>VZTH01002049.1:0-17227 GCA_013397815.1 Aleadryas rufinucha
CTCCAATCTCTGGAGCAGTTTGGAATGCGGTGGCCCAGTCCTCCAAGTTGCAGGCGCAGTGCTCCAGCCGCTGCAGCCAAACCTAGGCCCGCTCGCGGTGCTCTCAGCATGGGACGCAGGAGCAGGGTAGGGGTTCCACATCTCACTCGTGACTCCAGTCCAGGGATGCAGGTTCGGGGGGTTCTACTCAGGCGGGCAGCGTCGGCTCCAGGAGGCCTCAGAGTGTCTCGCAGCAGGCAATGGAGGGGGGAAGGCAAAGGTCAGGGACTCTGCCCCTCGCTTTTCCCTCCAACTTGCACCAGTTTTGCCTTCCTTTTTATGGGCCCCAAGGCGGGCTACCCACAGTCCAAACGGACCGTATTGTGATAAGCAGACAAAATGAGGCATTTTTGGACCTTTTCAGGTGTTGAGCAGTCATAATGACGAAGCACTTTTTGGAGCCTTTCTCTTATTATTAGGCTCTTACAGTAGGTGACGGGGGTCAGGAGGAATTTTTATTAACTCCCTGAGTACAGAACCATTTCCACTCCCCTTCATCTACTAGGTCCCCTCCTTCTGCCTGATGGTAGGAGTCATGGGAGTCCTCTGACTCCTGGTGGGCTTCTCTCAGGGATGGAAACTCCACCAGTCTATTTCGCTTTCACTTTCCCTAATACTCCTTAGTTTTTCTACTTCCTCCTTAAGCTCGGCCACCAGACAGAGGAGATCATTCACCTGTTTGCATCACAAGCTGGTGTCTTTTGCACCATCCCCTGGTACTACTGACAGGCTCAGACGCTCCTTACAGGAAGGGTCTGGACGGATGCATCCTTCTTAGGGGGTTCTGTTTGCGTTGGTACACTTTTACTAGCTATAGCTTTTGATTGTTTGGAGACCATTGCTGAAAATAAACCCCAAAACAAGCAAACAAAAAAACCCCAACACAAAATAAAAACCCCACTAGCAGGAGGATGGCTGCAGCCCTGCCTGCTTGCCCTGCCTGTGCAAAGTGCAAACTGCCATGACACGCCCTCGAAGACGTGCCATGCCCCTGTTTCCCCTCTCCTGTTTGCCATGCTCTGGGTCATCGCACTCCCTAGAGCCTTCTTTAAACACACCTCTGATGGCTGAAGGAAGCCCCTCCCAGTGCTTGAATGCCTAACGAGAGGACTTTCTTCTTTATTTGACTTTCTGCTTCTGACTTTCTTGTTTCTAATCTAAATTTATTTGTGGTTTACTTTTTTCTTGTTTCAATTTTAAAGGATATGTTTCATTTTAGTGTTTTTTAAAAAAAATAAAGGACAGTGTCTTGACTGGCAGATGGTTTCCTTACCATTAGACTTTCCAGTGTCTATATCAGTGAAAGGTAGACTTCAGAGGTAAAGTTGCTATCTTCTCAAAACAAACAAACAGTTAAGCACATTAAAGCTTTGGGAGGTAGATTGAACTAAAGCATTTAGTAAATATATGATATAGAGCCCTACTCTGAGCTCCTTACTATATTATCAGGAATTATAATTGCATGGGCTGAAATGCATTGGACAGTTCAGAAAACTACGCAGGAAAAGGATGTAATTTCAACTGGATTGCCTTCTGAGGAACTTTTCTGATCTCAGCTGGAGAGAAATGCCCTTCACTATGTATGAAACTACAGATTTGTACTGTAAAAACATGCTTCCAGGAAACCAGCCCAGTAGCTGGTATTGAGTGAAATAGAGGGAAAAGCCTTCCCTTGCTCTAGAAAAAAGGAGAACTTTCACAAATATCTTTGGTAGCTGGTTGGCAGCTGCAGCTGGCAAAGCAGACAACTTTTCTGAGATGGGATAAAAATGAGAAATATTTTTGTAAATGCATATATTTATTATCTATTTGCAGAAAATTGGTGTCTACACTTGTATACTAATGTTATTGGTTCTGTTTATAATTGACAGGTACTTTAAGTTGCTTTGCATGGATCTTAGGCAATAGATGGGTTTTAAATGTGGTAGTAATTTCTATATACGTGTGGAGCTGACCAGGAAACTCAAGCTTTAATTTATAAAATGTCTTGCTTGCAATTAATATTAACTTTTTTAGTAATTACCTAATTCACTCCATTTTATGCTTCTGTCTTGGATTACTTGTGGTCTGATTGCTTGGAATATCTGCATGGTTTAAATTTTTTGTTTGTATCATACTCTAGTTGCAGACTGGAAAAACCAATCACAATGGCAAAGAATATGGAGAATTTCCTATTTAGCATCCCCTCCCATGCCCTCAAACTCAAATAAAAGATCACAAATATCCTCTTCCTTTCTTCCTCCTGCCCCCAAATTTGTGGGCGAGTGTCATAAACTTTGGAATATGAATGATGGCACAATGTGGAGCAGAAGCAGGATCTCTCCCAAGTGGCTGATCAATCTGCCACCTCATTCCTTACTTATAAATTCGCTCATTCAATGCAAAACCCATGACAATTATAATAAAGCACCATTACCAATGCAGTTACATTGCAGCCCAGTTGAGCTCACTATTGCAGACAAAACTACATAGTGAGTGTAAGAATTGGTTTATTTTGACCTTATGTAATGGATTTCAGTTGTACTTTTTTTTCCAAAATGCTCTCTTTAAACATTAAAAGCGATTGTACACAAGCTTCAAACCAGCAGCATTTTGCAAATGGATTAAAAATATGGGCAGATAAAGTTGCTTTGCTGCCAATGAGAGCTTGAAACTTTCTAAAGAAAAATAACAGAACCATCTCATAAATAACTTTGTGGCTTTTCAACATAGGGCAGACAACCACATAAATAAAATAGATGAAGTGTCTGCTGGATTGAGCTACTTAGGGTTTATTGCAGTTACTTCTTGAGTATATGGACTGATAATATAAAATGGTATAAAATTCAGAATGTGGCCTCGAACACTGCTCCAAAACTTCCCCGAGTAGAGAAATGACACCTTTACTCAACACAGATTTTAAAATGACCCAAAACTCTGGAGGCCTTTGTACAGAAGACCTCCAGAGTGAGTACATGAGTCTGAAACAATAATGAGCTCTTTACAAAGTTGGCTGCAGGAACTTATCTGTCATTCTGTCATGCTAGAAGAAATCTACTGGAAATCTTGGTGGCAAGAACATGAAATGGACTTGTTGAGATTTAAGATATCCAAAAGCAGATAGATGTGAAGACATTCCATTAATCAACCTGACAACAGGAAAATCCAGACAGAGGGAATGTATAGAGCTGTCTAGCTACAGAATGTCCCATTACTATTTTTTTCCATACACATTCTAGTGCTACAGTGTTTCTTGAGCTATTCTCACAAATTTTATATATTGGGCTGGCTATTACTTTACCTAGTAACTAATTTTTATAATCAATTTATACTCTTTTACTGTATCTGACCCTCTAAACTTTGGGTTCCTTTTCTTTCATGCAGCACTGGAATTAACAGGGCACAGTTCCTGGGGAACAGTAAAAAGCAAGAGGGTCTTGTGCATGTGACTTGTGATTCCTAACTATGTAAGCGTGTTATTATCAGATATTGTTAGTCTTCCCATTGTACTGAGTAAGGCAAAACATTTCCTTGCATCCTCATTCCTTTGAGGTTGTGGGCTTAGCTGGAGGTCACACAGCCATTTGTTAATATTATGGTTATATATTTGGACAGCTAGGAAAAATACCATCAGCTGAACCATCAGTGAAATTTACACAGGGGCTTTATCTGTGTAACATATGTTAGATCACCTTATTGCTGCAGTATGGCTTTTATCTTCCTGGTATTTGGTAAAAACTAAGCAAAGTACAGATATCTTTGAAAACTTATGTGTTTTCAGTCTTTTCTCTACACTGACTAAAGCAACAAACTCTTAAAGTCAAGAGAATGTATATCTAACAGTTTCTGTTTAAAACCGAATTCCACGTTTGAAAAACCTTTGGTATAATAAATATTCTTCATATAGAAATACAGCAAAAGCATTTAAGTCATTGCCATTTTTCTCAAATCTGTAGTTCCTGCATCAGGAATTTGCTAGGCACCATTAGGACTGCCTCTCTGTTGTTAAGGACTTGATTGTGTGCAGGAAGTGAAGGTACGCATATCAATTTTTATGGCACCTCTGTCTGATGTCCTGAAGTGTGGATTGGTGTGATAAATACTAATGAAATATTGCTAATGTGCTATATCAGTTAATAGAGAAATGCTGTCTCATCTTCATTCCAGCTGGAAGCCAGAATCCTTTGGAGTGATACTACCAACACCAATTTATGCAACAGTACCTTAATGTTCTGTAATTTTCCTTGTAGTAAATAATCACCTTTTACTACCAGAACCTATGTCTAGAATACTATCCATGAATGTGTTTTAAAAAGAAGGAACTTGAAATGGTTTCAAGATATGTACAGGTTTGAAAGCAAACCAGTGAGAATCTCCAAGTCAGAAATACAGTTTAATAGGAAAAATAAAATAAATGCAATAGTACAAAAAAACCACAAACCACTGACAGAGTCAGAATACAACCTGACACCCTGTCGGTCAGGGTGTTGGTAGCAGTCCAGATGAAGTGGTCCTGTTGAAGCAGTGATCCTGTAGAAAAAAAAGTCTGGTCTTCGCCTGAAGGTCCAATGGTGTAGCTCTTGTCCTTCAGGAGTCCTGTAGGTAAGGGCTACTTGTGCTGTTCCAAGCCTCCGATTATATACAGATGGGAAGGCTCAGTTCCTCCTCCTGGGCAGAGCATCTCACAATGGGATGGTGAGTCATGAGGCAAGGCATTGATGGGCCCATTAACAAGAGATAGTCCAGGAGTGAGTTATCTATGAGTCATGCGGCAGTGTCCTTGATTGCCCATTAAACAAAGATAGCTCCCGGAGGGAGTTATCGAGGATGAATCATGGTGGGAGATACCAAGCACTGCCCAACCTGCTTTAACAGCTTGTGAAGATGATGATAATAGAATACATGCTTTTGGTTACATTTTACATTGTAACCTACGACAAGATAGTAACTATGAAAAGGAAGAGGCTATAGTTCCCTTGGTTGTCTATCTCTGTCTTTCAGCATGTCCCATCTGTTCCCTATATTTTTGCTTTTACCACCAAGGGCCTAGAGTTCAACATTTATTCCCACTACAGTCTTCTCTGGTGTCAAGTTTTCATAGTCACAGGAATCCAAATTTCTAACCTAAATTCCTTGGCAACACAATGAACTTTTATCTTAGCATGATGTGCTTTCTTTTACTGTTGGCATGAGTTGCTGTAATCAGGTTAGAAAGAAGGTAAAGTTAAGGAGACAGGAAAAAAAGTCTAGAGAATAAGAAATCCATCAGCATGGAAATATACAATTAAAAAGGAGCAAAGTAGAGTCAGCATAACTTTTCTTTTTCTGCTGTAAGAAAATTGAAGTTTCTAAAAAAAAGTGGTATTTTGAAAAATGTAAAGCAAGCTGCCCACTCCCTTTAATGTCTTCTAAAATTCTATGTTTAAAAGTTCTCCTGTTCCCCAAGGATCAAAATGGCATGGATTTCATTTCATCCCATGGGCAGATTAGCCTGGAAGAAGTAATAACTTCTTCCTGCACAGAAGGCAAGTAGCTGGGGAAAAGGCACCAGTGAAGTGATAATACAGAGCAGTACTCCTTGGGGATGCTGCACTCCAGAACCTGAGTGCTTCTGCCTAATTCAAGCTCTCTTTTCCATTGGAAGCACTTTATGACATCTATGAGGACTGCTGTGGTCTTGAGGCTTTCACAGTTCATCTAGAATCAGCTAGAAATTAGTGACCATGTTGGATGAAACAATTTGGGACACTGTATTCCAGAGAATAGAAAGCATTCTCGTTCCCTGTGCTGAAACACTAACTTGTCTTCTGTAGAATAAAGAATATTTTCAAGACTAGTTTACCTCTCTTATAAATAAATTCATAAATGTAGGATAAAAAACCTGTTCATCAACCCCTATACATGAAATACATCATTGTTATGAATAAGCAGGTTTTGAAAAGAAAGCCCTTCACAATTAAAAAAAAAATTATTTTTTTTCTAGCCCGATCTTTAGCAACAGAAAGCACTTGAAATGCCATTTTTCTTTGCCTCTACTACGTGGCATGTTTTTTACCCTGAAGTCTTTGTTTGGAATTGTTCTTGCTTAGAAATTAGATTTTTTTTTTTTTGGCCAGAGTTCCTTCAACCTTTATGTAAGCTTGTAGTTGTGAACTGGCTTCCATTACAGAGTTCAGTTCAAATGTTTTTCTAGGCCATGAGTAAATCATACTATGATAACTTAATCATCTCTTACATATTCATTGTTTATAAATAAAGTAGTTTCAGAGTTTATTTTTGTTAATCTCAGTTTCTGGCTAAGCAGCGTGAACTTGGATTAGCAGTGGTGAGTTTGGTACTTTCTATTTTGCAATTCAGAGAAATGGGTTTTTAGGAGGGTGTTGCCTATTTAATGATTTATAACTAGAAAACTGGTGAAGAAACATGAATGAAGAGCTGAGGGAATTCTTGAGGAAAGGGTTATTCTGCAAGAAGAAGCAAAAAACATTTGTGAATTTTTGATTAATATTGTTATATAAATGTGAGGTACTTAATGAATGTTATCTACTACAAAATCACTTGATAACCAGGGGAGTTGTGCCAGAGTTGTCTTTCCATTTAAATATCAGTGCACAGCATATTTGCTGGGTCATGAACTTTATTTCAGCACACAGTCCTTATTTGACTTTGAAAAGACAAAAAAAAAAAAAGATAACCTAAGCCTCAAAAAATAATATACTACATGATCTTTTCTTTGATTATTTTGGACAAGGAAAGACTAAAAGAAGTATTTTGTGTGACAAAAGAAATTGGATTTGACAGTTCCTCTGTGAAAGACTGCAGAATAACCAATAAGTTCAATACCAAAAAAGACATTAACGAAGTAGTAAGGTGGGCTGGCAGTGTATAGTGCTTTCCCAGAATGCCAGTGTGGGGGTTTTAATAAATAAATTTTAAAAATATTTAAAAAAAAAAGTCCGCCAGGTTATCTGGACAAGCAGAAGCAGGGGATGAAGAAATTAAACACCTTAGCAATGTTGTCTTGCCTTAATACACACTGAATATGTACCGTGTTCTGTAACTGGGAGCCAGTGTTTTAGATTCCAGGAGCAACACAGACAGTTTAGCAAGGAGCCACCTCCAGGTTCATTATCATCCTTCAATTTTAAGTCTTTCATCAGGTAATTTCATATTTTTAATTTTCTTCCGTGGAAATAAATGTTTTTAAATCTTAATGAGGCTGATGCAGCTGACGTGTATACATACGCTTATAATGCTCTGCATCCCATTAAAGGTACAAAATAGTATGTGATTCATAAGTGTTTCTCCATACTCCTCTACAGTTTAAAGAGGAACAGAAATAAATAGACTATATATTGAAATATTTGTAGGTTTTATTGCTTGACAGGAAAGGTAGCGAATTCTCAATAGCTAAAAGAACTTGACTGTTTTGTTACACAGTAAGGACAGTAACTAGAAACATATGAGAGAAGATTGATGTACTTCCAGACTTCTTCCATAAAATACAGCTCTGTCTACCCAGGACAATGTTATCCTATAACTTCTTCTCTTTTTTAGTCTGTTGAACTAGATGCTATGGAAGCTATGACCACATGCATAAAGTTGCTCCACGCTTTCTGGAGTTTTCTTTGGCTGCAGGTGCATTTTGCAAGCAAATCCAATTACGCATATTCATCCATTCTCTGCTTCTGCTAAGGCTTTTTGGAGGGCCTCCTTTTTATATTCAGGAGCCAAGAGCATGGGAAGTGAATTATCTAAAATTATTATTTTGAAAATGGTGTAAAAAGTGCTTTATTAACCTATTTGGATAAATGTGGTATAAGTGACTAATATAGCTACCACTATTTTAATCTGGAAGAGTTCATCAACATGCAGCCTTGCTAGACTAATTTGTGGCTGGAAGTATGCACCTTACAATGGTTTAGGAAGGACAACTGTGGCAGTCTTGGATCTCTACATAACCTTTCTTATGGTATTACGACACAAACACAACACTGTTATCCTGTGTGGAGAAGGTCAATAGCTTTCAAGGAGCCAGGATTCACTGCATATCTGTGGCATTCCATCATGCAGATGGTGTGGTAACCCCTGTTTTCAACGGTATGAAGGTGACAATGAATGAAAATGACTGCTAGAAGTGTTCATTAAATTTGATATTCCAAGGAGATAGATCTTCAACTACTTTTTAATAGTCCCATTGAATTAAAAAAGATGAAGTGTGATCTTTCTTTCAAATAGAATTAAGATAAATGTTTCACCAGTCTTAAAAAAGTATGTGTAAATATATTTATTTCAATATGTGTAATATTCCTGATATCTGCTTCATGAAAATGTTCTTTCTGTAAGATCTTGACAATAACTGTGCTATTTTAAAGGCTCTGCACAGATTCTATTCAATGTTTTTGCCTTTATTTCTCTGATCTCAGTAAAATCTCATTAAAGTCACAGCTTTTAACCTAATGAAATTAAAATTTAAACACTGCTTGTCACTTTTTGGGGGAAGAAAACAAACTTGAGTACTTCCACATACCAGTAAACAAAAGGGCACATTCTGCAAAGAGTGTTTGAAATGCTCATTAAAAAATGTTAGAAAAGTTTGTCTGAAACTTCAGCACAGTTTTATTCCTAACTAGGGAAACTTTTGTTTTGAAAAAAGTGCTTTTTGTGCTTTCTGTTTACTTCGCAAAGCCTTTATGTTTGTCTGGAGGCAGAATTCTAAATCATACTCTTCTACAAGTCGTGGTTTTGTTGTGTTTTAATTTAAAATTAGGACTTCCTTAATTCATCATAAACTCTTACAAAATAAGTATAAGATTCATGGAATGTGATAATGTTATTGAAGGTGTTGCTTTGAAGAGAAGATGATGGGAATGTTCTACATGTGTGCTGGCTGTGTTATATGCAGTTACATTTAATGTTGCTGTGGAAAGGAAAGATCACCTTTATAGGAAAAGTATGTGTACCATCACATGTTACTGTTAACACAGGTGATTCACTTATCTTTTCAACTCCCTCCATTTAAAATCCTTGTCTCTGTTTCCCCCAGTGAGGTTGTAAATGCTGCTGTCAATTTTCTTAACAGTAAACACAATTACAGTACATGTGTGTATAGTAACTGCCTTTGGTTTTTAATCTAGAATGTATTTTAAGAGGATCTGGGGTTTTTTTCTGTACTGTTGTTGCCAATAGACACATCAAGTGCATTTCTGTTGCTGTCTTTTATGTTTTCCGTGCTGCTTTTGTCACAGTGAATTTTGGAATGTGTGTAGGTTTCTGAAAGCTGAGCTAGTAAACTTAAAGACTGCTGAGTGGCTCCTATCTGGGAATAGGGACATCCTGGGTTCACCAGCTCTTCTCCCTGGGCTGAGTCTCTGAGCACTGCTCTCTGTCTGTAGGTGGCAGTGGGCATACACTATGCAACAGCTTTTCCAATGCAGGGTCACAGTAAGAAACTATTTCAGATTCCTATTTTCAGACTTTTTCTTTTTCTATAGCATTTTTCTTTTCTTTTCTTTTCTTTTCTTTTCTTTTCTTTTCTTTTCTTTTCTTTTCTTTTCTTTTCTTTTCTTTTCTTTTCTTTTCTTTTCTTTTCTTTTCTTTTCTTTTCTTTTCTTTTCTTTTTTCTTCAGGGCTTTAAAGATTGAATCTCTTTAAGTGTTGTTGACCTTTTAGCAATAAAACCTCTACTGATTTCTTCTCATTCCTGATGTTTATGTCTTACATCCATTCTCTAAACTTGCATTCATTTAACTTTAGCAGGGGTGTATTTTAGAGCTTATTTTTTTTAAGTGGGGAAATGTTATAATGTAACTTCCATATTATCAGAACAGATAAAGCAAGATAATTTTTTATTCCCTTCCCTTATTGAAGTATTTCTTTCTGTTATTCAGCCAGCCTTTGAAATTGAAGGCTGTGAAAAAGTCTATTTTAAAGGTATCCTTTAGAGCCAAAAGACTTGCTGCTGTTTCACTTGGGGATCTAAAGCTACAGGGAAAAAAATTAAAGCACATGGCGAAAGAGCAGGATGGCTGCTCCCTGGATAGGTGAACGTGGGACAGCTCAGGGGATGTGTGTGCTGGGGAGATCAACCTTGCCTGTGGAGAGGTGGCAGCCTCTGACAAGGAGCAAAAGAAAACTTCTAAAACTAATAAAGAATGCAGTCAGATATGACTGCAAGGTTATAAGGCAAGGAAAATGAGTCTGAGTGGTTCGTCTCAGACTAAACCCTGCTAGTACCAGGAAAAAGCATGATTCAGCCTGAATATTACCAGTGTATTTTTCCACTGAAGCTACTTACCTTTTTTAAAAAATAATATATTCTTCTGAGCCAAGTAGATAGATTGAAATATTTCCAGTCTATGCATTTGCAGTGACAGTTCTTCAGTCCGATACTCAGGCAGTAATGTTTAACAACGTCCAGTGAGAAAGCTGAAATGGGGGTGGGTGTGTAGAAATCCAGTATGTTGGTGTACACATAGTCTCTTTAATATTCAATGGGTACTGTGCTGTTTCTCTCATGTGAGAAGGTTAATCCAGATCTTTATTTGTATATCTTTTTCCCCACTTTACTATTCATATTACTCAACTCTAGCCTCCAAGTGGGACATTCCTAATTTTCAGTTCTTGTCTTTGGAGTTATTTCAATTCCTCAGATGGGTATAAATGAAAGTAAATAAAATGAAATGGCCAGCAGGTCGAAGGAGGTCATTCTTCCTCTCTGGTATGCACTTGTGACACCCCACTGGAATGCTGCCTGCAGTTCTGGTGTCCCCAGCATAAGGACATGGAACTGTTGGAGGAGGTGGCCTCCAAGTTGCTAAGAGGACTGGAGCACCTCCCCCATGGGGACAGGCTGAGAAAGTTGGGACTGTTCAGCCTGGAGAAGAGAAGGCTGCATGGAGACCTTGTAGCAACTTTTCAGTATCTGAAGGGGCTACAGGGAAGCTGGAGAGGGATTCTTCATCAGGAACTGTAGTGATAGGACAAGGAGTAATGGGTACAAATTGAAAGAGGGGGAAAATTATGTTCTTTAATTCTTTACTGTGAGGATGGTGAGGCACTGGCACATGTTGCCCAGAGCAGCTGTGGATGCTCCATCCCTGGAACTGTTCAAGGCCAGTTTGGATGGGGATCTGAGCAATCCGGTCTAGTGGGAAGTGTCCCTGCCTGTAGCAGAGAGGTTGGGACTAGATGGTCTTTAAGACTCATTCCAACCCCTTAACATTGTATAATTCTGTGAAAAAGCCAGTGGAATCCACCCCACCCCCCCCACCACGGCCCCCGCTCTACCATGTTGTCTCTCTGTGTGTCATGTTTGCCAGTACCACAAAAAGCAGTATTATCACTTTCTCTCCTGTCTCCTGCAAGGAAGTTTTCTGTATGTCATCCCTGCTTGAGTACTATGCAGGGTTGCAAATGCACTGGAATAAATCTCTCTAGATGATACCTTTTTTTTTAGGAACTAGAGAGATTCTGTCAGCATAAGCTCAGAAGGTTCAGTAAGATCTCTTACATTTTCAGGTGTTCTAAATCTTTTCTATTTTAAGGTACATGTACATATAGTGCCAGTGCAAATAGCCAGAGGGCCAAAAGGAAACATGCCAGTGCTTACTTTTCTTGTTACTGGGTTTTAAATATGAACAGGCAATATGTTAAAACAGAAAATTAAAAGAAGAGCCAGGAATGTGGCTAAAGGGTTAACTTGGAATAAGAATGCCAGAACTTGGTGCTGGTTTTCCACTTATGTGAGACAAGTCCTGCCTTCAAGCTGCTATGGATATGCACTATTTTGTGCCTGCATTTCAGTTCCCTTCCTGTAAAAGCATTATTTTTGCCTCTGGGGCTTTATGAAATAGGCATGTTGAATTGTGAAGTACCAAATGTTGGAGGAACGGAACATGATGGGAGGTGAGGAAGCTGCATTTAAGCTCTCCAAGGTCACTTTGGGAACTTTATCACATAAACAATGAATCCAAAGTTATGGAAGCACAGAATGTGGAGCAAAACCACTGAAAAACAAGAAACATACATGAGAGAAAAGTGCATGCAAAAAGCATTTCCAAGATACTGTTAGTGAATAAGCATAAAAGGAAATGTCTTTCAGATAAGCAAAGAAAAATAGAAGTAGCAGAGTCAATTACTCCAAGCCTGCAAAAGCAATTTCATATCCAAGAATCCGGATGAAATTTTGTGCCCCTTGGAGTCAGAGTTGGCTATAGGAGGTCTGTGTAAGTAGGATTTCTCCTCTACTCTACAAGTCTGTCATATGTTACTGTAGACCTATATTCTTTCAAAAAAAAGAGGTCATTTCACATCAGACATATGCTAAATTCTAGATTAATTAGATCCTAACTTTATACAGTAAGCTGGTAAATGTGCCCCAGGCCAGGAGGACAAGGTAATTATTCCGTACTTGAGTACCTTACCTATGTGGCTGTTTTGGCTTTGATCCTTCAAGCTCTTATTTCATACCTAATCTGAAGCAGATGGGCTCTTCGGTTGAAGTCATTGCCTGCTGACCTCAAGTTTTCTGCTGAACCAAGCTAGCATCAGATGAAACATTTGACATGAAGTCAGAAGAGTAATACATTGAATTATGCAAAGTTGTTTCTGGTCACATTAGAATCATAGAAGATTTTGGGGTGGAAGGGACCTTGAAAGGTCAACCTCCCTGCAGTGAACAGGGACATTTTCCTCTAGAGCAGGTTGCACAGAGCCCTGTCCAACCTGACTGTGAATGTTTCCAGAGATGGGGCATCTACCAGCTCTCTGGACAATCTTCTTCAATGAGCTGGACACAGTGCTCTAGGTGGAGCCCCAGCAGAGCTGAGGGTTAGAGTCATCTCCCCTAACCAGTGAAATTATTTTTGTTTAGCATTTACTGAAGAGAAGAAGAGAAAAATCTTAAAATATTTCCTTAGTTTTTGCCTTATTAATTCTCACTATGGTTTTGTTCCCTGCAAATTTTCATCTGAAGACACTTGGAAAATAGTTGTAGATGGAAGACTATTAGGTCACAGTACCTGTGAGGTGGGATGCACTGTGGTTATGTGTTACAGCAAACACACCTCTTTGTGGGGGGTAACACACCAAAGGTAAATAACGGACCAGGGCAACTTCTGGACTGATCCATGAATCAAATGGATAATTCTGAGTTAGAGATCCAGCACCCACTCCTTTCCTCTAGAAAGGAGTGAGGAATGGTGACATTTGTCTGATAGAGCAGACTATTTTCTGACTGCTACATTCGACTGCAGAAATGAAGGGATGACTCTGACCTATCTAAAGCTTAATTAAAAGAAGACAGAAGTAGATCAAATAAAGGCCAAATCTTCCCCCCTTGTTCATGGGGAAGCCCACCAAAGGTCATTTGAATTTGAAGTCTGTAGGACTGAGCACTGAAGGTGCAGAGCTCTGAGCAGATTTTGGTTGTGGTCTTAAATCTCAGCTTCATTTGATGTCTGCTGTTTGTATGTGATTGTTAGCAAAATTTTAATAGCTCAGTTCTAAGATCATCTAAGATCAAGTAGGAAGTAGTAGGAAGGGATCAGTGGTGACCTATGAGGCTTAACCAACCAACAGGTATGTGAAGATCACTAAGTTATATAGTGACTTTTTATATAAAAACCCCAATTATATATGCACAAACAGTTTAAGTCACCACAAAATTACCACTAGGAAAGCAAGTATACATATGACACGAGTACAGTAAATATATGTACATCACAAGTTATTACACAGTTCCAATTCTGAAGAAAGTATTTACTTATGAACATTAATTGTATACACCTATGAATTTGTGACTTGTGACCAAACTGTTTCCAGGAGTGGGGCTAACAATAATGGAAAAGTCTTACTTAAAGATCTGCATCCCTGGGGCTGGATTTTGTCAGGTGTTCCCAACCAGGATCCCATCTGTTGGGGAGGTCTGGTGATCCTTTTAGGTAGGCAATGAGTTGCTTTTTATACCCTTCTGGTGTAGATATGTAAGTGTATGTAGGACATCAGTTCACGAGATAGCTGTTGCTAGCTTGTGCTTTCCTAGAAGGCAAATTTGTTGTCACAGTTTTTTCTTACTCCCACCAAATTTTATTTTTATCCTGCCAACTACTCCCCATCAACAAAGCTTAGGCTGAGCTTGCCAGGGATATCCTGCACCATCCGTATGTTTACCAGCTTGTATTTGTAGGAGCCCCATCACTAGGCAGAGATCATAACAAGATAAACAATGAGACATGCTTGCAGAACTTTCTGCATGCTTGCAGAAAACAGTTAAGCTTTCTTAGACTTCAAGGTCTAAGAAGATGATGTAAAATGCTCAAAAAAAGTACCCCTGAACTTTCCTTCGATTTCTTTTTTGTAAGGAACTCTTCATGAAGTAAATAACCACCACAGCTATTCTCTCTCTCAATCTTGGCTCCCTCCTTGTCTGTCCAATGGGATTAAAACAAACCCAAGTGATTTGACTGCAATGTTATAAACAGCACACCGTGTTCATTTTAAGAGGTATGGTGTTTACTGTTTGTTTTAAAAGTTTATGGCTCAGTTCACAAACCTTGAGAACATGAAATTGATTGTTCTTTAATGTACTGAGGAGCTTGTGATTTGGGACCTCTGGAGGTAGCATCTTGTGTCTAAAATTTATGGTATTTAATGTTTTCATAGTTAATGCATTTCAACCAATCCCTAGAATCCATTTCATAGAGGCAGCAACATATCTTATTTGCTTAGCCACATTGATAGCAGGGCAGTGTAGCAAAATTGGCAATCAGATAGCACCGAATCAGTGTGGGCTTAAACCTAGACTGGTTTTTAAATAATGAGCAGTCTGTAGATAAGATAACCAGAATGTTCATGCAAAATTTCATATGTTGAGAGGTCTCAGCCAAAACCATTCTCTTCTGGGTTACTAGTAAGTTATTTCTTTTCTGCTAGTAAGTTATTTTCCCAAATAAATTAGGTTTTTATTTGGCTGAAATTAGTATAAAAATGGATCCTTTTACTTCAGATTATAATGGAAAAATCTATACTTGTCCTCAAGCACAGTCACAGATCATTGACATTCAATATATTCAAGATCTTCAAATCTCATGGCAGTATTACTTTTCTTTTTTTTTTTTTTTTTTCCAATGGGATATGTTTGAAATACAGCAGCACCTTAGTTAAAATGTGGNAGACTGTCTCTAGTCAAAGCCTAGAAATAGCAGTAAGGAGCAGCAGGTGTGGAAATTCAGGCTGAGAATCAGAATATTCCTTACGTTCCCTCCTTGTTTTTAATGGTTGTAGTTTGCTGAAGTTTAGTGCTGCTGAAAAAGCAGCTGCATGTACTTGCTGTCACTGTCTCCTGACAGGGAACACCTGTGAAAAGCCTTTGTTTTGTACTAGTAAAGTGTGTGCCTGGTTTAGAGTTGGAAAAGACTTTGCTTCATCTGTAGGACTCATGAGCAGGATGGTGCTCTTCAAGTGCTTAATTTTCAAATAAGACAGAGTAAATTGTTACATGCTTTCAGTTACATTTCCAATTAAAAGTTTAAGGGCAAGTGATGATGGGTGTTTTGTGGTTTGCCAGGGCTTTGTCTAATAATACTGGGAACCCCTCAAGTAAACAGTGAAGTTGGTAGATGATGTTTGAGCTCTGAGAAAGGTGGGTTGTTTTGTTTTATTTGTTCGTTTGTGTTTTGCTTGGGGATTTTTTGTGCTTTGTTTTGTTTGTTTAGTTTTGTTTTATTTTGTTGCCAGTGGTGAATCTGTAGAGCTGGCGGCAAAGGCCATGAGGTAACAGCCTCTCTGTTCTAACAGGAGGGTGGGAGGAGAATCTGCATCATAGGAGCACTCTTGGAAACTTGGAACTGAGGTAATAACTTGAAGTAGAAAGATATGTTAATTGAAACACTATATGGGACCAAAACAGCAGTCCAAGGGCCCAACAGAGCACATCCATGATGAGCATGCAGGGCAAACATCTTTGACACTGGGAAGTTTTCTTTGGCTGATTCCCTTTATCATTATAATCCAAGCAAATGTTAATGTATGTACTGAAAAGACAAGAAGATTCCCCAGGAGTATTCCTGCACTAATATTATTAACTAATCCTTTAATGTATTCTGATCTTTTTTGGCTAAAGAGTAGAGTGATAAATAAATGTCTTGAGAATCAATAAGTATGTTCAGTATGTACTTATTTGAGGTCCATGCTTAAGTAAACCTTAGTAAATTGATACTCAATGTGTTGCAGTTTTTTTCCTGAAACAATCAAACTCTTTTAGCTTTCCTAGGGAATTATATTGCTAGCAAAGTCATTAGTGTTTGGACATCAGTTTTGAGCCAAATTATGAATATCCCTGGATGCAAAGGCGTAAGTTTTTAAACTACATCATTACAGAACAACTCTGTTGAGAATAAGATTTATTTTTTTTTAATCCAAAGTGCTTGGGGAATTTACCCTTGAGTACTCAAATTAATCATTAATCATAAAAGCAATTTGTTGGGCATTTGAAAATTGTTACCAGTTTAAGACTTGGTTTCTATTTCAAAGCTTTCAGTGGGCAAAAAAGCTGCAGCTATCACTAGAGAATAACCAATCTGCACAGCAATTTAAACACTGTGTCTACAACAGACATGTGGTTTAATTTTTGCAGTTTCTTGTAATCTACTCTATTATATGGTATTCATTCACAGCAGGGACAAATAACCTTCAGTAAAACAAGTATGTTTGATATGTTGAACCTGGCACATTCAAAGTCAGTCTGCGGAGTTCCTCATGGGACAAATTGGTTGGAAGCATCTTGCTAGTCCAACAGCAGCTTCAAGCTGAGTTCATGTACACTTTCATAGAGGCTTTGTGGTGAAAAATACATGACATTGGGGGTAGGACAAAGGATAGAGTAATTTCCAGGAGGTTGTTGCTCTCATATATTACAATTATAGTATGAGTTTGGTCCAGTGTAACTTTACAAGAGCATTTCAATTTGGTATTTAATAACCCTGCCCTCAGACAACAGGCAATTAATGAGCAGCTCTGAAACCTGCCATTCTGGTGCGGATGTGTAGGTCCTGTGTACCTTGCCTTTTGGAAAATCCGTCACTAAGTTGCTTTAGGAATTAGCGTTGCTACAGAGGCATGTAGCTGCAGAGCGCCCGATAGTGAGGAGGAATATTTGAATTTTTCTAGCTTTTAGTCTTTAAAAAATGTCTGTTGTTGGGGTTTTAAG
>VZTH01002050.1:0-18182 GCA_013397815.1 Aleadryas rufinucha
TGCTGCCAGCACTGACCCCTCCATTGTGCCAGCACTGACCCCTTCAGAGATGCCAGCACTGATGCCTCCATTGATCCTCCCTGTCCATCTGGGTGTGCCTGTGTCCATCTGGGTGCCTGATGACCACCTGAATGTCCCGGTGTCCATCTGAGTGTCTCTTGTTCTGCCTGGGTGTCCCTGTGCCCATCTGAGTACCCTGTGTCCATGTGAGTGTCCCTTTGAGTCCAGCCCAGCCTTTTCCTTGGCTCCCACTGCCCTGGCAGGGGTTAAAGAGCCAGGGGAGGGCGCAGGGCTCTGGAGCTGCAGACAATAAAACTTCCCTGAAGTTTGGGAGCCCCTGGCACGGACCCATCCCTGTACTTATGCAGAAAATCACCAGAGAAGTGCTATAATCTGACAGATTTTTCACAGGCTTAAATATTCATGAATTAGAAGAATTGGCAGAATTTTCTACATTATTAGCTTTCATCATGGCTCCAGGAGCAGTTGGTGCACTGGCTGCTCTTCAAAAGCTATTAATCGAGTCTGTCATCACAGCAGCCATTTTTTAATTAGCTGCTTTACGGAACGATCTGGTGCAGGAGGGAGACTGCAACATTTAAATGGTATTAAAGTTTTAAAGGTGCCCCTTTCCATTTTTAATCCCAGTTCTGGAAGGCCGCGATAGGGAACCAAACGCCTTCACTCCAATGGTTAACTTTCCGCTTTCCCCTAGAAAAAAGCGACTCTTGGAAAACCGAGCCGCTTCTACCCGGAGAAGAAATTGCAGGGAATAAATTGTTCTGGAGGCTCGCAGCATTCCTGCCCGATGAAATCAAGGCGGGATGTTCGTGGCTGCAGCACGGAGCGTTCAGGGCTGGGGAGGCAGGGGCAGGACGTGGCCTCTCACTGGGCTGGGATTTTGGGAACACTCATGGAAATCCTCTCCTGCCAGACCAGACCTGCTCCCGCATCCCTGCGTGGCTCCAGGGGCATCCCTTGGGTGGGCAGAGCCTGGGGAACCCCAACACCACACAGGTGCCACCCCCAGCACCTCCAGCTGAGCTGCTTCTGGAGCAGGAGCTGGCAGGAATTCTGTGGGATGTAACCCGGAGCTTGGGCAGGTTGGAAAGAACTCCTTCCTAAAACAACAGAGGCCTGTGAACTGCATGTGTGGGCTGCTCCTGCATCCATGTGGGATGCTCCTTCATCTATGGGGGGCTATTCCTGCATCCATGTAGACTGCATGTGTGGATTGCTCCTGCATCCCCGCAGGCTGCCATGGAAGCATATCTTCAGCCCCAGCTGGGAAGAGTGAGGGCTGTGATCTCAGGAATTGGGGTATTAAATCCCTCTGTGCCCCTTGCTCTGCCCTGGCCCTGGCAGGTGCTTGGGCTGGATTTACAGCCGGCCTTTTATCTGGGATTGTCCAGCCCCTGAATCCTTGCAGAGCTGGGATGCCACTGAGTGTCCAGCTGGAAACATCTCCTGACCAGGAGGTGTCCAGCTCTGGGGTTCATCAGGACTTTGAGGATGGGACAGATCCCTGTTCACATCCTGGGTATCTTGGGATTGGGGTGCAGGGGGAGCACAGGAGAGGTGCTGAGGGGCTCGCTGCGCTGGAGGTGGGCACAGATCCGGGATCACCCCCACGCAGCGAGGGTCACATCCATGGGAGGCTTGGATCCATGGGAGGGTTGGATCCATGGGATTTTGAGGCTCAGATCCACCAGATTGCCCCAGTGCCGAACGTGATGTCAGAGCTTTTCCCTAAACTTCACCATCCCTGCCTTTGGCTCTGGCCCCACTCTGCTCCCCGGGCCAGAGGTGCCGCTGCTCTCCTGCCTGATTATTTGCATGGGAAACACAGCAAAATTCTGCCTTTGTGGTGGCTTGAAATGGGAATTTTTTGGCATCAATGTCGCGTCTCCAGCTCTGGCTGCTCCTCGCTGCCAGCGCTGTAATTTGTGTATTGTGGTGCCGGTGTCCCGCTGACCGGGACGGGAATTGCTGTCTGGGGAAGATTTCCCTCAATTGTCATGTAAAACGTGGAAAGCAAAGGAATTGGCAGCTAAAATCGCTAAAATGCCACTGCTGCCTCTACAACCCTTGAGAAGTTGCTCTTTGTAATTCTGGCTGGGAAGCATAGGATTGGGGGTTGGGGATTTTTGGTGATGTGGAATAGGAAAAGTCTGAACCTCGGGCTTCAGGTGGATTTTAATCCTTTGTGGGGAACGATTGTTTTATTGAAGCATAAATATTTGTATTTTGGTAGTAAACGTGATCCCCTGTGAGACTCAAACTGTGCCCACAGATCCTGACACTCAGGAAAAGGGGGAACAAATCCTGCTCTACTCCACAGCTTCAAGGGAGGGAGGATGGGAAACACTCCCAGAAAAAACTTTTTACTCACAGTGAATGACTTTTCTTGGGTTTCCTTGCCTTTTTTGAGTTTGTGGGTTTGTTTCTCCCATCGTGAATGGACAGGACTTGGAACAGCCTGGGATAGTGGGAGGTTCCCTGCCTGTGGAAGGAGATGAGCTTGAAGGTGCCTTCCCACCCAAACCATTCAATGATTCCACGTTGCTGTGTGGATTTGAAACCTGCTGTCTACAGAAACTTCCTCACTGCTCACAACCCCCTGGAGNTCCAGGGCCCCTTGGAATGTGGGGCTGTGTGACACCGTGGGGCTGGGAGGGAACTCGCGCGTCTGTGAGAGCAAGCCCCAAAATCAGCTTTATTTCCCTGTTTGAACAATGCAGCCATATGGGCTTCTCCTCATTAAAGGCCTTTTTTTCTGTGAGGAAACCACGGCAGAACGAGCGTGGAAGCCGACATAATTAAAGGCTTCTTTTTCCCCAGCCGTGGTGCTCCGGCCTTTGAAGAGCTCGGGGATCCCGGAGGAATGCTCTGAACTCGGCAATATTTTGATAGCTGCAATAACATAATCAAAAGATGCTTTCATGAAGAGAGCACCTTGTGTGCATTGCGGCCGCCCCGCTCCCCCCGGTCCCGCTCTAATGGGGTCCAGAGCTCGTGTGCAGATGGGGAGCTCCATTTTCTGCCGGGGCTGCTCCAGGGACGCTGCCTGAGGAGGGCTGGGAAGGAGCCGGAGCGTTTCCGTGCGGCCCCTGTCCCTCTGCCCCGGCCCTGGGGTGCTCGGGGGTGACCCAGCGCGGGCTGGGGGTGACACGGGGAGCGGGGGCTGCAGCCCGCCCGCCCCAGCCTGGGCTCTGGGCCCTCCAAATGGCTGCACACAGCGATTCTCTGCTGCTTGAGAGGCGGCCAGGTTGTTTTTCATCCTGAAATCCTCATTAACGCGCTTTAATGTCTCCCTGCCGTTCCGAAGCGGCTCAGCTGCGGGCAGGAATCCGGGATCCTCCTCCCTGTGCCCGAGCCATTGAAATGCCCGGTTTGTTCCCGGTGTCTCCCAGGCCGAGCCCCAGCCGTGTCCATCCACCTGAGTCCTGGCAGGCTGGGCTGCTTGGANAATAGGAAAAGTCTGAACCTCGGGCTTCAGGGGGATTTTAATCCTTTGTGGGGAACGATTGTTTTATTGAAGCATAAATATTTGTATTTTGGTAGTAAACGTGATCCCCTGTGAGACTCAAACTGTGCCCACAGATCCTGACACTCAGGAAAAGGGGGAACAAATCCTGCTCTACTCCACAGCTTCAAGGGAGGGAGGATGGGAAACACTCCCAGAAAAAACTTTTTACTCACAGTGAATGACTTTTCTTGGGTTTCCTTGCCTTTTTTGAGTTTGTGGGTTTGTTTCTCCCATCGTGAATGGACAGGACTTGGAACAGCCTGGGATAGTGGGAGGTTCCCTGCCTGTGGAAGGAGATGAGCTTGAAGGTGCCTTCCCACCCAAACCATTCAATGATTCCACGTTGCTGTGTGGATTTGAAACCTGCTGTCTACAGAAACTTCCTCACTGCTCACAACCCCCTGGAGAATCCAGCTGGGAGCAGGGTGGGATGTGGGGAAGGGCAGGAATTGCTGCGTCACAGCCACTCGCCCTCACTCTGGTTAAAAATCCCGTGGGTTTGTTGCTTTTTTGTACCTCTGCTCTATCATTTTTCATGTTTAGTCACTCCAGCGAGGCACACGCCCTCCTTGGCAATTAATTGTGGTTGTTCCCTGTGAGTTCTTGAACAAAACTCTCTTTATTAGGACTCCAAGCGTCCAAAAGCTTTGCAGAACTGGTGGGATCCTGTAGCACATGCTGGCCTTTAATTACATCCCCCAGATAGGAGAATTTATTAGCAGAATATACTCAATAAGTTCCTTAAAGCGTGGGGTTGGCCCATGTGTAACACACGGCTCTGCTTTGCTATTTACATTTGGGGGTAAAAATGAGGATTTACATTGAAATTCAAATGGAACCCGAGCAAAAATGAGGGGGTTTGTGGAGAGCACCCCCTGCAATCTCTCCATCCTGCCGTGCATGGGGCTTGACAGGGCTGGGAAGGAGGAAAACGCTGCTGGAGGGTGTGAAAGTGGTGGGGAATGGTGGGAGTGTGGTCTGGGACTGGGATGGGGATGGGGATGGGGATGGGGATGGGGATNTCTAATGGGGTCCAGAGCTCGTGTGCAGATGGGGAGCTCCATTTTCTGCCGGGGCTGCTCCAGGGACGCTGCCTGAGGAGGGCTGGGAAGGAGCCGGAGCGTTTCCGTGCGGCCCCTGTCCCTCTGCCCCGGCCCTGGGGTGCTCGGGGGTGACCCAGCGCGGGCTGGGGGTGACACGGGGAGCGGGGGCTGCAGCCCGCCCGCCCCAGCCTGGGCTCTGGGCCCTCCAAATGGCTGCACACAGCGATTCTCTGCTGCTTGAGAGGCGGCCAGGTTGTTTTTCATCCTGAAATCCTCATTAACGCGCTTTAATGTCTCCCTGCCGTTCCGAAGCGGCTCAGCTGCGGGCAGGAATCCGGGATCCTCCTCCCTGTGCCCGAGCCATTGAAATGCCCGGTTTGTTCCCGGTGTCTCCCAGGCCGAGCCCCAGCCGTGTCCATCCACCTGAGTCCTGGCAGGCTGGGCTGCTTGGAACGAGGAAATTGGGGCAGTTCTTTAATCATTAAGCTGGAATCATTAAGCTTTAATCAGGCCAAATTAGGGTTTTGAATCCCGCTGCCTCGCACCAGGCGCTGATTGTGTGAACTCGGGTGCTCCTGAAGCAGAGCTGGCCCTGGGCTCTGGGGCTCTGCAAGCACGGGGCCACCACTGTCCCCAAAACCAGGGCTCCATAGCTCTGTCCTCCTGGGCAGAGAGCAGCTGGCATGCTGCCACCAGCATCCCCTCCTGGGATCCTGCAGCTCTGTCCTCTGTGGGAGGAGAATGGGTTCCAAACCTTCTACACTCGAGAGGAGCTGCTCAGCCCCTGGCTGGCACCGAGAGGGGACAGCAGCACCTTCCTGCCACAGCCCCCCACAACTCCAAAGCCTCAGGATGGAAGGAGCTGGGGATGTCACAGCACTGCCTGTCCCACAGTTTGCTTTCCCTCGATGTCACTGGAGCAGGACCAGGACCAGGTGAGCCCCACACAAATCCCAGTGTCACACATTCCAGGCTAAAAGTGAGCCCTGTGCATCCATTGCAATAAAAGAGCAGGATTCATATGGCTGATCCCTGAATTTCCCCTTTTTTTAACGCTTGTGTTTCCCCACGCTGTCTGAATTCCCCAGAGCTCAGCTGACAGTGCTGACTTTCCTCCCACTCCCACGTTTATTCCAAGACAACACAAGGGAGAGAAGGATGGGGCGGTTTTGCCCCAAAAACGGTTCCCCAGAGCAGCTCCTACAGCTGGGGTACAAAATACGGGGGATTTAGTTCATAAGTACTTCTCCAAACACCTGAACCTCAGTTTATCTGAAATTTGAGGGTTCTCTCCAGCCAGATCCCAGAGGGGAAGCTTTGGAGACACCACCTGTGCCATGGACCTGGAACGGCCAGTGGCTTTCTGGTGGCAGATCCCAGAATGGTTTGGGTTGGAAGGGACATTAAAACCCATCCAGTGCCACCCCTTGCCATGGGCAAGGGGCTCCGACCTCTCCCTGGAGCCTTCCCTTCTCCATGTGAACATTCCCAGCTCTCCTAGCCTGGCTCCAGAGGGGCTCCAGCCCTGGGAGTAGCTCCAGGGTCTCCTCTGGACTCACTCCAGCAGCTCCATGTCCCTCTCATGTTGGTTGCAGCACTTCAGGTCCCATCTTTGTGTTATGATTCTCCCCCTGGTGAGGTTTGGGGTGGGTACCCATGGGAATTCCCTGTCGGCAGTGCTGCATTCCCCATCTTAAATCCCCACATCGAGAATCCACATGGCCAAAGGCTCCTGGGCTGAGTATGCCCAGCACAGGGAACCACCAGCACTTTCGTCCCCATCCAGACTCCCCCAGCCAGGTCTGATGGATTCTCATGGATCCCTTGGCACCAGGCTGGGATGGTACCGCTGGGTTTGCATTCCAGCCTTGGATCCCAAACCCCGGCATTCCTCGGGATTGTCTCTCCCGTTATCATTTCCCCCACAATGCGCTCGCATGATCCTCTCCCAGCCTCAACCACATGGCAACCACCTCACATAATGCAACTTCTGTGCCGAGATTATTCATATTTTTTTTTCCCCCTTCCCTATTGTTGCTTTGCCAAGTTTTTCTTCTCATTCCGAGGAGCCGACTGAAAAGAGCAGCGGCTCCGGAGCAAGGCCGGGCTCCGGAGGCAGCGCGAGCAAATCAACTCGACAAGTGCCTTCACAGGAGTCAGGGCGGGGGGAGCTGGGGAACAGCCAAACAAAAGCCCCTCCAAATGTCTGTTTGGATTTGAGTTGGTTTTCCTGGAATGTCTCATCACACCAAGGAACAATGCAGGCGGCGAGGAGGCTGCTGGGGGGAAAGGGCAGCCGAGGGAAGGGTGGCTCTGGGAGAAGGTTTCAGCCCCGCACTGCGGGATGAGCAGCACAAAAGGGCTGAGCTCTCTGGGGTCTGGGTTTGCAGCGGGAAGGGAGCGGGGCCCACTGCCCCTGTTCCCCATGGACACAGGGAATGGGGTGTGGGAGAGGGGCTGGGGCATGGGCACCCCCTCCAGCTCCAGCTGCTGCTTCCCAGGGAGGTGCTCCAGAGGTCTGGGGAACGCCACCAAAGAGGGAAGATGGAAAGAAATGGGATTGTTTAGTCTGGGAAAGAGAAAACAGCAGGAGAAGGGGGAGTTTTCGGGGTCTGGGTTACGGGGAAGGGCCTGATGTATTCCTGTGCCCTGGGGCCAGGAGCTGCCGTGGCCAAGCCCCAGCCTTGGTGCTGGGAAACTGCCCCATTCCAGCCCCTGGGATGCTGGGAAGTGCCCAAACCCTGGCATTTCCACCCCAAACTCCCCAGCTGTGGCAGCCACCACGGCACTGCCACTTCTTGAGGTCATTTCTGGGGTCATTTCTCACAGAGGGCAAAACCCAGGCAGGATTTGTGTCCTGCCCAGCCTGCAGATCAGCCTTTACCCCAAATGAACACTTGTGATGAATTCCCCGGGGCAGGAAGGGGATGTGCTGGTGTCACCCACGAGGGATAGCGGGGTGGATCGGGGTCCCTTCGGAGCGAGGGAGCAGCCCTGGGGCAGAGGCAGGAGGGCACAGATGGTGGTTCTGGGAAGGATTTCGGTCTCAGATTTGCTTAGATCTGGTATTTATTAATTGTGGGCCAGCATTGGCTGTCCCCAAATGTCCTGTCCTTGGCACTTCCATGGAGCTGTTTCCATGGGAGATGTTGGCTGGGAGAACATCGAGGATGGTGACAGAGCGAGACCATCGTTCCTGGAACACCTTCACACCCAAAATCCCTTTTTATTCCCATTTCCTTTCCTTTACAGCTGCTGGAAGATGGTTGTCTTTAGGACCAGGAATTTCCACTTTGCCTCTTTTTCCCTCCAAACCCACCCTACCTTCATTTTCCCTTCATTTCTGCATCTTTTCATTCTCTACTCCTGAGCCGTACTGGCCACTTTAGCATAAGAAATGAAATTAATTCTCATGCTCAGGCTCCAAATGTAAATTCCTTTATTAATAATTGAAATGGATTTATTTATGCAGTTTGATATTTCTCAGGTTCAGGGAAGCAATTCATTTTTCTCGCGTTGATGATCAACAGACACCGTCATTAAGCTCTTTTTCCCCTGCCTCATCCCCTTCTCCCATCTCATCCTGGTAAACAGATAAAAGCTGGGAGCCTGCTGGTCCTGGCAGGCTCCAGGGAAGATTTCCATGAGCTCATGGAAGTAAATAATTAATTGGACTTTATCTTCCATCGTCTTCGGACAGTTCCTCCCCACGAAAGGGATGGATTCTCCTCCCAAATGTCTCCAGTCCGCACCATAGGAAGAGTTTCAGCCTGGAGCCTCCAAGGAGAGCAGCAGCATCCCTGGATCACCCGGAGAGGCTGGAGCATCCTGTGGGAACATGGATGTGTTCATGCAGCCACAACACTCCAGGCCGGGAGAAATGGGGATGTGGGGGAATATTTTTAGCAAGAATCACATGGATTTTGTTGGAATGAGATGTCCCTGGAACCAAAGCCTCCCTGTGAAGCCCCCCCAGCCCGAGCCCACCTCTGGCAGCTCCTGGCACCTGGTTTCCATTGGACTGAGGGCTCCTCCCAGCCCTCGGGGCAGGGATACCACAAAAACCCGGGAATGTTTCAAATTTCCAGCTGTTTTCTTGTGGTTTGGACCCCTGTGAGATGAATTGAGCTTTGGATCAATGTGGATTTGCTTTTCCTCTCCCAGGAATGACGCCCCCGTGCCGGGCCCGGCTGCACGCGATGGCACACAGCTGAAACCAGCACTTTTTGCCCCGAACTGAGCAACAACCCCAACGGCATCGATGTGAGGCCTCAGAGGCAGGAGGAACTCGTGGGGTTTGCTCACCGAAGCACAGGGGATATGCTGGAGGTTTCCCTTTCATCCCAGGCTTGTCAGAGCTGGAAAGATCCGAGCTCTGCCATGCCACAACACCGGCAAAGCGCCGGCACAGCCGCTCCCCGGATCCCCTCCCGCTCGCTTTGGAGCAGCTTTAACATTTCTCTTTTATCTCGCTCTTGTGAGCTTCAAAGAGGCCGGGAAGCCAAGTCCTACCTTCCTGCAGCTGGGGATTATCCAGGCCCTGCTCCCTGCGCTCGGACTGCAGGACTGGAATTGATTTATTTGGGGTTCGGCAGCAGCTCCCCGGCAATTCCTGCATGGATGCAAAACCAGGAGGCTCCCAGGCTTTTCAGCACCCTGGCTCAAAGGCCAGCAGCACCATGGAATGCAGAAGGCGATGCAAATGCAGGGCCTCTTCCCTGGCTGCCTGCATGGCCTGTTCCTGCAGGCAGGAATTTCACAGGAACCTTCTCTTGGAAAACTCCTGAGTCCAGCATAGGTGTGGGACCAGGGATGGAGTGACCAGGGGGAATGGCTTCCCACTGCCAGAGGGCGGGGATAGATGGGATGTTGGGAAGGAATTGTTCCCTGGGAGGGGGGGGAGGGGCTGGGATGGAATTCCCGGAGAAGCTGTGGCTGGCCCTGGATCCCTGGAAGGGTCCAAGGACAGGTTGGACGGGGCTTCGAGCAGCCTGGGACAGTGGGAGGTGTCCCTACCCATGGCAGGGATGGCACTGGATGGGCTTTAAGGTCCCAACCCAAACCATTCCATGATTCCATGAAGATTTGCAGGATGTCTTCATCGCTGGAAAAGCAGGAACTTGTTCTGATGCTGCTGCAGGTGGTTGGAAAGGCTCCTCAATGGAGGAGCTGGCCCACATCAAGTCCCAGGGGGAAGTTCCCTATAGTGCATCCCAGTCCGTGTCACCGCCATCCCATGTCACCAAACCTCCCTGAGCACCTCTCCAGGCCCAGTTTGTTCTGTGCATAATTCCAGTTCTGTTTGATGATTAACTCCCGATTGCAGGATCCCACACAATGGAAATTTGTGTGGGGGAAATGCTTTAAAATGTGATTTTTGCAGCAGAGAAAGCTCCCTGTGAAGGATTCCATGAGATACTGGGATTGAAACCACATCCTTATGGAGATTGTGTTCCTAGCCAGTCTCCGGGCTGTGCTCAGACACTTCCATGTTTCCCTGCTCCATTTGCCTCTTGCTCGGATCCTTTCCTGGGACATCAGGGCTTCCACAGGTTGAATTGCACTTTTTCCAGGGAAAAAATATTTTTTGGGTTGTTTGAAGTAAATTATTCTCCTGGGATGCTCACAGGCATTGCTCTGGTTTGTCCCATTTTTGTGGGAAAGGCTGTGCTGGTCTGAGCCACTCCAAGCTCCCACTGGGATATTTTCATGTGAGAAAATAAAAGGCGGGTTTTCGTGAATCCCAGAATCTCAGAAAAGTTTGGGTTGGAAGGGACCATGAGGATTATCTCGTTCCAACCCCCTGGGATGGACCCACAAAGGCCGATAAAGCTTTCAGTGATATTTCCTGTTTTAAAAGTGTGTTTGGAGGTGAAATCCAGGCAGGGAACCCTGAAGGGGAGGGATGAGGGGAGCTGAGGGGTGCTGGGGACCCCCACCCACCCCGGATCCTCCTCCACAGAGTTTTTTAGAAAACTCCTTCCCTAATTTATTGGTTTTTCTCTGTGGCAGGTGTGGAAATGCAGGGCAGCCCTGCCTGCAGCCCGGCTTCCCGGGAAAGCGGCGACGGACATTGATTTATGATCAAAAGGGAAAAAGCAAAGCAGAATAAAAAGAATACTTAAGACTTAAAAACAGGGAAATCTCGTTTCTTCCTGTGTAGGTGTTACCTGGGAATCTTTCATGTTAAACTTAAATGGAATTAAGAATGAGGGGAAAATCACCCTGGGAGCTGCGTGATCCTTGTAGCCCTCGATTAAAATTAATCCTGGCATTGATCTGTGCAATTTATTAATAGCCTGGCACGGGAGAGGAGCCGCTGCCATAAACACCCCGGCCCTCTCCGGAGCATCCCGGCCCCCGCCCCGTCCTCACCTCGGCCCCGGGATTTAATAATTGATCCGAGCCACCCCTTCCAAACCCCCAGCACCAATTAACCAGCGGCCCCCCTGACCCGGGCTCTGCCTGCTGGGGAGAGGGGACGACACCGCAGACTTGAAACGAAAAAACCAAGAGCAAAGCCCTAAATCTTTTTGGCTGCCTGATTAATAATCCTGTCAGGCCTATCACAGGCACTAAACAGTAATGCTGGTTGCAGCTGAATTTTTTATACTTTCTATTAATCTTTAATGATAGCTTGGTCACCTAGTCTCTTTTATCTTGTCAGATAAATGTATGGTTAACAGGATAATGAGATTTCTGAGGCTCTGTTCCTGCTCACAGCCATGCAGCACATGGGGTGACCCCTGCCCCTGCCGGGGGAGCCGATGGAGGGCATGGTAATTGCTGGATGTGCTGGGAATGTATTGGGAGCTGATGGATGGTTTAAACTTTGATTTGAGGTCAGCAGGTCCCTCAGCTCTGGAAGGCAACTGTGGTTTTATTACTTGCAGGATCTGATGGGGATGTAATTAGATTTAGCTATTGCTTTATTAATAAGTAATTGTTCCTACTATTGCTTTGGGTTAGCAAATATATTCCACTGATAATTTAGGGCATTGATAGGGCTTTATTTATTAATAAATGGGAATGTGTATTTTTGCCTGTGGCAAAGACCAGCACAGAACTCGGGCTGGCCACTGCTCCCGGAGTGAAGGATTGCTTCTTCATTAATTCGATAATTAACCTAATTCTGGGAGCTGTGCACGGTCTGCATGTGCCAGGACGGCATCCAGGGACCTCCAGGGAGCCTGAGGTCCCCACGAGGGCTCTGCCACCACCTGCCCACCTGTCCCTGTCCCCTCAGCACTGGGATTGACCCAAGGGCGGATAGATGTGCTGGGATGTGCCAGGATGGCAGCAGTGCTGGGAGCAGCCACGTTTGGGGTCAGCACAGGGCCTTTGGAGCCCTCTGGACCTGCTGCTTCTCCCACCTCCCTGCCAGGGCCTCCCCCTCCTCCGGACCCCTCCCCATCACCCCCAGAGCAGGGAGGGACCCCTGGACCCCCCCACCCTCTGGGCATCCCCAGTGCCAGCGCTCCGGGGCTGAGCCCACCTCGGAGAGCGCTGGGCTGGCTCCTGCCGGATCCCTCTGCCTTCCCCTCTGCCCCACGGGTTTATTTCCCACAGATCCCGGGATAGGGAGGCGTTTGTGGCAGCACAGGGCGCTGAGCAGGTTTCCCAGCTGATTTGCAGAGGGAGGTGGGCGCAATGCTCCGCTCCCCACGCGCAGCCAGCGCAGGGCAGCCGTATTTTGGTGGCTTTTTGTTGCTCTGCTGCTCCAAGGAAGCTCCTTGCATTAATTATGTTGCCATGTAGAAAGCTCTGGCCTGTCATATATTTTTTTCTTTTTCTTTTTTTTTTTTTTAAGCTCTGTTTTTCATAAAGTGGTCCTAAAATGACACGGAAAGCAGCTGCTTAAGCAATTGTGCCAATTAATGGGTCTCTGAAATTAAAACGCCTACACAGTCTAGATGAGATTTCTCCAGGAGGGAATTCAGCAATTGTCTTCATGATAATCAGGCTTGACTTGTCTTAGCACACATTAATAAAAAAGCAAATGCATTCAAAGAGATGCCCTTTAGTGGAGAATATCCACAATATAGTAATGAGTCTCCAAAAAAAAAAGAACGAGGGGGGAGAGAGGAGGGATGCTGAGCTGGCTCCAGCCTTTCCTTGAGGAAGGGAGACTTGGAATTCATGTCATGGATTTGCTGGATTCTCCTGCTGCAGCTGCTGGATGCAAATCTCCTCTCTGTGCCGAAGCAGAGCCCAGGCAGCGGCTCAGCAGAAGGGCCCAGAATTCCCATTGGAAGTGGGAGCACCGGGGGCTGTGGGGACCCCCGGGGCCACGAGGGACGGTGACAGGGGCTGGGCTGGGGCTGCCGGATGTGGCACAGGGGCCAAAGCCCCATGCCCACAGCATCCAGCACCTGCTCCTGCCCTTGCCCTGTCGCAGAGGATGGGGCAGGAATTCCCGCTGGAATTGCTGCTGTGCCCTGCCGTGGATGGCCCCGTTCTGGCTGGGGGGGACAGAGGGACAGAGGGGACAGGAGGACAGGGACAGGGGGTCTGGCAGTGTCCAGGGCAGGGGTGGAGTCCCCATTACTGCAGGGATTTAAAGCCCTGTGGATGTGGCACTTGGGGACATGAGTTGTGGTGGCCTTGGGAATGGTTGGACTTGATGGTCTCTGAGGGCTTTTCCAACTGAAACAGTTCCATGATCTTGTGAGTCCCTGACCCCCACCCTGCAGGGGTGTTCACCTCCACCTCAGGAGGCCAAAGGGGTGGGAGGTGAGGCTGTTTCTGCCCTTAGCTTCAGGTCTATCTCAGAGGGAGAGACCTGATTTATCCCTGGAAAATGAGGAATTCCCCCCATCCCACCCCACTATTTTGGAAACAAGGATGTGCATTAGTGCTGAATGGCCACCCCCATTTCCTCAGGAAAGGTTTAGGGGCAGCAGTCAAACCACTTGGGGTGGTTTTGTCCTAGAGCACCATCCCAATGCCAAGGAAAACGCAAAATCCACGCTGGGACACCCCATCCCCAGCAGGGACGGCCCTGGGCCACCCCGGGGTGCTGCAGCCTGGCACATCCGTGTTCCCACGTGTGCTGCAGCCCAGGGAACAGGCACAGCTATCCCTGGATCTGGCACCTCGTTCCCTTCCCCCCTAATTAAGCGCAGCTCTGTTTGTGTTTGTTGGCGGCTGCAGCCTCCTGACAGTTTGTCTGGAAAAGTCTTTTCTCTTTTCTCCCCCTTGTTATTTTCATTTCAAAAATTTAGGAGGCTTTAAAAACAAAAGTATTTAGAGCAAACACGATCTTGCCCTATGCAAAATTGATGAAAGAAAAAGACTTACAGCTCTAAACCCCGGCGCTGCTGCTGCTGGAGCAACCAAAGCTGTGAGTTCATGGAATTATGGGATGGGCTGGGTTGGAGGGACCTCGGAGAGCCTCTAGTTCCCATAAAATTAATTAAAGAGGGACCAGCACCGGTGGCTGTGGGGCTGGAGCTGCTTCAGGGTCCCTCTAGCCGTGCTCCAGCTGTCCCACCCCTTGCCATTCCCAGGGCCATCCCAATCTTCTCCATCCTCAGCCCAACTCTCCTGGGATCCCAGAGCCCCCTCGGGCACCCAGGCCAGGCAGGAGCTGCCAGCTTGGCCCAGGAGCACAGGGAATCCTGCAAAACATTCCTTATTTTTCCTTTCATCCTCGATGGTGTTTTGGATTTTCAGTTCCATCCTGGTTTGAGCAAATATTTTGATTGCACCCAAGTGCGAACATAACAAACGCTGTTTAGACAAAAGCAGCACAGCCTCGATTAGTTTTAGACAATTTGTCCTAATATTGTTTTGGATCACGCATTTATTCCCCCATAAAGATTTGATTGCTTTGCTTGTTTCATTAATCTTTATTTGTTTAATCATCTGCTAAATCTGTTTAATCATTGGTTTAAGTGGAAAGATTACATGAAGATATTTAATGCTCAGTGCCAGAGCTGCCCTGACATCTAATCCAGCGCTGTTCCCTCCCCAGGATCGCCCTGGGTCCTGCTTTTCTGCACAAGCCACCGGCTCCCACCCGCTGGGATTTTCCCGAGTTGTCCATCATTTCCCAGCCCTCTGCCAGCGATGGGTGAAAAAACCCAAAGAGGAAACCCCCGGGCCTGCCTTTGCTGCAGTGCAAACATTTCCAGGCTGCCAGGGATGCTGTGATGGATGTGGCTCAGCCACGGGAGGAGGGTCCCAGCCCCGACCGTCCCTGTTCCTCCCACCGGATTTGCTGACACGAATTAATCCCCTGGAAGGCAGCGGTGTGAGGCGCCAGCATCTTTTTTATGGATAATGCCAGGGGAATTTGGAGATCTTAAACTTCGGGTAGAGCGCCGGGTGGTTGTGGCTGCAGTGGGACCTGCAGGTTAAAGCCTCATTCCAGCTGGAAAAGAGGGATCTGCCTCTGGCACTTCAGAGAGGCTCAGAGCAGCACTTTAACGATGGTTTTCCTTTTTTCCCGGCTTCTCCCCGCTCCCAGCCCCGCTCAGCCATCCCAGTCCCCCATCCCGCTCCTCCCCGCCGCGGGCGAAGGCAAGGGATGAATATCTGATGCCAGGCCGCGTTTTCCCCGGCCCAGGCTGGGCTTGGAACGTGCGATATTCCAGCAGCTCCGGCTCGGCTGCCGCTGCAATCAGCGCCTCGATCGCAGGGAGGATATTTTATGAATTAATGGAAAAGGAGATCACGGAGGGTCCGGCAGGACGAGGGGAGGAGGGAGCCCGGCAGAATCTTAACGAGCACGGGGGGGAATTCCACCCCCGCTCCCCCTCAGCGCCTTGGACGGGGGTGGATTTGGGGGGGGATTTTTTGTCCTTTTCCCCCGTTTTTTGGTCCCTCGCCCTGGGGGGGTGGTGCAGCCTCCCCGGGCAGGGGCTGCCGCCCACCCACCCGGCCCGGCCGGCTCCGATTGTGCCGAGTATCCGGCGATTTGTGTCGAGCACCGGCGGGCGCTGGCGGATCCTCGCTGGCAGATCTTGTCCTCATTACTGAATAATTCATCGCCGCATTAATGGCTTCAGATCCCAGCGCTCTCCCGCTCTCTCCTCCTCTCCTGCCTCACTCTGCCCACTTGGGAAAACTTTATTATGCCTCGCTCTGACGACAGAGTATACAGATAAAAGATAATTGCTTGGCTTGACTCCCCCATTGATATGAAAATAAGATTTAAATTATTCACTTCAGTTTAAAGGTTAGTTGAAGGTTATTACAGGGGATAAAAAAATCACTCTTCATAACATTTCTGTTGGAGATGAGACAGGTTTGAAAGGCCTAATTTGCACGGCAGGCCGAGGCGGCTTGTTGTGAATAAACCCGGAGCCCCTCCAGAGATTTTAATCGCCAAGAAGTCAATTATTTATAAGCAAATTACGCCGAGCTGCTCGGGTATAGACAACCCAGCTCGGCGTGAATAGGGACAAGATGGAACCTATATAACTTAATATACCTCCCATTGAACAGCAGCGAGAGCCTCGCCCGGCGCTTCCCGCCTCTAATCCCGGCTGGAATTTAATGAGCGGCTGAATTTCAGAGGGGGGGGGGGCCTGATCCCAGCTCCCTTGGACTCCTGTTTATTTTATTCCTCCCCTTCGGTCTCCCGGCTTCCAGCCTCCGTCTCCAGCTCCCTTTTGTGTTGCCGCCTTGTAAATGGAATTAAAGGATTGTAAATTTTCCTGCCGAGCAATAGGCCTTGAAAGCGGGGACGTCACTTTGCCGAGCGATCGGCTTTATCCCGGCTTTCACTTAATGCTCTTTTATGTAGGGAACGATTGCAGCGCCTGGTGCTGGGAGAGTGGCAAATCTCCTGGTCGGAGTTAATAATTAATGCCCGGCCCCGGCAGCGGGGCCGTGGTTCAGAGCGGGCTCGCCCCGACCGCAGCGTTCCCCATCCATCACCGGCACTCGCTGCTCCGCAAAGAAATATCCATGGAAAACCAGGACCCGCCGAGCAACGGGATCCCAGAGCTCTGCAGGTGTGATCCAGGCCATAAATCCCTGGTTCTGTGGGACTGTAGGTGTGAAGAGTGCTCGGGGAAGGGACAGGTTCTGGATTCAGCCCTAAATGCAGGTGCTTTAAAGAGCCATCGAGGTCTCCCATTCGGGTGCCTCGTTAATCCAGAGCAATGCAAATGGGGTGAGCACTGGGCTGGGAGCTCCCTCCCCACATTCCTGGTGCTCCATGCCCTGCTCTGCTGGAGCTCCCAGGGACGATGGTGAAGTCACTGCCCTTATGTGGCAACCTCCCCCCTGTACCTGGTAGCCCAAGGACCTCCCAAAGGCTCCTCCTGCTCAGCCCGAGCCGTGCAATTCACCACCAGCCCCGTGAGCGTGGCACCAGAGGGATGGGGCTGCTTTAGGATCACAGAATCCATGGAAATGCTCCAAGGGCTGGAGCTGGGAAAGCTATGGATGTTCACCTGGGGAAGGGAAGGTTCTGAGGAGAACTTAGAGCCTGAAGGGGCTCCCGGAGAGCTGGAGAGGGACTGGGGACAAGGGATGGAGGGACAGGACACCGGGAATGGCTTTCCACTGCCAGAGGGCAGGGATAGATGGGATATTGGGAAGGAATTGTTCCCTGTCAGGGTGGGGGGGCCCTGGCACAGGGTGCCCAGGGAAGCTGTGGCTGCCCCTGGATCCCTGGAAATGTCCAAGGCCAGGTTGGATGGGGCTTGGAGCAGCCTGGGATAGTGGGAGGTGTCCTTGCCCATGGCAGGAGTGGCACTGGATAACATCTAAGGTCCCTTCTCATCCAAACCAAGCCTTCTCCTCTCTCCCATTTGAGCTGGAAGAACCATTGGAATGTTCAATCCCGCTCCCCAAAGCCCTCCCAGGCAGCACCCATGGGTCCTTCTGTGAGCAGAGCTGTTATTTGTGTGTGTGTTTGGTTTGGGATGAGCTGGAAGCAAAGCCCAGGAGCAGCTCCAAACTCCTGTGCTGCAGGAGAAGGGCAGAGCAGGGAATGTGTGAGCAGGGAATGTTTGCCATCGTGTCAGGCCCTGGATGTGCAGCGTTGCCTGGTGTGGATCCGGCTCTGGCACATCCCTGGCACAGTGGGAAGCAGAGCTGAGCTATTCCTGAGTGCTCAGAGGTGTCGTGTTCCAGTTAAACCCTTTTACCTTTTATTTAAAATTCACAGAGGCCTGACAGGTAATCCCAGGAGCTGGAGCATCACGGCAGCCAGGGCTGAGCTGTGCAAAACGATGCCGTGGAAATCCTGGGCTTTCCTCTGCCTCCCTTTTCCTTCCACAGTTAGTGCCTCTTTTCCTTCCCCTAATTGTGGATGGGCAGAGCTGTTGGTGCTCCCTGGATCCAGCCCCTGCTGTGGGCACCTTATCAATATATCGGGAGGTATCAGATATTGATATATTTTGAGATATATCAGATATTGATATATTGGGGCAGATATTAGACATTGATATATTGAGAGAATGAGACTGCCAGACCCTGGGTAAGGCCTGACTTAACCTGAAAATTCCCAGAGTCCCACTGGACATGCCAGGCCTCAGCAGCTTTCCTATGGAATCCTGCTGGGGGGAATTAATGGGGTGCAGATGATCTTTACAGATGTCAGTAGTAGTAGTAGTAATAATAATAATAATAATAATAATAATAATAATAAT
>VZTH01002050.1:18203-87382 GCA_013397815.1 Aleadryas rufinucha
AATAATAAGGCTGCCTGGCCTCCCTGCTGCCCCATCCCTGTCCCAGCTCCGCTCTGTATTTCCCCCAGCCCTTCTCGGTGCCTGGGCGGGGACAGATTAATGAGGGGCAGATTAATGAACTAATTGGCTGGAATTGGTGGAGCTGGAATGCGCAGGGATGGGCTGCCAGGAGGCGGCTGCTGCTGAGGGCTGGTACAGCCGGGGAGCTTTGATCTCCCGCTCTCATTACCCAGGGCCTCAGGAGCATCCCTGAAGCACCCCCGGACATCCCCTGGGAGCTGAGGGATGGAATGTTTGGGACCACAGGCAGCATCCTTGGAGCGTGCTCCAGCAGAAATGGGTGAGACTGGGCATTCCCACTGCTGCCAGTTATCCACGGGGAATGCTCTGCCCGTTACCTGGGATAACTCCAATGGGAACGCCTTGCTTCCCAGGCTTTTCCTTGTGCTCCACAACCTCTGGCATTGGGTATCCGCTTTCCTGGTGCTCAATGCCCATGGAATGACACAGTCCTTGGGGGGAAACTGCTTGGGAGCGTCAAACTGGAGTGTCCCAGGTGAGGAAGCATCACTGGGAATTTCTGAGGGATGAGGAGGTGCCAGTGGTGCTTTGCCCACCCCAAATCCCGCTGCCTCAGGAGAGCCTGGAGCAGGAAGCACTGCCCATCTTTTTATCTCAGAGCAGCAAGGCTGGGCCCCTCCTGCACTCCCACGTTTGCCTTTCCTGCCTGCTCCGAGGGAGAAAAATCCCTCTTAAATCATTCAGTGCCTCTCTAATGTATTCACAGCGTGGACGAGGGAACAAGATCTGAAACACTCCTTTTTCCAGTCAGACTATTAACTGGTGACACTTTGACACCAGCAAGAAGTATGGGAGATTAAAAAGTAAAAACTGCACAGAAATCTAAGTGCCTTCCCATAGTGCTGGAATAAAAATTGCTGTTAGGAGCATTAAAATAGAGCCCTTGTCAGGAGCGATGGATTCCAGGGACGTGCCTGCTGCTTCCCGTGCCTTCCCTGCCTCTGCTTCCCAGGAAAGGGAAATCAGGGAGCCCTCAGAGGAGGCAGAGGATGCACTCCCAGGCTGAGGCAGGGGATGAAGGCTCAGAGGGAGGGGTTCGGCCTCTCCTCCCGGGAGATTTGGACCCGTGGGGTCTCGGGGGGCCCCTTTCATCTGCCCGTGACATTTGGAGTCCCCCGGAGGCGGCTGGGGGATGAAAGCGGGAGATGAAGGAGCCGGCTTTTCTTGGCACCATTAATCATTTATCAGCTAATCAAGAACGCTCGCAGGAGATGAGGGGAGAGAGGAGCTCGTTCCTAATAGGAATTACTTCGCTTACGGTTATTTTTTCCCCTTGCTCTGATTTCCCAAGGAAATGAGGCATGGGGAGGGCTGCGGTTACCCCTCCCTGCTTCCCGGCACCCCGGACCTCCCGGCAGCCGAGATGGGCTGGCCCAGAAAACCCCTCGGGGCCTGAAATTCCCAGCACAGGGAGCAGGAATCGCACCCAGCAGGGAGCAGCCAGGTGGGGTCGGGCTCTGCTCCCAGGGAACAGGGACAGGATGAGGACATCGCGTTAAGCTGCACCAGGGGAGGCTCAGGTTGGACATGAGGAGGAATTTCTGCCTGGAAAGGGTGCTCAGGCTTTGGAACTGCTCAGGGAGGCTTGAAGTCCCCATCCCTGGAGTTGTCCAAGGAATTCCTGGATGTGGCACTCAGTGCTCTGGGCTGGAGACAAGGTGGGGATGGGCCACAGGTTGGACTCGATGGGCTGGGAGGGCTTTTCCAGCCTCAGGAATTCTGGGATTCTGTAAACTGTGTCCCCAGGTGCCACACCTGCAGTGTGGGCATGGACATTGTCCCTCAGAGTGGTGGGAAAACGCTCTCCTGAGTTGTGGTTCTCTGGGAACTCCCCTGGAAGCACCTGGAAAAGCAATGTGGGCATCCAGCTGGGAGCCACACGAGGCTCTGCAGCGTGGCAGGGAATCAGCCTCCATGGGGTTTCCTGTGGGGTGCAGGGCTTCCATCCAGCCCCTGACACCTCACACAGGAGCAACCGAACCTTTCAGTGGATTTTGCTGAACTTCCAGCTCCCAGAGTGGCATTGGGTGAAAATCTCCCCTTCTTGAGATGAGAGGAGCAGATTTCAACCCCCCAGCCTGAAAATGTGAACTCTGCTCTCTCAAACTAAATAGAAATAAGAGCAAATAAACGACATTTTAAAATCTTGTGACATTTCCATGAGTGAGTGGTGATTCTTGGGTGTTTGGAGCCGGCGATGCCACGCTCAGCTCTGCTGCCTCCTCAGGCGATGCTCGCAGGGAGGGTTTAATTCTCATATAAATACTGCAGCTTTACAGCAGCAGCCCCGCTCAGATAGGCAATAATACCCAGTTCTGCATTTCAGGTAAGGCTTTAAACTAAATTAAATCTCCTCAGTGTGGCTAATCAGAGATTAGCTTTGATCACAGTGTGTTAGCCCAGGCCAATCCTATTGAAATCCTCAGGCAGCGCCAGCACCGGGAATGCTTCATCCTGTGCTTGGAACGCCGAGTCCCGGCCCCAGGGCAGGCCAGAGGGGATTTTTCCTCTCCTGCTTTTAGGTGTTTCTCTTCATGCAGGAAAAGGTCCCTGTGGTGCACTGGACATCTCCTGCTGCCCTGGGCTGGGGGTGCTGGGTGCCCCGTGCCTGTGGCTGGTGGGTTCTGGAGTTAGATCCAACCTCTCCCAGGTCCCAGCCTTCCCTCTGGGCCTTCCTTCATCTTCTGCATCCAAGGAAAAGGTGAAGATCCATCCTGGAAATGGGAAGAAGCGATGGAGCTGATAACAGGGGGCTTGCTAGAGTCGGGTTATAGAGCACCAAGGTGCTCCAGCTCTCATTTAGCAGCTGTCATTCCATGGAATCCTGGGATGGTTGGGTTGAAAGAGACCTTAAAACTCATCTCATTCCACCCCGCCACGGGCAGGGACACCTTGCACAGACCGGGTCGTTCCCATCTTGGACACTCCCAGGGACGGGGCACTTGTACGGAGTTCCTCCAACCCTTTCCCTGGTTGGGAATGTCCTCCGTGGTTGTTCCTCTGCATTATTCATGGCCCAGTGAATGTCTGAGATCCCGAGCGCTGACCTGGAGCTGCCTTAGCAACAATTTCCTGCTGCTATCGATTTTGGGGGCCGTGCGGTGGGCAGGAGCCCTGGGAGCCACGCCGTGCATTAACCCAGCCCTTCTCCAGCAGGTCCAGAGCTCCCCCGGCACGGCCGGCCCTAATGGGCTGCAATTACTCAGCGCTAATTGATTGGGCACGGCGGGAGGGGGCAGCAGCTCCGTTCCCTGCCAGGGATTTTATGACCAGGCTCATAACGGAGGTGATTTGCTGCGAACCCGTCCCTCTCGAGTTATGAACCATCCTCTGTGGTCCCGCACTCCATCCCTGCCGGGCTTCCAGCAGCAAACCCGGCTCCGGCACGGCTGGGGGGAAGTCCCCAGGGATGGCTGTGGGGGAATGTTTCTTCCCTCTCTGTGTGGCGCTGAGGAGATCGGGAATGGCAGGGAGAGACCCCCTCTGGATCTGCCAGGGAGCCCCAAAGATGCAGGATCTGTGCTCTGCTTCCAACGCCGGGGAAGGCTTTGGAACAGCTCCAGTTGTCACAGGATCACAGAATCCTGGATTGTTTGGGTTGGGAGGGACATTAAAGCCCATCCAGTGCCACCCCCTGCCATGGGCAGGGACATCTCCCACTATCTCAGGGTGCTCCAAGCCCTGTTCAACCTGGACACTTGCAAGGACCCAGGGGCAGCCACAGCTGCTCTGGGCACCCTGTGCCAGGGCCTCCCCACCCTCTCAGTGAACAATTCTTTCCCTGTATCCCATCTCATCCTGCCCTCTTTCTGTTTCGGGGCAGAACATTTATTCCTGCAGCAGCCAGAGGGAGTTTAATCCCCACAGCCTTTGTACCTCCCCTGTGCACAAATCCTCAGGGATCGGGAAATCACAGCAAACCCTCCTCCTCCTCCCTTGTTAAACCTGGAAGTTTAACAGCCCTGGGAAGGTGGGTAAAGCCTGGATTTGTGTTCTCATCCCAAAGGCAGCCCCTCAGAAATCCTGGATCTCTCCCGTGTCTCTGCCCAAGTGACACCGAGCTGTGGTGGGACTGGGCAGTGCCACCCCCCCACCAGGCAGATGCTGCCGGGCAGTCGGGGAGATTTTCCAACAGATGAGCACCGGTGCCTTTGAAGTCCTCAGCTGCCTGCCTGAAAAATCCAACTCGGAGCTTAGAGCGGCTTGGAATATCCGCAGATCTGGGGAGAGATGGCAGAGCCTGGGCCTCGTTATCTTGCTGGGGCTGATGGGTTTGTGAGGCTGACAAGGGGAACTCGCGGGTGTGGAATGGCACGGAACATCCAGCTGACCCAGAACTGTGGGAATTCACCCGGAGCTGGAGGAAAGCCAGGCAGTCCTGTAGGGAAAACCACCCCAAGCCTTGTTCTGGGCCCTGCTGAACCACAGCAGATACACTGGGAAACTCTGGGCTGGCCCTGGTGGAGACTGAGATGGGGACAAAAATGCTGAGGTCTTCCCATCCATCCATTCCTGAATGGGAGGAAATGGCCTCAAGATGCACCAGGGAGATTTTGGTTGGATATTGGGAAAAATTCTTCATGGAAAAGGATGTTCAGCCCTGGAACAGGCTGGAGTCCCCATCCCTGGAGGGATTTAAGGCCGTGTGGATGTGGTACTTGGGGACATGGGTCAGTGCTGGGGCATGGCTGCACTCACTGGTCTCTGAGGGCTTTTCCAACCCTGTGTCCCATAGAGAAGTTTGGAACAACGAGAGTGGAGACATGAGAGAAGGAGCTGCAGGTTCGGGATGTGGCTGGAACCTGCAGGGTGTCCAGAGGGAGCAATCCCACCCGTGGCAGCCCTTTGGGGCCAGGCTGTGCACTGTGGGATGGATGACGATTTCTGGGAAGAGCAGCACCCTGTCCCCCGTGGCTCCGGTCCCCTCACGCAGGGATGGGGTGGGCGAGGTGTCCCTTGTGTCCCCCGTGTCCCCGTGTCCCCCAGGCCGGTCCCGCGTGGGCAGGAGATGCACGGCCGGGCACAGCCACACGGGGGTGGGAGAGTCCCTCGGCGCGGGGACAGCAGAGGGACCGGGATGACCGAGCCAGGCCCCCCCCATCCCTGTGCCCCTCCCCGGGCAGGGCGGGCCCCGGCAGCATCTCCGGCTCCAGCCCTTCTGCTGCATCCTCTGACCGGGATAACAACCCCGTTCATCCCTCCTCCTCCTCCCGCAGCCTGTGCCGCCCTCAGCCCGGCCTGGCTCACAGTGTAGGGCAGTGGAACAGCAGCAGAGCTCAAATTCCAGGGTCCTGAAGGTCTTTTCCAACCTAAATCCCAGAACCACACAATGGTTTGGTTGGAAGAGACCTTAAAGCCCATCTCATTCCAGCCCCTGCCATGAGCAGGGACACCTTCCACTGTCCCAGGCTGCTCCAAGCCCTGTCCAGCCTGGCCTCGGACACTTCCAGGATCCAGGGGCAGCCACAGCTTCTCTGAGCACCCTGTGCCAGGGTCTCAGCAGCCTCACAGGCTTCCTTCCCAATATCCTACTCAACCCAGCCCCCTGGCTGTGGGAAGCCATTCCCTGTGTCCTGTCCCTCCATCCCTTGTCCCCAGTCCCTCTCCAGCTCTCCTGGAGCCCCTTTAGGCCCTGGAAGGGACTCTGAGCTCTCCCTGGATCCTTCCCTTCTCCAGGTGAGCATTCCCAGCTCTCCTAGCCTGGCTCCAGAGGGGCTCCAGCCCTGGGAGCAGCTCCGGGGCCTCCTCTGGAATTGCTGCAGCAGCTCCACGTCCTGCTGATGTTGTACCCTGGAGCTGGAGCAGCTCTGCAGGTGGGGTCAAAGGGGCCAATCCCCTCCGTGTCCTGCTGGTGTTGGTTCCAGGATTCCCTGCTGCCCGGGGGAGCTGGCTCTCCAGGTGTTTATTTGTTCTGTGGGATATTTGCATCCCGTCCTGGCTGTGCTGGGATATCTCCAGTCCTTCGGGAGCTGTTTGCTTTGCTGTGACCTTTGGATCTGTGGGAGAGACTCGGGACAAGGTCAGCGTTAATAACAACAGCGCTGCCTTCCCACCATCGATCCGGGCGCTGTCCCAGCCCCGCTCCCTCTGGCACATCGTGGTCCCTCTGTCACCGGCACCGATGACGCCAGGGACACCCAGACTCCAGCCCCGCAGCGGGTGGCAGTTCCATTGCTGCCAGCGCAGGAATTTTCCCCACCTGTCGGTCCGTTCCAAAGTAATCCTTTCCTCAAGCCGGGCAAACCGTTTGGCTTGGCTGCTCTCCCGTGACTCATCAGGGAAATATTTCAGGGATCGATATCCCGGTGGCTGCGCTAACAGGGCCATCCAGGGCCATCGGGTTTGGGATTCTGATACCCTCGTGCACTGCTCACAGCAGGCTGATTGGCTCTATAAAATCCACTTTTCTCAAGGAGGTTTCCAAGACAAAACCAGCTCCAGGAGAAAAAATGAAAAGCAACCTGCTCTGGTGGAAGCTGTCCCTGCCTGTAGCAGCGGCTGGAATGAGATGAGCTTTGAGGTTCCTTCCAAGCCAAGCCAGAGCTGCAGTTCTGCCAAAAATCCCCTCAGCACCAGACCCGTGTCCCCCTGGCATGGAGGGGACGTGGGGCTCTGCCCCTGCTCAGACCTCGCCCTGGCCACAGGTCTCATCCCATCTTCCCTGACATCCTGCAGATGTCCCAGAGCTTTTCCCTCCATCTGCTCCCCCTGGCCCTGAGCTCCCCTTGGCCAGGCTGCTGAGGCTGCTTCTGCTGTTGGATCCTGGAGGAGAAAAAAGAATAAATCCAATTCTATTGATTTGTGAGCTTGCTCTAACTGGAAAACAAAACCCATGAGCAGTGTGGTTCCAAAATATCCTTTTCCATTTCCTGAGCAAGCACTGGAGCTTTCCAACGGCTGCATGGCCCCGAGAAGCCGAGGAGGGCACGGCTTGTAAAGAGCTTTTTAGTCCAAGCTGTGTTCCAGATTTATGGGGATGGCTGGAGATCCCTTCGGAGCCGTGTGCTAAGAGGTTATTTTGGATCCGGCTCAGGCACTGCCGCAGCCTGGCCCATTAAAAAGTAAATTTTTCATGTGGAGAACTGAACCAATCTCTGGCAGCTGGAGTGCTCAGCTGGGGAAGGGGAACACACAACAACGGGGTCAGGGAAGCGGCTCCACACTCCCGGGAGCCATTGGGATGCTCCAGGTCCCTTCCTGGTGTCCTGGGGATGGAGGAAGGCACTTCAGAGCTGCCTTTGGCCGTGATTCCAGCCGGGACCCGCTGGCAGGAGCCCAGCCCAGCCCACAAGAGCAATCCATCAGTGGTTATCCCACCCAGAGCACTCCCTGGGCTCAGTGTCCCACTGGCAGCTCAGCTGCTGGGACCCCACTCCTTCAGCTCCAGATGTTTGTGCAAGGGCCCAGGGACAGATGTGACTCCAGTTCTGACTGGAAACAAAGATTTGCTGTTTCCCTCCATAAATCTCAGCTTTCCTTGGATGGATTGGATTCCAGGCGCTCCTCTCTGGCTGTTTGTTGGTTTTGCTGGATTTTCCCTGCTGTTCAAACCCAGATCACGGAACCCTCCAGGATCTCCTGCTCACCCCCATTCCAGAGGCACAGCGGGAGGCAGGAATGCTCCTTGCCCTGAGCTCCTGTGAACTGGAATAACACATCTCCATAAAAGCCCTCAGAAACCTGGGACTGCTTTTTCCAGCTGGAGTTTCCATTCCGATTGACACCAGCCAAGAGTCGCTGTAACCAAAAGCAAAACTCAGAAACTGGACCCTGAAAAGGTGTGATTTTTAATATAGTTTATTTTTTTAAAGTTAAAATTATAGACTTTTTTTGTGGTCCAAAAATTTTCATTTGAGAAAACTCTTCAGAGAGAGAGACAGAGAGGGAGTTTGGACAAGGGATGGAAGGACAGGACAAGGGGAATGGTGTCCCACTGGCAGAGGGCAGGGATAGATGGAATATTGGGAAGGAATCATTCCCTGGGAGGGTGCTGAGGCCCACCTGGAGAAGTGTTTTGGTGTCCGTGGTTGCTCACAGGTGGCTGACAGCACCCAGGGACTGGGCAGGGATCAGGCAGGAATTGGGCAGGGATCCCAGGATGCCCAGGCCATGGCACTGCCCACAGCCGCTGCAGCCCCATGGAAGGGCCTCATCTCGCCCTCAATCTTCATCTTTTTTTCCAAGCTTTAATGGTGAAATATTCTGTGTGCATTTTGCACGCATAATTACAGGGCAGAGGCTGGTGATAAAATAGTTTAAATTAATGAGATTACGAAGTAACCTCTGCTGCTGGTAATTCCTCACTCGAGCAGGCTCTGTGCAGTTCTCCATAATGAGTTTTCTGCTCCGCTGGAGCAGCTTTAAAGGAGCTGGGAGGGATTTGGGGGAGAAGAACTGGAGAGGGTTCCTTGGGGGAAGGTGACAGGCAGGGAAAGGCCCCTCCTGGCACGGCGTGGTCGGGGTTTGGGTCTGGGTGTGGTGACAGGGAGCGAGGGGGCGGCTCTGGGGCGCTGCCTGTTGTCCCCATGAGCTGTTCCCAGGGCAGACCCTCTGGAGAGGCTGCTGGGTCCCTCTGCTCGCCACTCCCACGGTGCTTCAGCACATCAGGAGCTGCCCCGTTTGCCCACAGGATCATTGTTCCTTCAGTGGGTGAAGGGTGATGCCTCAGGAGATGGAATCCTTACAATTATTCCCTGAGGAAATAACAAATAACAACCCAATGCCACCAGCCTGGATTTGTGGAGATAATCAATGTCCTTTTGGCCAAACCTTCTTGTCTGGGCCATAAAACAAGGTCCTTCCGCAAGGAGAGAGGGTGAACACACATCCGGCTCCTGGTTTGCCCAGGGCAAGGCACTTCCGTGGATTTCACATTGATTTTTATTAATTCCATGCGCATGGATGCCGGGTGGAGCAGGGATCCAGCCCCAGGACAGGCTCCTGACCGGGCACATCCCCGCGCTGGCACCGCTGCCCACAAATCGCGGCGGTGACCCCGCAGTGCCAATCCCTCGGCGCTGGCTTTGGGGAGCTGCGGGCAAACAGCTGTGGCTGCACTGCAGGAAAACCTCCCCGCTCCCTCTGTCAACAATTTTATTTTTCAAACTGTGCCAAACGAGAGGTGCATCCTCTCTCTGCCGTGCGGCGGCCGCGTGTGTAACACCAGCACATAATTAACAGTCAAGATCATTTACATTGTCGCTTAGCTAATTTTCATAATGTTTTCTTTATTATCAGAGGAAGAAATTAACCCAAGAATTTATTTACATACTAGTCTCAAACAGTAACAGCTTGCTAATTGCCTGTTAGGTGATTAATAAGCTTACAGCAGATGCTAATGAATCGAGAGCTCACTGTTTCAAAGGTGCTCTTGCAGCATGCTTGTGTTTTGGCAGCTTAATTAGTGCAATAATTATGTACTTGTTGCTCCTTCTTTCAAGCAAATACTGTCAAATGCTTAAAAGATTAAAGAGAATTATATCGCTGAGAACTCGCTGTGCTCGAGGATTCTGCTTCTGCCGCCTCCCTGTCAGATCCAAACCGGGAATAAACACAGTTATGGAGTTCAGGGGTGGGGTTGGGGTGATGAAAGGAGCGAGCAGAGCCCAGCACTGCTCCTCAGCCAGCCCCTGCTCACCCTTAGGAGCAATTCCACAGGGAGTTTGATGGGGATGGAGATGGAAATGCTGGAAAAGTATGCAGATGTGGTACTTGGGGACATGGGGCACTGGTGGCCATGGCAGTGCTGGGAGAATGGTTGGACTCCATGATCTCAGAGGGCTTTTCCAACCTAAATGCTTCCATGATCCTGTGGAACTCTCCTGAGCCAAGGCTGTGGGTGCTCTGCAGGCATTTCCCTATGGCAGCTTTTCCAACCCCTCTGGCAGAAGAGGAACGGGAGGTTTTCCACGTCACCAGGGTGGATCCTGGGGAAAGGTCTTTCTCCTGAGCAGGAGCTGGCCCAGGTGGTCCTGTTGGTCCTCAGGGACCCTAAAGCTGCCTCAGGAGCTGTAAGAAGCCAGGTTGAGGTTGGGTGTCCTGGCTGGTCTTTGTCCAGGAAGCAGCCACCAAGTCAGGAGGGGACTGTCCCCTCTGCCTGCTCAGGTGAGGCCTCACCTGCAGAGCTGCTCCAGCCCCGGGGCCCAGCATCAGGGGGACATGGAGCTGCCATGGGGGCCACGGAAATGATCCCACTAAATGACCTCCAAGGCCCTTCCAACCCAAACCTTTCCATGGCTCCGTGACGAGGCTCTGTGGAGGAGAGTGGTGCCTGTGCTGCAGCCACTGTGAGATTCCACCCACAGGACAAGGAACCAAAGTTAAATCTTCCAGGATGAGCTGGAGAGATGTCCCTGTCTGCCACCACGGCCAACTGCCTCTGCCACCTGCGTGCACCCAACACTTTGGAGCCTCCCTCACAACCCCCTCTCATCTCCTTTCCAGGCTGGGAATTAATTCCTGGCCCATCCCTCTGATTCTCTCAACCAGCCCCTGGGGTTTGCTGTCTCTTCCTGCAGCACAGGCCGGGCAGGGAAGCTGCCACACACTGCTGTCACCTCTCCCTGCCCCTTTTCCTGTTCCCTGTGACACGGGAGGGACCGCAGCCGACACAGAACTCCAGGTGTGACCGACCCCGCATCCGCACTGCGGCACCGAGGTGTCCCTGCCCCTCTCCAGTGTGAATCCCCGGGCACAAGGCCCTGCCAGGCGGCCCTTGGAGCTCCTCGAGCGCCGAGAGCTCCTCCAGTGCCCCCGCCGTGTGTGCGGGGCCAGCGGGTGAAGTGCCGGGACCGCATCCCGGCGGGCTGGGGGCGAGGAGATGGAGGAGCGCTGTCCCTCGGTGGGCGCCGCGGCTGGAGTGGTGTCCCTGTCTCAAGGAGCGGCAGCGAGGCCTGGAGTGGCACTCGACTGCTCACCCCGGCCCCGCACAACAACAGGAACCGGGCTGGCGATCGCTGCGGCAATCTCCGGTTTCCTTGGCGACGGCCGCGCTCTCCCGGCTGCGCGGAGCGGGGCCGGGTGGGCGGAGAGGAGCTGCTCGCTGGATGTGGCCCCGCGGTTCCCGGGCAGGGTTTCAAAGGTCCGCATTGTCGGGGGCTGAGCGGGGACAGCCGAGCAGAGCCCCCCGGGCGCGGCCGCCGCCGGGTGACGGCTCCGCTGCCGGCGGCTCCCCGCGGCTCCTTCCCTCCCCGGTGGCTGTTGCCATGTTGTTCGTTCCCTTATCTGATTGTCACAGCGTGTTTCTCTCGATTAGGCACGGAGCCAATTTGTTACTTAACCTGTAATTGCGCTTTAATAGGAGCTATCTCCAAAATGTATTTTCGGAGCGAGGCTCATAAACACGCGATAGGCTCCCGATATCCAACCGCGGATTCCTCGGGAGCAGCTCCTGGCAGGATCTGGCACCGGCCCTGTTGGTTTTCGTGGCTGATGCTTTATCAGGGGCTGGCACGGCGTCGTCAGAGGGCATAGCCCTCAGAAGCTCAGGATTTACACCGGGACCTCTTCCCAGGAATTCGCTCTGAACACGATTCCTCGCTGGTGTGTTGACCTGAATCCTGGGAAAACCCACAAATTTCCCGAATTCAGCTGAAATCTCCTTATTGTGGGAAATGTGGGGCTTTTTGTCGTGTGGGATGAAGGAATAACAGCAGGAACCGACGGTGTTAATCCAGCTGCCAATGGGTGCTGGCAGATTCCCTTTTTAATAACTCCAGTTTCCCCCATTAAATGCTGATAACGTGTTTTAGTCTCATCCTGTGTTCCTTCCCCGCTGCACGTGTCGGGGAGGGAAGGTATTCAATCTCCATCTCAACACATTAATTTTAAAAAGTTGGCCAGTATTTGCAAAGTGTTAAGCATATAAAAATTAATGTTGACAAATCTTCGAGGAATAGAATGAAACAAAAGAAATCAATTAAGGAAACAGCCCGCGGATATATTTTATAATCTAAATTGTGCTCAGCCTCGCAGTGGAAGTTACCTGCAAACCCTGGTGCCGGATGGAAAACTTAGGAGGGGAAGTTTGGGCTCAGGATGGAAGGAGATATTGGCTGGAACTGCCTAAAATTGAGGAATGTCAGTGTGGGGCTCCTCCAGGTTTGGTCACAGCCTGGGCAATGCCCTGAGGGGCCCTGGAGAGCAGCAGGAAAAGCCTCCGTGGACTCTGAGGGTTTGCATGAAGTCTGCCACAAGAGGGAATGGCTTCCCACTGCCAGAGGGTGGGGATAGATGGGATATGGGAAGGAATTGTTCCCTGGGACGGTGGTGAGGCCCTGGCACAGGGTGCCCAGAGAAGCTGTGGCTGCCCCTGGATCCCTGGAAGTGTCCAAGGCCAGGCTGGACAGGGCTTGGAGCAGCTGCTGACCCAGAGCAGCAGAGACTTCGGAGTGGCTGAAGGATGCCAAGGACTGAGCACAGGGACTGTGCTTGGCACAGGAACCACAAGTGCTCCCATCCCCGTGCCCATCCTCATCCCCATTCCCATTCCCATTCCCATTCCCATTCCCATTCCCATCCCCATCCCCATCCCCATCCCCCATCCCCATCCCGGAGCGCTCCCGAGCCCAGCACAGCCAGGGCAGGACCTCGGCACGCGCCTCCATCCTTTCCTTTCCCATTGCTGGCCTGAGACAGCGCCCGGGGCTCCGGGAGCAGCGCGGGGCCGGCGAGCACCAGCTCATCCCGAGCCGTGACCCCTGGCACGGGATCCCCGCGGAGGCGCGGGAGCAGCGGGGGGACAGCGCTCCCCGCGATCACCGAGTCACTTCTGCTTAGGCCAGCGGGATAAATGAATCTGGATGTCTGTGTGATCCTATCAGTGTTATCTCAGCCTTTGTATTTTAAGGCTTCTGTGGCCTTCAGAGTAAATAAGTGTTTTCCCGGGATGACGTGAACCCAGGGAGGGGGGTTCACTGGCTCGGGCACAGTGGGAGGAACCCCGCAGGGATTTCACCACCAGTTGTCTGACTGGACTAATGTCTCCTTCCAGGCAGGGCAGTGATGAAGGGAGCCCCCCAAAGCAGCACCCACAGGGGGATCCCTTTTGTCCTTTCCCACCCACGCTCTGCTCCCGGCAGAATTCCCAGCCGGATGAGCTGGCCATGACCTTGTGTGAGCAAACAGCTCCAGCCAGGAGCTCACTCACAGCCCCTTCTCCTCCTTGAGGATTCCTCCTCCTTTTCCAAAGAAAAATCATTGTATTGACCATTTCTTCTTACATCTTTTGATTCCATGAAGATTTGGACGACCCATAAGGATTCCAGAGGTCTGGATGGAAAATACAGCCGAGGAGGGAAGATCTCCATCCCAGGAAAGGGTAACGGAAAGATCCATCAAAGGATTATCTCTGGCATTCACTTAATTTTATTACTTCAAGTGACTTTATTGCCTTCATTTTGCTTTCTGTTGCATTCCAGCACTTATTTAATAAACCCCTCTCTGGTTTAAATAGCAGTTTCGCTTTTATGGTAATGCTAAACTTAATCAGATGCTCAAATTAGCTTGAAATTAATTATATTGACAGCAATAACCCTTCGTTCCCTCTCCATGTCCTGTGCATAGATCTCCTTCAGGCCTGCATTAAATGCCATTTAGACACGGGAATCAGCTCCCTGCTGGCGAGGGCAGTGCTGCTGCTGACACAGACAGGAGCCAAGTGGGAAATTTAGGATATGAGCAGCACCTTTTCCTTCAGCTGACAAAATCCCAGCTTCCCCTGCCATCCCCTCCAGGGGGTTTTGGGCTTCCTGAAGGCACCACCTTCTTATGGAGGGAAACAAAACCTGGAGGGGCAGCTGGAGGTCATGGAATCATGGAATGGTTTAGGTGGGAAGGGACCTTAAAGCTCATCCAGTGTCACCCCTGCTATGGGCAGGGACACCTCCCACTATCCCAGGCTGCTCCAAGCCCTGTCCAGCCTGGCCTTGGACACTTCCAGGATCCAGGGGCAGCCACAGCTTCTCTGGGCACCCTGTGCCAGGGCCTCACCACCATCCCAGGGAACAATTCCTTCCCAGTATCCCATCTATCCCCGCCCTCTGGCAGTGGGGAGCCATTCCCTGTGTCCCATCCCTCCAGACACTGTAAAAAGGCCAAAGATGCCTTTCCTTTTATCTCCAGGTTTTTCCTGGAGCTGCCAGGCACTGTCACCCCGTGCTGTCCCATCAGAGCCAGATCCCGGCTGGATCCAGCCCCTCCATGCGGCTGCTGCCGATAATCACTGGTGTCGGTGGGGAGCCCTTGGTTATCGATGCCACTTTCCAGGGCTGATGAACTTCCCACGCCTGGCTGCTCCAAAATCCCACATTCCCGCCTAAACCCGGGCCAGGCTGGAGCCGGGAGCACCGGGCCCCTGTCCCACGGGAGCCTGGGAGCTCTGCCCGAGCTGTCCCGCATGTCCCGGAGCGCGGGAGGTGCTAAAGGAGAGGGAGGGGATCCATCCTGCCAGCGCCGCCGCTCCGCTCCACCCGCCCTCAGCCACGGGGAATTCTCAGGGAATTCACGTTTCAACAGCCAGGAGAGTTTGGGATATTAACACACGGTTCCTTGCCAGCGAAATTCCGGCTAGGTGTGCACTTGGTGAGGAGTGAAGACAGCCTGATTCATCAAGGATTCCTGCTAAATCCGCCAGAGTTCCCAGGGACCTGGAAAACACATTATGGAACTCAACAGCACCTTCTGCGGAGCCTGGAACAACACCAGCCCCCCTTTGCTGGCGTTCTGGCTGGATGGCAGAAAAGTCATCAAGTTAGAGTGAAAACCCCCCAAAAGACCCAAACGGGGCAATAGCCCCAGCCTGGCTGTGCTGGCCGCGATTGTCACGCACGCCCCGTGTCATTGTCATCCTCAAACTGGGTTTGCTCCTGATTGGCTCCAAGGCAGAATCTATGGGGGCTGTCATGGAAGTTGTTTTTCCTTTTGGAATGAATAACTCTTGCGGTGAAGCTGACACGAAGCATAAATTTGTTAAATTACATAAACATTATTGCGACCCATAAAATTCAATGAATCCTCATCGCCTGTTTACTCATGGCTGGCTTTGCTGTTTGCACAATGTAATTTAACGTGTCAATTTGCTCTCAAATAAAAAACATCTGGCCTTTTGACATGCCAAAAACACTGCGGAGAGGATCTGAGAAGGGAGCTGAAAGCCCAGGCTTTACATAGCAGTTAGCGAGGGGCTCTTAAAAGGGAGCCAATATCATCCAGATCAATTGATGGCCTCTTGGCAAACCTCCTTCTGCAAACCCAGCAAGATTAGTAAATTTTATCCTAATTAAAATTAAGAAAAGCCACGGACGGCTGGCACGTGCTTTGCAATTACATCTCCTGCCAATATTGACATCCACTCTATTGGATTTTTAAACAATCTTATTATTTTGTAATCACGAATAACAAGGAGAAAATTATACTTTTATAAGAGATTTTTTTTATTCTGGACGAGCTGTGCCGTCCCAGGAAATTAATTCCCCTTCCTAAGCCCCTTAGCTTGAGATTCTCCTGAAAATCTCAGACTTTGGGAGTCGGGCTCGCCGGAGCGGCCCCGGCCCCGCAGCCCCACGCTAAGAACGGCCCTTAAATCCCGGCTTAATCCCTAATAAGCCGTAATTCCTCTGGCTCCCCCAGACACACACGGGCAGCGCTGACCTAAATAAGGGGACCGAGGAGCTGCATGTGGCAGCGAGCCCCGCGGAGCCGCTCCTGATTTGCATGGGAGACACTTGGAGTAACTATGGATTAGGGAATGAAGCCAATCGGCTGCAGGGATTACAGGGGCCACGTCCCATGGGAGCTGTACGGCGTTCCCTGGTCCTGGCTGGGTCTGGGAAGAGCAGAGTCCCCGCTCCCGTGGATCCAGACGCCGCTGGAAGAGGAGCAGCGCCGGGCCAGCCGTCGGCTGTGGGGTAATTACAAACCCTCTGGAAAAATCCGAGCAGACCCCTGCCGTGAAACCAGGAGGTTACAGCGAGTTCAGGCCTTGCTTTAATTAGGGGAGAGACATCTCTTCCTTTAGGGAACGCTGAACTCACGTTCCAGCCGATAGGAAAGATTTCCCATATTGTCAGCGAGGCTTGGACACATTTGTGCGTAAATAAATTGGGATTTCTCTTCCCCTGCCAGGAGAACTCGCAGTGTTTGCTTTGAAAGTCTGTGGGACTGGCGGTGGTTTTGCTCTAATCAAGTTCTTGGCATTTTCTAGGGGCTCATAATGGGACTCAAGTAGTTGCACATTTTCTGTAATTGGACTCGAGTAATTGCACATTTCTCTAAATGATTAATGAACGGAATTAAAAAGTTTGAAAAAAGTCGCCTGTGACACTGGAGAAACAGGAATGGCGGCAGGGCTGGGGGAGAGAGGCTCTTACACAAATATTTATGGGCTGGAAGGGCGACGGGAGAGAGGAGAAATCCACCGGGATGGAGGGGCTGCTCCAGCCGGGTCCCGAGGGGTGTAAGGCACAAAGCTGTGCGGGGATTATCAGCTTGGGATATCAGAGAGATAACACATGGCAGGGGTGGCTCCTGCCAAGCCCCAGCTGATCGTTTCTTGCAGTAGATAAAAGGAAATAAATCAGTTCCAGGACGTGGATTGGTGGGGGGTTTTCACCGAGTTGTTCCCACATGATGATTCCTGGGTTTTTTCCCACCCAGTGAGCAGCGGCTCCTGTTATTTCCAGTAAAGGACGGTGTTTGATGGGAGCGCTGGGAACGTGTGGTGTAGATCACTGGGTCTGGAAGCTGTCTGAGGGGGAAGGAAAAAAGAGCCACGGACACCCCTGTGTAAAACCTGACTGCAAACACGGCCAGGAGCCGGCTCTGCCCGCTCCAGCTTCCAGTTGGGAAGCACTCACACCTCCGTGACATTGTCTGTGCTGCATGGAGAGATCCCCCGGATTGCAGGGATTGCCACATGTAGGGGGGCTGAGGCACAGAGGGTTTCAAAGGGGAAAAGTGCATCCAGTGCATCCAGGGCTTAGATCCTACATCCATCTGCATCCAGAGCTTGGCTCCTGCATCCATCTTCATCCAGAGCTTCTCCTGCATCCATCTCCATCCAGCATGTGGCTCCTGCACCTGTCTCAGCTCCTGCCAGGCCAGCACCAGCCTGCTCTGCACCCGGCCCGTCTGTCACCTCTGTGTCACTTTGCTTTCACACCATTGTCACCTTGTCACCACCTCCGGTCACAGCAGGGAGGGGACGTGGCCACCCCAACAGCTCGAGAGACGTTAAAGCTCTTCCTGCACCAGGGCAGGTGTGTGGAGACCAAACCAGTGCAGGAGCATGTGCAGGAGCAACATGAGAAGGATGTGGAGCTGCTGGAGCAATTCCAGAGGCCACAGAGCTGCTGCGAGGGCTGGAGCCCCTCTGGAGCCAGGTTGGGAATGCTGGGGGTGTGCAGCTGGAGAAGGGAAGGCTCCAGGATGACAGAGGCCGATAATGCCCGGCTGGAGCAGGAGCTGCCCTTCCCCAGCCCAGCGTTCAGGCTCCCCGTTAAACCCAGGGCCCTGCACATTCCTGCTCATTCCAAACCCTGCTCCCTGAGGGATGGGCTGCTGCTTCAGACCAGGGATGCCGAATCCAAGGAGATTGCAGGAGGTGCCCGGGGAGCAGGAGCCAAGGCCAGGACAGTGCTGAGCTGATAATGAGCCCTGAGCCCAGACTAAACACGGAGGGGCTGCCAGCCCCTTCCCGGGCAGATCCTGGCTGCTGCTCCACAGGGATTGGGGCTGTGCCTGCTGCTCCCTGCACATTCCAGAATGTCAGCACAGACTGGGGGAATCTGCCTGGCTCGTGCAGAGACCCCAAGCACCATCTCAGGGCACCCAGCATCCCAAATTCCCCTCACTGGGTGAAGGTCCCATCTCATCTCTGCACGGTGGTGCTGTCCTGTTGGGAATGATGTCATTCCCACGCTGGCTTTGGCACTGGCTGCTTGGCCATGGCTGCTGGCCCAGGGACAAAGGGAGGATGGTCTGGGCACACAGGGATGGCCAGATGGGATCACAGAGTGCCAGGGAAGGTGCAGGTTTTGAGCTCTTTTTCTTGCCCTTTTTTGCTACAAATCCGCATCCCGCCAGATCCCCCGGTGCTGGAGTGGCACAGGGATGGCAAAAGAAGGCTCCAAACCCTGGGAGGTCTTGGTGTGGTGTGAGTCATCACAGAGTCATGGAATCATGGAATGGTTTGGGTTGGAAGGGACACCTTCCGTTATCCCGGGTTGCTCCAAACCCCATCCAGCCCGGCCTTGCTCCTTGGTCCCTCTTCATCACTCCATGGGAAAGGTGGGAGAAGCCCCCAACCCCACATCTTCCCCCCTGCCCCCAGGAGCTGGTGTCCTGCAGAACTCCAGGCCAGGAGAAGACATTCCCAGAGCCCTCTGCTCCCACCACATCCCATGGCTCCCAGGCAGTGGGAGGTACCGGAGCAGCAAGGAGCATTGGGAAGGGAAAACTGGGCAGGAATATCTGTCCTGGTCTGAGACAGCAAAACCAAATAACAGCGAAGCAGCAGCAGCAGCAGCAAAATAGGATTTATAATACCCTCAGCTTTCCTCTCCAATTTCAGCTGTGAAGATGAATGTTTGCTGCGCTGTTATTCATTTATCCATTATTTTTCCTATCTCCTGAGGGACACTGCGCTTCCCAACACACACACACACACACACACACATGGCTTCTCTCCCTAAAATCCCACCAGTTCTGCTCCTGAACGTTCCTGTGCCCTTGTGCAATGATCCATCCCTGGGCAGCACGGAAGGGAGAAGATTCTGCCCCTCTGCCTTGCTCAGCTGAGACCCCACCTACAGAGCTGCTCCAGCCCTGGAGTCTGACATCAGACGTGGAGCTGCTGGAGAGAATCCAGAGGAGGCCATGGAGCTGCTCCCAGGCCTGGAGCCCCTCTGGAGCCAGGCTGGGAGAGCTGGGGGTGTTCCCCTGGAGAAGGGAAGGATCCAGGGAGAGCTCAGAGCCCCTTCCAGGGCCTAAAGGGGTTCCAGGAGAGCTGGAGAGGGATTGGGATAAGGGATGGAGGGACAGGACACAGGGAATGCCTTCTGACTGACACAGGGAATATTGGGAAGGAATTGTTGCCTGTGAGGGTGGGGAGGCCCTGGCACAGGGTTCCCAGAGAAGCTGTGGCTGCCCCTGGATCCCTGGAAGTGTCCAAGGCCAGGTTGGACAGGGCTTGGAGCAGCCTGGGATAGTGGAAGGTGTCACTGCCCAGGGCAGGGGCTGGGACTGGCTGGGCTCCCAACCCAAACCATTCCATGATTCATCCTGGGATCCCTGGAGACGCAATCCTGGCGGTGCAGGTTCCTGCCAGGTGAATAATTGCTCCGGAGTCCACAAAGCCACGGAGTTACTGGGAAATTTCGCACAGCTCTCGTGCTCGGGGGCTTGTGGCTCCCCGGGCAAAGGGCTGCCAGTCCCGTGGGCATGGGAATGAGGACACAGTCCCCCGGGAACATCCCTGCCCCGGCACGGGCACCCTGCTGCACGCGGGTCCCCTGCGAGCGGCCGCTCGCTGCCGGGGCGATAAAGCGCGGGTAATGTTGTGTTGCAAAAGGAACAATGAATGTAAATGAGTTGGAGAGGGTTTATTATTAAAGGCAAGATTGATGGTTCAGCTCTCTGGTGTGGGAAAAGCTGCTGTCCTTATTAAATGTAATTATCTGCAGCGCTAATAAAAGCCTGCACATTTCCCCGGGTCAGGCTGCTCCCGCTTTCCCTGCGCTCCCAAACGCTAATCAGCAGCAGCTGGAAGAGCCTGGAGAGGAGTTCGGAGGAGATGCCCATCACACCGAGCGCTCGCTAATTGCTGCTCAAGGACGAACGCGGGGCCGCCGGGGCGGTGCTGCGCTGGCCGTGCGGGGAAAGGTCCCTCGCCGTGCTCCGAGCCCCGGAGAGCGGCTGGGACAGCGGGAGCGCCTCGGGACCCGGAGGCGGAGGAAGGAGAGGCTTTTCCCAGAGCGCGGATGCGAATCGTCACCCCCGTGCCCTTGTGAAGGGTTCCTTCAGCCGCAGAGAGGCACCCGGGCCGCTCCCGTGGCCTGCTCCTCCCGCCCGGCCCCGGCATGCTGCCGGTGCAGTAACGAGCTGCTGACCTCAAAGGGATGAGAACAAAAGCCGGGATGCGGAGGGGAGGAGGCTTCATCCCAAATGAGATGCTTCGCAGCGCTTTGATCTACTATTGTTTTAATTAATGCCTCTAATAAGAATGGGAGATTCTGGATAAAGGATCCCTGGATCATCAATTTAATGAGCTTTCCCTTTGGAGGAGGTGTGAGCGAGGCTGCTGGCCCGGCTCGCGAACTTCCCGGCAGCGGCAGCGCCGGCTCGGCCGGCCTGGGAAAGCTGCGGGAGCAGAGACAAAGGCTGGGAAAACAAATAACCCAAATAACCTTCCCCAGCTTTCCCGAAGGAAGCACAAAGCCGAGCAGCCTCCATCGCTTTCAGCCTGATCTCTCAGAGCTTCCAGAGGCTGCAGGAAAACCTCTGGGAGAACCAAAAGGACGCTTTTGGGAGGGCAGGACCGTCCAAGCCCTGTGTGTTAGAGGGGAGAGGCTGAGCAGGGTCCCCTTCCCATGTCCAGATCCTGGAGCTTCCCTGGGAGCTGTGGGTAGTGGGAGCCAGAGGGGGGATAACTGGGTACATCCCCATGGATGCATGAAGGGTTGGATTGGGATTTCCCTGGGCCGAGGGATGTCCATCAACCCTGAATGATCTGAGGCAGTGTGATGGGCTGAGCTGAGCAGCAGACTCAGCAGAGGGAATTTTCTTGCATCAGATCCAGAGAAATTGTCCTCTGAGGCCAAACCCTTCGGCCTCTCCTTCTCTTTTAAAGAATTTGCTCCCCAGATTGTGCAACCCCTGTGCTGAGACTGCGGGATGGAATCTGCTGGGAGGGCAAATCCCCCTGAGGGATCCACCCGGATCGCTGTGCCGTGCTCACTGTCCAGCCCAGTGAAACCAGTACAGGCAGTGCTGCCACTGCTGCGGGCAGGAAAGGCTCTGGGAGTGCTCTGCTGGGATCCAGCTCTCCAGGGAACACGGGACTCACTGACCGGCTCCCCTGCACGAATCCTGGTGGATTGGCCCTGCCCGAGGTGCTGCTCTCCCACACTTTCCCTGCAGATGCAGTGGGACAAGGTGGCTGAGCCTGGAGAGGCACTGGAACCTGCAAATCCAGGAAAAACCTGCAAATTCAGGCAAATCCTTGGAAATTGCATCCCTCCAAAGCAGGGCCTGGAACAGCGATGGGCAGAGTTGTGCAGTAGCTGAGCAGCCCCCACGTGCTCACGTCCACTTTGTGATTCCCTGGGGCTTCTCCTGGCTAAAATGGGAATGTCTGGAGGGATCCCAGTGCCCCCAGCCAGGTGCTGGGGAGAGGGGAGTACCAGGCACCCTGAGGGGCACCAGGAGTCACCGTCCTGACCCTGATTAATTGCTCCAATGGAATAATTCCTATTTAAAGTCTCCTGATTGCACAGGTTGCAGCCCTGGGATGGACAGACGGACAAGTAGCCCCCAGCTCACCCTGATCCCATTCCATGCCCATTCCTGCTGCTCCAGTGAGTGCCAGGGCTGCCAGCAGCGGGATGGAACACACACCCCAGGCTCCAGCTGACCCCACAGACCTCCCCATTCCCAGGCAGCGTTTTCGGAGCCGAGCCCGGTGATTTCCCTCGCTGGGAAATGACAGAGCACCGAGGCGGCCGCTGTGCTGCGGATCCTGCGGGCAGGGTGGGGATTCCAGCTGGAGAAGCTTTGCTTCCAGTTTTGCCTGACCAAGGAGTAAATGGAGGGAATTTTCCCCCCTGTGTCTGGATGTAATTTCATGGTGGGAAGTTGTCATTTTTCTGCTGGCAGCATTGGCTGTCAGTTCCCAGGGATGTCAGCAGAGCCGCAGGACTGGGGCCAGCTCCCATCAGAGCCGGTGGAAATGGATTTCTGCCTCCCACAGCCCTCACCGGGGATGGATTGGGCTGTGCTGCTGTTCCAAAACCTGGGGCGAATCCAGGGGGCTCCATAAATAATTGTCATTAACAGCAAGGCCTGGCACAGGCGGCCTCAGCTCCTCCCCGCCTGCCAGAGCCCTTAGCGTGCCCTGGTTTTCCAGCGTCACTCCGGGATGGAATCCGAGGCACCTGCGGGATCCCAGAGGTGGCCACATGTCCCACGGAGCTGGCACCGGCCAGGGCGGGATGTCCCATGGAACAGGAGCCTTTCTCCCCAGAAATGGAGATTCTCATCCCACAGGGCCAGGTGGCTTTTCCAAAACCTCTCTTCCCAGAAAAACCCCAGTCCCCAACCACCTTCCTGGACACCCTTCTTGCCATTGGGCCTGGCGTCTCAAGGTGACATAAATCTCTCTCTGAGGGTGACAAAGCTTTGCCCCCAGCTGGGTTTTTGTGTCGGCAGGGATGAAACAGGGAGGGGTGGGAGTTTGCTCCGTGCCCTGCTGGGTGTTCTGGGGGCTGGAATTGCTGCAGACTACGGGAGCAGAGGCTGCTGAGCTGCCTCCGTCCCCCGGCAGCTCCTGGCCTTGGCAGGGAGTGCTGGGCTGAGCTAATGGTTATAAAAAACCCAATTCCTTCTGGCACCTTCCTCCCCTGCAGACCAGGCAGGAAAGCTGATTTCTTTTGCAGTTTCATTTACTCGGAGCTGAAAGATTCCTGTCCAGGGCTGGCTCCCCTGTCCTCCAGCCAGTTAGAGCACAATCCTGCCTAAATTGTCTTTTTGATAACTGTTCTGGCTGCGAGAACAGAGCTTCCTGTGGGGAATTCACACAGGGCTGCCTCCCGCTCCCCCCATCCCTCATATTGCAATATTGCTCTTTACCCAGCAGAAGAGATTCCTAATCGGCTCCACGGAAAGCAATAAAGCCTTTGCAACACTTCATTGGCTCTGACATTTAAGGCAGGCGGCAGCAGAGCAGCAGCAGGAAGGGGCTTCCCGGCCAGGGCTGGGGATGGGTGCTGGGTGCTGCGGGAAGGTGGGTGCTGGGACTTTGTGGGGCATCCCTCCGGCTTATGGGGCATCCCTCCGGCTTATGGGGCATCACTCTGGCTTATGGGGCATCACTCTGGCTTATGGGGCATTGCTCTGTCTTACAGGGCAGCATTCCAGTCTGGGGCATAAATCCATCTCATGGGCATCGCTCTGCCTTGAGGGGTGTCGCTCTGTCTTTTTTTTGGGGTATCTCTGCAACTTATGGGGCATCTCTCCATCCATCCACCCATCCATCCATCCATCTTTTGGGGCATCTCTCCATCTAATGGGACATCATCCATCAGTCCATTTTTAGGGCATCACTCCAAACCATGGGGCATCATCCATCTATCCACCTTTTGAGGCATCACTCCACTCTGTGGGGCATCATCCATCCATCCATCCATCCATCCATCCATCCATCCATCCATCCACCCATCCACCTTTTGGGGCATCTCTCCATCTTATGGGGCATCGTCCATCAGTCCACTTTTAGGGCATCACTCCAAACCATGGAGCATCATCCATCCATCCATTTTTAGGGCATCACTCCAAGCTATGGGCCATCCCTCCACCCACCCATCTCAGGGCCCGTCACTCCCCTCAGGGCCATGTCCCTGGGCTGTCCATGGTCCCTGCCCCATCCCACAGCACCCTCACCCCAGGCAGCCCCTCCCCAGGCCCCCCATGTTTCCCTGCGGTTCCTCCACGAGCTCTGTCATCCCGCCCAGCTCTCCCCCCGTCGGGAGCGCTCCGTGGGCTGCAGGCCCTGCCCCAGCTGGAACGGCTCAGTTTTATGAGCCTGTGAGTGCAGACGGAACCGTTCCCTACAAGCCCTGGGAGGATTTCAGCTGGAGCAGGAGCAGCGTGCTGAGCATCCTGGCACGGTGCCGCCGCTCCTATAAAGCGTCATGTTTCCAAATGGGTAATTACTGCACTGGGATTTATGCAGTACTTCCTCTAAGTGGTTGTGTGGGCTGCCATTCCTCGATGAATTAAAAAAAAAAGAAAGAAAAAAAAATAGAGAAGAGAAAAAGCAGGATAAAAAATCCCCGGAGCCTGGTGCGGCAGCGGTGGCGAGGCGAGGGCAGCAATGAGCTCGGCGTGCTCTGCCCTTACCTGGCAATAATGGGAAAGTGCTCCTTCAATTGAGCTGTTCCATTCTTTTGCCCTGAGCTATGAGGAGTAGATTGGATGAAAATTATCAGGCTCCCTGTCTAGAATAAATATTCTTGCAATGGAGCAAGTCATAAATAAGCGAGCGGCAATATCCTGGGTTATGAAGATATAATTTCTGTCTTTAATGGCTGAGCAGGCCCCGGGGAGCGGCTGCGAGTGGCCTGCCTGGCCCCGCTATTGATGAGGGGGAAAATACAAACAAGCAAAGAGGAGCTTTTGTTTCCTTAACCCCAGAATTATGGATACTCTGAGGGAATAACGAGGAGGAACCTGTGGCTCCGCGGTCGCAGAGGGTGACCAGCCGCCCCGGCGGGATTAGCTGGGCTCAGCCCTGGCTTTATCCCTTGGGAAGGCTGCCCCGGGCTCCCCCAGAGCCCCGTGCCTGCTGATGGCACCCTGGAAGCATTCCCGGCCTTGGGATGGCGCTGCCAGCAGCATCCCTGGCATCAGGAATGCGCATTCCGGGAGGGGCCGGGGACCTGGAGCAGCATCCGGGATGTTCCCCACCTTGGAGCAAGAATTCCCCCTGCCCAGAGAGAATTTAATAACACCCATGTATTTATTCCCAGTGAGAATTCCATAAAAAATTCCACATGTTTGTTTACAGAGCTGCCGCCACCCCGCCTTTGGGAGCCGCAAGGTGGGCCGATAATTAATAAGAGTTGCTGGGATGAAGCTCCAATTTTGATGGGATTAGTCTTAATGGTTTTATTTTTAAAAGCCATTTAATTACTAATCAGCTCTCCCTCGCAGGCTGAGACGTGCCCGGGCTGGTAAAAGCAGTCTGGGAGGGGGCTTTGCTGGCGGCAGCTGGGACAGCTCCGCAGAGCTCCTTAAAAATGTCCCACTTTTCCCGATCCCACTGAGCCATCTGTGCCCCTCCAGGGGCTGGGGGTATCCATGCCACCTCCAATACTCCTGGAAGCGTCCAAGGTCAGGTTGGACGGGGCTTGGAATATCCTGGGATAGCGGAAGGCATCCCTGCCTGTGGTAGGGGGTGGAATGGGATGAGCTTTAAGCTTCCAACCCGACCCAGTCTGGGATTCTGTGATCCCATTATGAGCTGGGAGGGGGTCACATGGATCAGACTGGTGTTCCCAGCCCTGCTGCTCCCACCCCCCAGCCAACCCCAGCCCCTTCATTTATAACCCAACAGAAGCCATCCCTTAATCTTTTAATTACACGGAGTGACATAGGGGAAATAACTCCTCTCATTTCGGAGCCACTGGCACGATCCGGACCCAAAGGCTGCAGTTTGGGGAAGAAAAGGGTGTAAATGGCCCACCAGGTGAGATCTGGACCACCTTTCCCTGGGCAGGAGAGCTCGGAATCCATTGGGGAAGATCCCCCCGTTATTAAATTAGATGTTTTTGAAAAGCCCCGCCATGCCATGGTTCCGTCCTGGTAAATCTGTGATTTACATTTAATTCTGAGTAACCTTTCCACGGGCACCGAGGTGTGAAGGAATTTAATGACACAAAGCCACGTTTATGAAGAGCCCATTCATATTCATTAGGCTCCAGCAGTAACAACCCTGCCTGTGACATCTCTCTAGGCCTTCACTGCTGCAGTTCCCGGGGATACAGCAAGAGGTGGCATCCAAACCCCCGGGAACAATGTCCCAAAAAAGAGAGGAATGACAACAGGGCTGCAAATCGGACATTCCCAGGTTTGGCACAGGAAGGGCCAGGACCATCCTTCTGGTTTAGAAAGATTCTGGTTTAAGGGGCCCGGCTGTGAGAGTGGAGGCCTGGAGAGGAACAGCTTCGTTCCCAATCTGGCTGAGCAGCCCAGCCTTGGGGCAGCTGCTCTTGTGGGGTGATGGGGATGTCCTGGGATCCTCCCACTGGGTCCAAGCTCATCAGTCCTTCACACACCTGAAGCAGCACTTTGGGGACATTAAAACGTGGTTGGCACTGGGATGTGTCCTACAAACCCTGCCTGGTGACCCAAACGAGCCACAGGTGTCTGCACTGAGAAATAATTGGGTGCGAATAACGACACTGGACACACTCTCCAGGGGACAGGGACAGCTGGGAGGGGCCCGGCTGCAAGGGGGGTTCTCTGTGGGGCTCAGAGTGACCCCTGCCAAGGGCAGCCGGTGCTCGGCCTCCTTCAGAGCAAAGGTTTTGCTTCCATCCCTTCCCAAGGCAGCGGTGATTGCTTGGGAGGTGGAAGGGGAGCCCCGAGGGCCTTGCTGGCCTTGGCAGGACAGTTTATTTCCCCAGCTCCTTATCTCCATCCCAGGGGAGTCACACACTGCCACCACCGTTCCCTGTCATGGCTGTGGGAAACCCTGGAGATGCCAAAGGATGCCCTCAGCCGAGCCCCACCCCAGGGACACTTCAGCCCCCATCACCCCAGGAATGGGTGTATCCCGCTGGTTCCAGCCCCAGGCGCTGTAAGGGGAATGAGTGGGGGGCTGTGCCCACCCTGGGCAGTCCCAACACTTCCCACATCATCCCAGCCTCATCCCAGCCTCCCTCACCCATCCCAGCAGCTCCAGGGCAGCTCCTGCCTCCAGCCACGTTCCTCCTTCCCTCAGAGCCTCGGGGTTTGCCTGTGGCCCCACGATAAGATAATGATTCCCTTTCCCTTCCATCCATCTCCTGCAAGGTGTTTATGGAAGTTTTCCTCTCTCCTGAGCACCCCTGGCCCTGCCAGCTGCTCCCATCCTGTCCCTGCGTGGATGGACCAGAACCCATCCCAGCAACAGGAGTGGGATTCTCCTGATGAACATTGCTTAAAATCCAGGAGAAAGAGTGAAAATGTCCCTTTGCACTGCACAAACACCCCCAGATCGCAGCTGCAGCTCCAGCAGGGAGGATGAGAGGGGACCTGGCACAGCAGTGGGAGAGTGATCCTGATTTACCAACCCTGTTGCCAGGAAAAGTGCCTGGGAGAGCCGGTGACATTGTGACATGCCCACATCCAGAGTGGGGAGCAGCGTCTGAGGGGCTGCCTGAGCTGCAAATGAAACATTAATTAATTTCCCAGCAGGAAGGATATAAATAACGAAATCAGATGGTGCAGCTTATTCATGAGGGCTGATGGAAGCAGTTGTGATCCCTGGCTGGGCAGGTTGATGAGCACGGCAGCACTTCCTAAAAATACAAACAGGCTGAATCGTGTCCCATCCCCCCCTCCCGGCGTCCCCACAGCTCCAGGATGGTCCCAGCACATGGATCCCTCGGAGGGGACACGCCTGGGGCTGTGGGTGAGGGATCTGGGGGCAGGAGGGAGGAATGTGCAGGAAGGGAAAGGAAGGGAAAGGAAGGGAAAGGAAGGGAAAGGAAGGGAAAGGAAGGGAAAGGAAGGGAAAGGAAGGGAAAGGAAGGGAAAGGAAGGGAAAGGAAGGGAAGNCAGGAGGGAGGAATGTGCAGGAAGGGAAAGGAAGGGAAAGGAAGGGAAAGGAAGGGAAAGGAAGGGAAAGGAAGGGAAAGGAAGGGAAGATGCTGCCCAACAGCTGGGAATTCAGCCTGGCCTGAGCACTCCTGGATGGGTACAGGGAACTGTGGAGTCACTGAATCATGGAATTGGTTGGGGTGAGCTTAAAGCCCATCCAGTGCCCCCCCCTGCCACGGCAGGGACACCTCCCACTATCCCAGGCTGCTCCAAGCCCTGTCCAACCTGGCCTGGAACACTGCCAGGGATCCAGGGGCAGCCACAGCTGCTCTGGGAATTCCAGCCCAGCCCCTCCCACCCTCCCAGGGAACAATTCCTTCCCAGTACCCCATCTATCCCTGCCCTCTGGCAGTGCAAAGCCATTCCCTGTGTCCTGTCTCTCCATCCCTTGTCCCAAGTCCCTCTCCAGCTCTCCTGGAGCCCCTTTAGGCCCTGGAAGGGGCTCTGAGGTCTCCCTGGATCCTTCTCCTCTCCAGGTGAGCACCCCCAGCTCTCCCAGCCTGGCTCCCCAGCAGGGATTTCCCTCACAGGCCAAGGACATTATTTAGGATTTAGGTTTTAGGTTTCTGGTGTCCCTGGTTTCTCATGGAGCTGGGGACACACTGTGCTCCCAGGCCTGGTGCAATGGAACCGGGAATATCCATCCCAGACTCTGGATCTGCTGCAGGGGATGGCTTTGGTCGTTGTCAGCGAGGTGCAAACAGGGCCTGGATAAATCCAGGGCTATCCCTGTGCAGAGGGAGGGCATCGTGGCCCCATCCTGCTCCCAGCAGATCCCTCGGCACCACGGCGCTCCCGCTCTGGCTCTGGCAGATCCTGCCCTGCTTCCCCTGGAGCTGAGATTTTCCGCACTGTGCTGCCTTTTCATTTGCCGGTGCTTAAAAGGATTGGGGAGATTAGGAGATTTCAATTTAGCAGCAGGCAGGCGGGATGGCAGGCGGCTTCCTGCTCCTCGACAACGTGCCCTCATCAATAACAGCCCTCAGCCACCAAAATGCTCCAAGCTGAAAACAAGATTTGGTTTTTTAAAAAATGGAGAACCAAAGAAAAACAAAACAACCCAGGCCCAGCCCCCTCTGCTTTCAGTTTCTGGGGGTGTGAAGTGAAAATTGTTTAACTTGAAGCAGATGCTCAGCCCGTGCTCCCTGAGTTCACCAAAATCCTGCCTTTATTTGCCCAGCTCCAGGGGCTGCTCGTGGAGAAGGAGGAAAGGTGGGAATTGAGGGTGGGGGGATCCATCTGGGAGCAGCCTCAGCTGAAGAGACACCAGGGCTGAGCCATGCTGGTCACATCCCTGGTGCTGGGGGAGGTATTCCCAGCATCCCTGGGGCTGGGAGAGCACCCGTGGGGCTGGGGGAGGTATTCCCAGCATCCCTGGGGCTGGGAGAGCACCCGTGGGGCTGGGGGAGGTATTCCCAGCATCCCTGGGGCTGGGTGGGAGTGATACCCCAACATGCCCCAGCTTGCCCAGCACTCCCTGTCCTTGTGGTTGGGGTGGTACCTCAGCATCCATCCTGGCCTGGGAGCATCCCCCAGCCTGAGAGAGGCACCTGAGCATCCCCAAACCTGGGAGCAGCACCTCAGCATCCCTCAGGAGCCTGGGAGTATCCATCATGCTGGGAGTGGTACCCAAACTTCCCCCAGCCCTGGGGCAGTGTCCCAGTGTCCCCCAGCCCTGGAACAGCCCCACAGTGTCCCCAGCCCGGGGCAGCCCCAGCCCTGCCCGTGTGCTGCCTGTTTTTAACCTGCAGCTCCTGTCAGCACCCAGCCATCGGCTCTGAGAAATCGCTGCCACCGCCATGGAGGGGCTTCCTTCCCTCCTCTCTTTTCCCTTTGATTGGAATGGAGCCTCCTGGGAGACGTGAACTCATCGCAAATGGCTTCCCAGGGATGGGAGCAAATGAAATGTAACAAATCTCCATTTGCAATTTTGGGGGCACGTGACTGGAATGGGAATGGGGCTGCCTGAGCTCTGCCTCGGTGCGTTCCCGAGCGCTCCGTGCCTGCTGCTGCTGCTGCTGCTAAAATAAACCCTTTATCACCTTCATCCTTCACTTCCAGCACAGCCCAAGAACGCGGGGAAATGGCCCAGCCTGTCCCAGTTAGCCCCGGAGTGCTGCTTCCCAGCACGGGCAAGAGGGACGAGATTTCATCCCGGTTTTTTGGTGACCTCCTGTTCCGAATGAGGATTCCGGGGGATTGTGGTGGTGTGGAAAAGCTTTCCTGGGGCTGCAGAGCTGCCATGCCCGGCCAGCCCTGGGCACACATTGTGCCATGTAGTGCCATGCCATGCCATTCCTTGCCATTCCCTGCCATGCCATGTGGTGCCATTCCTTGCCATTCCCTGCCATGCCATGTGGTGCCATTCCTTGCCATTCCCTGCCATGCCATGTGGTGCCATTCCTTGCCATTCCCTGCCATGCCATGCTGCACCAACCACTCCCAAAGTCCCCCCGGTTTCAGCTCTGCCTGTCACAGCTCCCCATGGTTTCATTGGGAACCACCGGAGTCTCCCTCTGCCCACATTCCAGAATTTCTCCCTCCATGAGGCCATCCCACCCCTGGGCAGAGCCGAAGCCACCCCTCACCGGGCCACACCAGCCCAGGGACAGTCAGGGGAGGGTCCTGTCACTGTCCCACACTGCCCTGTGACCCTCAGTTGCCGCTGACGGACACGGGGCCGCTCCGGCTGAACCCCAGTGTTCCGGGCCGGTGGCTTTGGGTTATTTTTAACCTCCCAGCAGGATCAATTGCCATTGTCACTCCACTGGAGGCTACAGAGCCCCGACCCCACCGGGTCAACAGCCTGGTGGCTTTAGGGAGTTTTGTGTTCTGCCTCCCAGTTGCCTCCCAGTGCTCTCCAGCCTCTGCCTGTTGGAGCCCAACTCCTGCACTGGGCCTGCTCAGCTTTGATTTTATTTTGCCTTTCTAAACACCGAGCTGGAGGGGCTCAGTGTTAAAATTACAAAATAAACGAGTAGGTTTTGTTGGATATAGGGAAGGGATTGCTCCCTGTGAGGGTGGGGAGGCACAGGGTGCCCAGAGAAGCTGTGGAGAAGCCCAGAGAAGCTGGAAGTGTTCAAGGCCAGGTTGGACACTGGGGCTTGGAGCAGCCTGGGATAGAGGGAGGTGTCCCTGCCCATGACAGGGATGGGATGGGATGAGCTCCAGGGTTCCTTCCAATCCAAACCATTTGATGTTTCTGTGAAAAAAAGCCTTGCTGGCCCCTACCCTTCAGAAGAACATCCCTGGGCACGCCTGGATCTGGATCCCACCCCAGCACCACAGGGATCCACCTCAGGGTGGGCACCTGCTGGGCACAGAGCTCTGGGCTCACCCCAGGGGGGATTTGTTATGGATTTCCCTGTGGATGCTGAGGATTGGGACCATTTGTGTCCATCCCACGGAGCTCACTGGGTACAGAGGGCCTGGCTCACCCTGGAATCCCACGGCAGCATCTCCAGCCCTCGGGATGACCTCTCCCTGTGTCACCCAGGTGTGGATTTGGGTCAGGATTTGGGTTATTTGCTGTCAGCCCCCCAGCCCTGGGTGTGCTGCGGTCCCGGGGCTGGGCAGGTCCGTGCCCACATTTCCATCCCTGATTTACTCCCTGTGATTGACAGACGTGCTCTGTGTGGGCCCTGGGCTGGCTCTGGCTTGCTTTATAAATATCCAGGCGGCTTTGGCAGCCGAAGGGAAGTGCTGAGCCTGACGAGGAACAGATGTAATTTTACAGGAGCATTCACGGCTCCGCGGGGTTAAGGACATGTGAGCACAAACACGAAATTCCCTGGCTGGTGTGCCGTGCTCGGGAAAGCCCCATCCCACCCCAGCTCCTCACCTCCCGCCCTGCACACCCACAGCGGTGCCACCTCTGCTCTGGGGGCACATTCCCGGGGGACACGGGGTCATCCCTGGTGGGACCCAGCCGTGAAACCGTCCTGGAACCCAGCCCAGCCCGGGTGAGGCTGCAGGTGCTGTGTGGGCAGGAGGAGCGGGCAGGTCCCACCCAGGGATGCTCCCGAGCATCTCTGCTGGGAACGGGGCCCTGTGGGATGCAAGTGTGGAAATGTCCTTGTCAGGAGGGGACTGGGACAGCGAGAGAGGCAGGGAGGAGGCTCAGCGATGTTTCGGGGAGCTTGTGGAGGGAGGTGATGGAAATGCAGGGTGGCAGAGAGGAGCTGCAGCCCCCACCCCGCACTCCGGGGCATTTCTGCCTCTTGGGATGCAGCTCTTCCTGCGGATCTGCTCCGAGCTCTGATGGAGTGGGCCTTCTGCTGGGGAATGGAGCAGCTCATGGGAACAGCTCTGCCTTTGGGGTCGGTCCCTCACATCCATCAGGAGCCCCTGGATTTGGGGCCAGCCATGGGATGGGCTGTGCAGGGCCGTGCCGGGCTGTGCCAGGTAGCGAGGGCGGTTCTCCCTCTCCGTTTTGCGGGAGCAGAGTTAATTTGAGCAGAACAAACAGAGGGGGAAGGCTGCGCTAATGAGACGCAGATGAATCTCGCTGGCTCCCGGGGTGTCCGGGGAGCTGTTTCTGCAGCACTAATAACCCAGCCTACAACAATGAGTGAGCTGATATTGTTTGTTGTTGCTAATGGATGCCGGGAGAACTTCACCCAGCTCCAGGAGCTCCGGGCTGGCAGCGCTGGGAAGGGGCCTGGCATCGGCACTGGCGGCATCCCGAACGCTCCGCCGAGGGATCGCCGCTGTTCGGAGCTCCCGGGATGTGCCACCAAAGGATGGGCTCCGGGGCTGTCCCTCAGCAGGGAAGGGAGCCTGGGGAAGACCCAGGGATCTCTCTGAGGGATTATCCCTGCTCCAGGGTGCTGAAGGTGCTGCGGAGGACAGGGGTGGAGGAACACTGATGGGGAGGGTGGTGAGCACAAGGGGAGCTGCTGGAGCTCCCGCCATCCTCAGAGCACTTGAAGCCCTCACTCCTGGGTAATTCCTGCTGGGAATGCTGAGTTAGCTACTGGTCTAAGGCAGGAATCGCCAGCAGATTCAGGATGGGTGGCCCACAGAAAAAGTCAGTGGCCAAGGAGAGAGTGGGAAGAGTGCAAGTCGAGGCGATGGGGCAGGTGGTGCTCAGAGGGAGCAGCATCCAGGGTCCTTGTGCCAGGCAGGGATGTCTGAGGGACACAGGAACAGCTGATGGAGACCCAGCCCGGGGTGGGACCCATCCCGTTCTGGAGCCGTGGTTTAGAGCCACACATGGCCCAGCATGTGACGTGTGCCAGAAACTCCCCTGCAAACCCTCCAAGACTCTGAAATGCTGGATAAAATGCCAGCATTCCAGGCAGGTCTCCGGGCTCTCTGGATTATCAAGCAGCCAGGGGGCTCTGCTGGGATTTCTGGGTCCAGGAATGTCTCCCTGCCAAATTTCAGCAGCAGAACACCCAGACCACTGCCTCGAACTCCTTTTCTCTCGCAAGACCTTGCCCTGATTTGTTAAAGAAATGATGTTAAAAGCAGAAGCCACAGCAGAGACAGCTGGTTCCAACCAGCCCCTCATCCTTCACCAATCCCGGTGATTTTTGCTGCTTTGGGGTCCAACCTCCCCCTGTTGTGGGTCCTGCTGGGGGTCTGGCCCTGGCCACAGCCGTGACCCCCCCGGTGGGGACAGAGCCAGCAGCAGCCACAGCCCCGGGTTCACACTCAGGGGCTGAGCAGAAACTGCTGAGAGGAAAGCGAGAAAAGAGCATAGAGATGCAAATGCAGTGGAAAAAGTGACTGTGAGCAGAGGAGCTGGGGCAGCCCTGCCTCTTGCAGCGGGGCCCTTTCCACCGAGGCGTTTCTGTCTCGCTTTCCCCTCAGCCTGGCAGAGGAGCCATTTCACGTCCCTGCAGTTCCCAACAGCCTGGAAGTCGCTGGCTCGCAGGGAGGGGAGCTCTAGCAGGGAAACAAAGCCATAGGAATCAGGAGGAAATTTGTTTCCCTATCTCCAGAGCGAGCCTGCAGAAGGAGGCACAGGGAGGTTGGGTTTGCCGCGCTGGAATCGCCTCCCGATGGGTTTGGGCTGGAGGGGGGGTGTTTAGCTGAATCACAGTTAAGTACAGGAGACACCAAACACAGCCTTAAATCCAGGCTTATTCAGGAAAGACCTTTAAGCATGTAATTATCTCTAAGCACATGCTTAGGTGCCTTCTAAGTGGGGATGCTTGGCTGAATTAGGGCCGTAATTACCGGGCTGCTCCCGTGTTTACCCCAAGCCGCGCCGTGGGCGCTGCCCTGTGACAACACCAGCGCGACAAACTGGGCACCCCGGCCCCGGGGAGGGCCTCGGTGGCCCGTCTGCAGCCAGCAGGTCCTGGAGGTGCTCGGGAGCTCCAGGAATGAGCGACGCCGAAGCCCTTTGAGGTCCTGCTCCACCGGGGCTTGGGATCAGCTCAGCGCTGCAGAACCTCGCCTTCCTCTTGTGCAAAGAGCCAGCGCAGCTGTATCAGCCGCGATAAACATCTGCAAGCCGTGATAAACATCTGCAAGCCGAGCAGGGCTCCGGAGGCGCTGGTGGCTTTGCGCTGGGGGCCGTCCCCAGGCAGGGAACAGCTCCACCACCACCACCAGAGCCGCTCTGCTCCTCCCGCTCCTGGCCTTCCCAAAGGGATGGAGAGGGCAGGCAGGACAACGCCACGCAGCCTGTGGAGATGGGGGTGATGTGTTTATAACCGGGGCTTTCGTGTCACAGACACCGAGGCCACCCCAAACACGCCGAGGCCACAAAAGCAGGAAACGAAAGCAGCTCGTGGCTCGCCGGAGCCTCGCAGGGTGAGAGGGGAACGGGAGCCGAGCAGGCGCTGTGGGTGCCCAGCCGGGCTCCAGCCCCGTCCTGGCCTGGGCAGCCCGGTCCCAGCCCTGCCCTGGCACCCAGGGGCTCCCGGGACAGGGGTTCCCATCTTCACTGGTCTCCCTCATGCTCTCAAGATTTGAGGTTTTGCCAAGCAAATCCAACCTGTGCTTGGAAACCACGTGGCTTTGGAGGCTCTGTGAGGAGCACAGAATCCTGGGATCATCCTGGGTGGAAAAGTCCTCCAAGAACATTGAGTCCAAGCTGTGCCCAACCCCCACCTTGTCACCAGCCCAGAGCACTGAGTGCCATGTCCAGGCCTTCCTTGGACACCTCCAGGAATGTGACTCTGCCACGTCCCTGGACAGTCTATTCCAATGCCTGAGCACCCCTTCCAGGAAGAAATTCCTCCTGAATTTCAGAGCACAGCTCTGCCAGGCTCCCTCCTGGAGCTGCTGGGCTGCTGCTTTGTGGGAGGCTCTCCCTGCTCTGCTCCCCTCCTTTCCTCCTGGGTGGGACACCCTGGCCATGCTCTGGTGCCCTCAGGGTGGGCACGACCCCCTGGGAAAGCTGCTCTGGGGAAGGTGCCCCTGCTCGTGGCAATGAGATGAACTTTCAGGTCCTTTCCAAGCTGAACCAGGCCAGGATTTGACGATTTATGAGCTGTGGGGTCTGATCTGGGTGGCTTTAGCACCCACCGCGTGTCTGATGTGTGGGGAGTCGGTCCCTGCCAGGGGCACTTCCACAGCACCGCCAGCCCTGCTGCCTCCACAGGGATGATGGAATCTCCCAAAGGATTCAGCCCAGGATCTCTGACCTTGCAGAAACTCTGCTGAGCTGCTCTCACTTCCTCCAGCACTGTTCACCTGGGTTCAGAGGATATTTTTCCACGTCTGACAGGTTGCAACACCAAGCCTGGAACCAGAAGGGCGCTGATTAAAGAACAAGCGCCGTGTTTAACGTGGTGTAATGATTTCCACCGAACTTAATGGCTTCGAAACAGAAACGAGTTATCTCTGGCACATCAAAGAGCTGGAAAAATGTAGTCAACGGTACCTCTGAGCTATTCTGCATATCAAGTGGTGAGATAGCATCGTGAATAATGAGGGATTTGCAGCAGCGAGGTTGCACAAACAGCAGTGAAGCAACGCTCACCACGCACCTCCTCCCGGGCTACATCAAAAGCCCCAAGAAGGGCAATTTCCAAAGAGCTGCACTTCCAGAGGCGCAGGGCTGATGTCCTGGAGAAGAGCCGGGATGTGTGTGCCACAGCTCAGCGGCCAAAGCGAGGGGTTGGCACACAAGCCCTGGTGCCGAAGGGAGCAGCTCTGGGTGTCACCAGGGCTGGCAGAGCCCAGCTGAACTCCTGGTGCTCCTGGAAGGATGGAGCCTCCCTCGCCTGGCACTTGCTCCATCTTCTTTCTAAGCTTCCTTCTTCACCAGGTTTTTTTTTTTTGCTCCCCATAAACAACAGGGAGCTCCCCTGGAGAAGCTCCTTTGTCCCTTCCCTGTCACCCTGGCAGTGCCTTGGGAAGGCCGTTCCTCTCTCTGGTTTGGAGTCACCGGGTTCTATAAACTCTGAGCGTTGTCCGTGTGAATGTCTCTCACAAAAACATCGGGGGTGTTAAACTTCCTTGTGCCAGCTCTCCCTGGCCCGTCTCTGGAGGTGTCCAGGCTGGAGCAACCTGGTCTCGTGGGAGGCGTCATGGGCAGGGCGTGGAACGAGATGATTTTCCAGAGCCCTTGCAGCCCAAACCACTCTGTGATTCCACGATTCCATGATTCTGTGGTTCCTTGGACGGGCTGTTCCCTCTGGGCCCTTTGGAGCAGGGCGAGCCGGAGTCCTGCTGGAGCTTTCTGTCCTGTTCTCCCTCAGGAGACTGAAATGGCTTTGGATTACAGGACACGTTTGGTGTCCCCTCTTGAGAGCCCCCAGGAGCACGTGGGAGGGAGGGGACAGAGCAAGTCCATGTCTGCCACTGCCACCACAACACCGAAAAAGCCGCATCACCCAGAGCTGCTCAAGCCCGGACAAATCCCCTTCACCTCCTGGCGCGGGTGTCCGGCGGGAGGAGATGCAGGAGATAAGGCTCGGGGAGCCGGGCACACCTCAGCTCCAGACGGGGATCAGCGAGACATTCCCAGTGCTCCCAGTGCTCAGCGATTACAAAGTGAAGAAAGAAACCCACTTGATTTGCAAATCGCGTTGGGCAACGAGCGAGGCTTTCCAGCCCCAGCGGTAGCCCCGGGGCTCGCTGGGCCCCGAGCCCGACACGGTTCAGCTCTGCAGCAGCGCCGGTGACAGAGGATTACGGCAGGGAGCAGTCCAGCCCCAGCCGATGGTTTCACTCGAGAGCTGCAGCCCAGTTTGCTAATTCCTCTGGTATTTCTGGCAGCCGAGCTCGCTGCACGTCTCCCATCTTCCCCCGCAGCGCATCCTGCGGGGTTATCCCGGTTTGGGAAGGGATTAAACCGGCCCACCACTCACTGGCCACCCACCGGTGCTGCGGAGCTGCGGGTGAGAAGTAGGGGGCTGGCGGGGACTGGGGACACCGGGACAGGCTGAGGTGACACTGAGGTTGTCACTGAGGGGTGGCTGAGCCCCGCTCTGGAGGGGGAGGCACAGTCCCTCCCAGTCACATCCCAGGGAATTTTAAATGGTTTTTTTCCCAGTTTTACCCCCGACCGGTGCCTGCTTGTCTCGTGGCCCAGGACATGGTGGGAATTCTGCTGAGCCTGGGTTCGAGCAGGAAAACAAAGTCGTGCCTGGAGAGGAGCTTTGGTTTTTCCAGGCCTTGGTTGATCTGGCCTTGCCATGGACAGCGGGGTCTTCCTCTCCCTGAGCACCAGGAGTTCAGGGATGGAAATGGAGATCGGTGGCCTCTCTTCCACTGCCCTCTCTGCCTCTCGGAGGGGGATCCCCCACTGCCCACCCCAGACTGCTCCTTCTCCACTGCCCCACTGCCCTCGGGCTGGGATTGAGGGAGGATGGGGCTCCCACATCCCACCCGGAACACATCCGGCACCACCTCCATGTCTGCTCCTCAGAGTGGCAGAACAGGCTGGGTTACTGGGGGAGGCGTGCAACCTCCGCCCCAAAATCCCAGGGTTCATCCCCAAACAGGTGCTCTGTGGCTGTTCTTCCATGAGCCCCATGACACCCATGTCCCCCACCTGTGACAACCAAGTCCCCCATCTGTGACAACCATGTCCCCCACCCCGAGTTTTTCCTGTGCCCCATCCTGAGCCGTCCCTGTCTCCCCCCCGAACCATCCGTGTCCCCCCACGGATGCAGGGCAACTCTGCTCCGTCCCTCCGAGGATGATGTCCCCTCCTGACTCGAGCACCCCGGATCGCTGCTCCCTGGGAATGAACTTCATTTCCAAACCTTCCAACAGTTGAATTTGCAGTTATTTCCCTCTGGAAGTTCCTTTCCAGCTCCTCTCGTGTTGTGTTCCAGCACCACGTGTGCCCAGGGGGATGAATCCTCTGCCCACAACGAGACGAACACTCACGGAAATGGAGCATTAAGGGAAGATGAGGGTGGGTTTAATATTCAATCAGAAACGATCGGCAGGGACTCAGGCTAACTCTTCCATTATTGCTTTGTTTGCAGTGGCCTTTTCCTGCTGCTGGGAGCAGGGACTGTCCCCGTGTCCTCAGGAGCCTGATGGAGGGACCTTGTCCTGAGCCCCAGATGAACAAGTGCCACCAAGCAGAGAAACGGGGAAAGGATTGCAAATCCTGGAGCTGAACCAGCCTGTCCTGAGTTTGGGGAGGGGGAGCAGCCGCTGCAGTGGTGCCACAACAATTCCCCTTCCCCCGGCGGGGAGGCTCCGGCCCCGCTCTGCCATTCCCGCTCTGCCATTCCCGGCTCCACAGGCACGGTGCACAAAGGGCAGCAGGATAAGCCGGGCTTGTTTGTGCTCCCGGGCCGGCCATGAATAAAACATCTGGGCAGCACAGGCTGCCTTTGTCCGGCCGGGATTTTAATGGGCCCCGAAGAAATGACCGATTGTTCCTCCTGTCCCTGCCCGGCCCCGGGGCTGCCTCCGGGCACAGACCCCCAACAGGACCCATGTCCCGCAGGGAGGTGGCTCTGGTGGTGAGAAAAGTCTTCCTCACCAATGAGTCAGAGGCAGAACCGCTGAAACTTCGGATGTTTCGGAGGGTGAAAGGTCAGAGCAGCTCACGCAGAGCTCTGTCCGTACCCGAGAGGCCTCCTGAGGGTCCGGAGCTGGAATGGTTTGGGTTGGAAGGGACTCTAAAGCTCTTCCCATCCCTGGGCAGGGACACCTTCCACTGGACCAGGTTGCTCCAAGCCCAGTCCAGCCTGGCCTGGGACACTTCCAGGGATGGGACACACTCTGCTTCACCTGGGAGGTGACCAGAGGACCCCACACTGAGGCCATCCCAGCCCACCACTGATCCAATGGGGAAAATTCCCAAAGAAACAGGAAGAATTCCAGCAGGCACAGGAGCGGAAGAGCTGGTTGGTCCCCCCATCCCAGAAATAACTGGGAAAACTCCTTCCCCCATGGAGTCATGCTGCAGGCAACAGGGGAAGCAGCACTTATGATAGCAACAATAGTGATAATGACGATAATAATAATGAATAATAATAATAATGAATAATAATAAACCAGTTCACTGGGAGCCTAATGGAGCTATTTATCCTCATCAGGGAATGCCCAGTGGAGTTATTTATCCCCACCCTGTGTCTGTCCCCACAGGAGCGTGGCCCCATGGCCCTGAGCGTTTCCGTTGCCGTGTCCCCGTGGGTGTGACAGCAGTGCCACCCCTGTGGATGTGACACCGGTGCCACCCCTGTGGCCGATGCTCAGGATGCAGAGCAGGTGCCTTGAAATAGTTTATTATGAATAATGCAGCCTCTTAAACATTCCCCCAAACCCCGATTTGGATATGTTTTCCATTTCCTGTGATTTCCTTTCTCCCAGATGAAGGCTCTCCGTGCCTGTTGGGCTCAGGGAGAAGCTGGTGAGATGAACCAAACAATTCTAAGGTCTGATTTTTCTTTTTTTTTTTCTTCCCCCAAAGAAACAGCAACGATTCCGATGGCACCAAATTAGCGATGAAATCTTCCTCCCAAACAGGCGGTTCAGAATTGGAGATGAGGATTTTCTGTCATTCCCAGCCAGGAGTGATTTCAGCAGCTCCGGTGGGGACATGGAATGTGCGTCCCCAGCACCGCGGACTCCCTCCGGCACCGATCCCAGATTCTGGCCCCCACCATGGAGCACATGGAGCATCTCCACTGCACCGGGATGAGCTTTTATAGGGCTGGACTGTGGGGGAGGAGTGTTTTTGGGAAGGAGGAGACCTCCCGGCCGTGGAGAGCCGAGTGCCGGCTCATCCCGGCGGAGACTCTCGGGAGAGCCGGGAAGCAGGAGGAGGAGTGGCGTGCGAGCCTTGATTGCTCGCTCCAGGCGTGTTGGCTCCGCATGTGTAAAAACAATAATTAAACGTAAGATGTGGGAGGATTATTAAAGGTTTTATGGCATCTAATCCTTTTTGAAACCTTTCTGTAGGCTGGAATCTGAGGCTGGAGCAATAAAAATGCAAACTACACCCAGATTCATTCCGGGCACCGTCATTTTCCCTCCCCGGCCCCTGCCCTCGGTGGTTGCGGGTTGTGGGAGCCGGACGGGAGGGAGGAGCTGGGAGAAGCGTCACCTCTTGCTGGGGAGAGCGGGACACTGGTGGAGACTGATGGGTACAAGGTTTGGGAGCCTGTGCCAGCCCCGGGGCTCGCAGGGTTGGGAATCACATCCAGCAGGATGCAGGATCTACATCCAGCAGTGTCACGTGTGTGCGTGGATATGGATCCATGGCTATCCCAATTCCATCTCCCAGCAGCACCCCTCAGGTGCTCCCATCCCTCCCCTGACAGAACTGAGCAAACCCGCGAGCCGCACAGAAAGAAATAAATAAACGAAAAAATAAATAAATGCAGGCGCCTTTCACATTTCAAAGCCGGGAGGGATTTTTTTCCCCTCCTTCTTTTTATTTTTTTTTCTTATTTTTTCTCCCTCCCCTCCTTCAGGATGGCTTATCTCCATGAAATTAGTAATTGGCATTTCTTTCTGAAGCCGGGGAGAGCGCCAGCAGCCGGTAACACCCACGCCACACTCCATTCTCTGCGCGAGGCCCCGCAGCCAAAGAAGCGAGGCTAATAAAAGTAATAACAAGGAATTAAATGAGAGGAAGGGGAGAAAAAAAAAAAAAAAGAGGCAGAAAGCACTGAAATCAGATTTAACTTTCCCTTTTGCTTCTCGGCTGTTTTTTGGGTGGGTAAAGCTGTGTCAGGGAAGGGCGGCGGGCGGGTTTCGGGCTCCCTTTGGGAGAGCGGGGGGTGAGTCAGGGTGCTGGGTGCTCCCTCCCGGCCCGAGCAGCCCTTCCTTCCCCTGCCCTTCCTTCTCCAGCCCTGGGTGCAGACGCGGATTTACAAACCCCGTTTCATCTCCGCAGCGCCCTGAGGGCAGCAGCAGCCTCAACCTCCTCCTCCCCCAGAGCTCCCGGCTCGTCTGGCACGTCGGGGCGGCACCCGCAGCCAAAACAGGTTTGGGTTGATGGTTTCCAGCTGCTCATTAACGCTCCTTGGCTTCATTAGGGGTTTTTTCCATGCGTGCCAGCTCATCCTGCGCCGGTGCTCGGGGAGCTGAGGGCCAAAGCAGCGCCTGAAGGGTCTCCGGGAGCACTGGAGAGGGACTGGAGACAAGGGACGGAGGGACAGGACACAGGGAATGGCTTCAGACTGACACAGGAAATATTGGGAAGGAATTCCTCCCTGTGAGGGTGGAGAAGCCCTGGCACAGGTTCCCAGAGAAGCTGTGGCTGCCCCTGGATCTCTGGAAGTGTCCAAGGCCAGGTTGGATACTGGGGCTTGGAGCAGCCTGGGATGATGGAATGTGTCCCTGCCCACGGGATGGTCTCTGAGGTCCCTTCCGACCCAAACCACGCTGGGATTCCCTGAAATCGGCCTCCTGCGGTTATCCTGGGTTATCCCGGGTGGGTCTGGGGACAGGGACACATCCAGAGCGATCCCAGGCCTCGGCTGGGAGAGCTGAGAACGGTGGAGCGGGGCCGTGCCCGGGCAGGGTGTGCCCGGTGCCTCACCGAGGGCTGCGGCTGATCCCTATCGTGCATCCCAACCTCCCGAAAACCACCCGGGCCTGCCAGCGGCGGGGCGAGCTCGGCGCATCCCGGGATCCAGCGGCACATCCCTGCTAATCCCCTCGGAGCTGCGGAACACGCCCGCCGATGGTTATCAGTGTGGGAGATGCCGGGTGCAGCCCAGCCCCGGCCGGGCCGAGCTTCCCCGCCTCCCGGTCCGTCCCGTGCTGGCCGAGGCTGCTGCAGTCCCGGGAGCAGCCGCCTCCCGTTCGGATGTTCCAGACCCCAGCAGGGACACTGGGGGGTGGAGAAGGGGCTGGGGGGCTCCGCGGCTGATCCCGCTCCTCCACGGGCTCCTGGCTCTGCTCCCTGGATCGGTGATTCACGCTGCTCCCCGCACAGCTCCCGGAGCGGGGTCATTCCCTGAAGAAACAGGAATTCCAGCGGGAACGGAGCACGCTGTGGTTTCCAGCCTGGGCTTTACCAGGGCCCCAGTAACTCCCAGGAAGCACTGCTGGCACTGCGGGGGATGGAGGAAGCTGAGCCTTGGGAAGGAGCTGCAGATCCCCTGTGCCCTGATCCCGTGCTGACACTCCTTCCCATAATTTCCCATCCCTCTCCATCTCTGCCATCCCTTGCCTCCCTCCCCTCTCCCGCAGCCAGGCCGGGCAAAGCAGGCACCAAACTCTGACTGCAGAGCACGTAGCATCCTTGGAGGATCCATCAGGAATTTGGGGTTAGTGTGGCTGAGTCCCGAGTTCCTGGGATTCTTCAAATCAGGGAGTGGCTGAACAGGTCTGGGTTGAACCTGGGCTGAGATCCCTCTGGATTTGGGTACTGGCTCGGCACCATCCTGGCTCCCTCTGCCATCCTGACTTCCCCCAGCAGTCAGGCCCCTGTGAATCACTGTCATCTTTATACATTTTATCCTTCCTTTCCCAGCAAAGCCAAAAGCCCAGAAATTGCGATGAATCGATTTGGGGCCCCGCAGTTTGGACAGGTCCCATTTGCCGAGCTCTTCCTGCCCGGTGTCTGCGGCTGGAGCTTCCATCATCCCATTACACGGCTGCCACGCGGCCGGCACCGCCGGGGAGGAACAAATTACCCCATAAATCAACTCCCGGGAGGGGAAGGCACAGAGCTGTTAGGCTGCTCCGGAGAGGGACGGCAGCAGATAGGGATGGAGCTGGGCTGGGAAGTCTGGAGAGGGCTGAGCTGTACCCAGAGCTGTGCGGCTGGGCCGGGCTCGGCTGTGCCTGGACATTCCATGGGCTGTGCCTGGACATTCCGTGGGCTGTGCTTGGATGTTCCATGAACCATGCTGGGACACTCCATGGGCTGTGCCTGGACACTCCTTGAGCTGTGACTGGATGTTCCATGACTGCCTGGATGCTCCATGGGCTGTGCCTGGATGTTCCATGGGTTCTGCACCAGCTCCATAACATTTATCCCATCAGAGTCTCCACGAAGCCAATCCCTGGGCACTCGGGTTGGGAGGAGGTGAATGGGGTTGGGGTTTTATCTGCCTCTCCCTTTCCCTGAACCCTCCTTTCGAGTTCTCCTGGCTTTAACAAGGAATTCCGAGGGTTCAGGACTGAGCCTGCTCCAAACCCTCAGCTCTTTGCGGCCGTCCCTGCGCAGCCCTGATCTCATTGTGGGATTATAATTAGCAACTACAATGCCATAATTATGCACCACTTAACTTCTTGGCTTTAATATCTGCGGGAGGCAGCAGGAAAGCCAGGGAGCAGATCCCGGTGCTCCGGGAATGGAGAGGGAGGAAAGCCTTTCCGAGGGGTGTCATCCTGGCGTGCGGCTCTGCCGGCCCTCTCCCAGAGCCGTTCCCATTGTTCCCGGTGAGAACGAGCGAGCCCCGGCCGGGGGCGATGGGCAGAGGAACAAAAGAGGGCTGCAGGAAGGAAACGCTTCCCAACCTTCTGAAGGCTCCTCTCAGCGGCAGAAGGGCTTTTGATTTTTATCACTTCTGCTCTTTGAAATAACCTCCCCTTAACCTCCTCGAGTTTCCCTTGCTGGGACAGCGAGATAGGGCTGGGAGCTCTGGGAATTCTTGGCTCCAGGGGGCTGCTGGGGAAGCCTTGGATCTCTTTTTCACATTCCCAGCCTCGTGGCCCATTTGTGTCTTCATCCACAGCAGGAACATCCAAACGTTTTGAAGACCTCCTTGGGACCCTGCAGGGCTGGGACCATCCCAAGAGAGCCCTCCATGGTCCCTGCCCTTCCTAGCCTCTGGAATAACCCAATTTTGGGTGGGTTCTCCTCCGAGTCCACCCCGGCCTTCACCCCCCTGTGTCACTTAACTCATCAAGAGCTGCCCTGCCTCTCATTATTCGGGATGAATTAAATTGTTTGTAATTGATGAATTATGCACAAGCGCCTGCCAGTTCCAAACTGCAGAGCTGATACCAACCCACCCAGGGGGACTGGTTCTAATTTTATCTGAGCCCCGCATTGTGCCGGGCCTGCCTGATGTGTGTTGTATTGATTTAACAAGGCTCCTGGGAATTAGGCTGATTTGCTAATTTTATCCCTGAGTGAGATGAATCAGATTTCCACACAATGAGGGCATTGTGTGCTGGGGGCAGCGGCGGCCGAGCCCAATGACCCTGGCCTGGGGGGTGGCTGTGGTCACCAAGGGGCTCTGAGGGGTCCCTGCCCATCCTGGGGTCATCCCAGTCCATCTCCAAGGACCAGCCCCACCCTGGTGTCCCCTGAGCTGTTGTCCCTGTGCTGTCACCACTCTGGACACGGGAGATGCTCCAAGAGCTTTTCCTGCCCACATCCCCCAGACCACTCAGAGCAGGAAATGGGAGGTTTGGCCTCAAAATAGAATCAGAGTATCCTGGAATGGCTCATCCCATGGGCAGAGACACCTTCCACTATCCCAGGGTGTTCCAAACCCCAGCCAGCCTGACCTTAGACACTTCCAGGGATCCAGGGGCAGCCACAGCTCCTCTGGGAAAACTCAGGGCCTCGCCTCCCTCACAGGGAGGAATTTCTTCCCAATATCCCATCCAAATCCACCTTCTTTCAGTTTAAACAGGCCTGGTTTGGTACCAGGGAATGCTGCTGGAGCCACTGGGATGCTCCCAGGTTGGCACTGGAGGGAGCAGCAATGTCAGGACTGAAAGGAAGCTCAGGAGAAGACTAAAGCTGTATTTTTTCCATGCCTGTTCGATTCCACATGGAATTAGTCCAGAGAGGGGATGATAGAAGAACCTGAGTGGTGGATCAGGTTCATCTTCACAATCTCTGTCTCAGAAATTCTCATTACGGCGAATTCGGGGGTGTTCCCAGTTCCCTGGAGCCTCCTGGTTCTCATCTCCCACTGGGAAGGCTTTCCAAAAGCAGCAGCTGAGGCCGGGCACAGCTGTGCCCTGCCAAGAATTCCCTGCCCCACCCTTTCCCCCCTCAGTTATCAGATAACCGGGACAATTAGGAGCTCATGACCATAAATAATGGAGATTATGCAAGGAAAAACAGCGGTTGGGATAACACATCCTGATGTGTCGGATCCAAGAGGCTGGGAGGGACCTTTGGCTTCTGGAAGTGGCTCAAACCGATGGGTTTGGAGGGTGAAGCACCGGCTGGGGCTTTGCTTTATCCCTGGTTTCCTGCCGTGGTTGTGGTTGGATCTCTCCAGGGCTGGATTTTTGTGGATGTTTACCAGAACTGGTGGAAAACCCCGGGATTTCTGGGTGTGGGGTCTCTGTCTGTGCCAGGCCTGGCATCACCCACGCTGTGGGACCATTCCCAAGCATCACCCTGGATGCAGCCTGGAAACCTCTCTGGGATTCCTGGATGGGAGCTGCCATCCAAGAGGAGCACTGGGTATCACAGAATCCTGGAATGGGTTGGGTTGGAAGGGGACATTTAAAGGTCACGGGCAGGGACATCTTCCACTAGCCCAGGTTGCCCCAAGTGCTGTCCAACCTGGCCTGGAACTTTTCCAGCGATGTGGCATCTGCCAGTGGAGGAGTTTCCAGAATTCCGAGTCGGGACAGCCTCCCCACACCGGAGAGAGTCGGGAGCACCGGGAGGGAACCAGCCTGGGCTCGGAAGCAGGAGGAAGCTCCGGGGTTCACCTGACCAGGGGCCACCAGAGCTCTGCTCCCTCCCAGTGTCACCTCCTGGGAGCGGTGACACTGCAGGACAGCCCTCCAGGGAGGGAAGAGCCCAGCAGATTCTTCTGGATGAGATGATAAACCCAGAGGAGACAAACAGCGCATTTCCATGCGGGAATTCTGCATAACTTGTCTGTGCATATGTTCCAGCGGCCCCCAGGCAGCCGAAGGAAAATTAAAATCAGTATTTTTTTTTAGCTCCTGTTTGAAATGAATGCGCCTGCTTTGCTTACAGCCCTTCCCCCTCCTGCCCTCCAGACCTTCAGGGCTTGGAGCTGGCCTGGTGTTCACGACGGATTTCCAGAATATGGGAATATGCTAAAGCCAAGAGCATATTTGGGGGCTGTTTTGGCTGTTGGGAAAGGGGTTGGAAGCTGGAGGAAAACGGATTGGACGCCTGGGTGGGGAAGTCTCTGTTGGAGCTCCAGTTGGAGCTTCCAGAGGGTTTAATTCAGGGGGGATGGAGGCTCCCCTTCCCCACGGGAATGTTTGCTGAGGGAGCGTCTGGTCCCAGGGATCCGGAGAGGGCACGGAGCTCCCTGTGCCCCAGGATTCCCAAAAAACTCCATACTGGGAACCCGTCTCCCGCCCAGTTCTGGAGTCCCTCTCCCCCCAGTTCTGGGGCCCTTCTCCCCCTCCCTCCCAGACCAGGGATGGACTGGTGGATGCTCCTTCCTCCCTGCAATCCAGCCCCGCAATTCCCTCCACGGAGCTCATTGGGAAAACAAAAGCGCTTTTCCCACTTGCTGGCTGCCCTTTTATTTTTGGAAGCCACACATGCAATCACAGGCACATGGCCCCAGCAATTAGGGAGAAAAGCACTTTTCTTCTGCAGGCCCAATTACCCATCCTCTAATTGACATAATTATTATCTTGCGCTTTTCTAATAATATTTATTGAACACCACAAATCCTCGTTGGCAGCGGAGCTGCGCTGGGAGCTCAGCAATTTTCCATCCTAACGGGGGCCGCGCGGGAAGGAGGGATCAATACGGTGAGAAATAGGGAAGGAATTCCTCCCTGTGGAGGTGGGGAGGCCCTGGCACAGGTTTTCCATAGAATTGGCTGCCCCATCCCTGGAGTGTCCAAGGCCGGGTTGGACGGGGCTTGGAGCAACCTGGGATAGCGGGAGGTGTCCCTGCCATGTGCCAGGTGTCCCTGGCAGGGGTGGAATGGGATGGGGATGAAGCTCCCGTCCGACCCAACCATTCCATGATTCCAGGGGGCTGGGCCGGATATTCCCGGTGATTCCCTGCTCCTGGTGGAGCCAGCCGGGGTGGCCGCCACCGTCACTCACAGCCAGGCACCGTCCCCTGGGGCTCTGGGGCTCTTGTTTTCACTCCGCTGTAAATAAAAGTCTCCGTGATCCCGCCTGGAGGATGGCTGGGAGAAACCTCCGCGTGCTGGGAAGGGGGAAGGGAGGCAGCGCTGATTTATTCCCTCCTCGCCGGGTGTCAGAGACGCCGCGTGGGGCTGCGGAGCCGGCAGGGTTTGGATAAATCTGTCTGCTCCGAACGCCTCTCGGAGCCGCCTGACGGCCCCTGGAATTCAGCGCGCGGCTCCACGGCTAAATCTTGATCCTGCTGGGATCTGAGTGCGGGGGGGCCGTGCCAGAGATGGGCTTGGGGGGGCTCTGCTGACCCCTGGGGGGCTCCTCTGCTTTCCCCCACGGGATGGAGGCATTGCCCGGCACAGGGATATCCGGAGGAGCTGGGAATGCTCTGCCTGGGGCTTGTGGCCGTGGGACAGCCCGAGGGCTGGGGACCATTCCCTCGGGCTGCCAGCTCCCCCCGGGCAGGGGGTGACGGGGATGCCGTGGATTCAGGGTGTCCCAGATCTCCAGGACACCCCGATACCCTCACTGGGAGGTCCGGGGCAGCCCAAGGGCTGATGAACCCCCTCAGGCTGCCGACTCCCCTCGAGCAGGGGGTGGCTGAGGTGCCCCTGGGCTCAGGGTGCCCCGGAGCTCTGGGACATCTCCCCAGGAGCTCCCTATCCCGGCTGCCTTCCTGCATCCCAGGGGCTGCATTTGGGGCAGAACAAGGCTGGTTGGCAACCTGAGCTTGGGGCGAGGCTCCCAGCCCGTCCCTCGCGGCTGGAGGGGGTGACGCTGAGGGCACGGGGTGCCCCCGGGGTGCCCAGCCCCAAACCCGCCCACTCCCACGGGGCCGGCTCCCGGGCCGTGCCCGCCTCCCGCTCCTTCCCCTCGTTCCCGTTCCTCTCCCCTGAACCCGTCTGCCGCCGAGCCCATCTGTTTGCCTGGAGAAGGCGAGGTTTATTTTCTTCCCCCTGAACTATAAATAGACGTTTCAGCACCACTCCTGCTGCCAGTTCTCCGTCTGCACATCCCCATTTCCATAATTACCGCCGCGAATCCCTAATCCCGGCAGGAGCTCGCGCAGGTTCGAGCAGCGGAGCCGGCTCCTAAACGGGTGTAATTTGGGTCTTTAGTGAAGTGACAAATCTGCAGGCGAATCACAGCGGCGAGCTGGGAACCTCCCGGAATTCTCACCCCTGATTGCTCCGGAGCACGACGGTGACAAGTGAGGTGGGAACAATGAATTATCCGAGCCACGAATCCCAGGGGAGGGGCTGGATCTGATGCCGGGAGAGCCGGGCATCAATCTTTCATCTTCCCTGGTTTGTTTGCAAATGGCCCTGAAGGACAGCGCTGGAGCCGGGCCAGGACTGGCACTGGGATTTTTCCAGCGTGTTTTCCAGCTGCCGGCTCTGACAACTTTCTGGGGAGCTGCTTTGGAGTGTGGCACATCCTGGAGGTGATGCCTGACCCTCTCCTGTCCCCAGGATGCGCTGTGCTGGGGTTGGCAAGCTTGGCCCTGTTCCTGTGTCACTTTCCTTGGGCACGAGCCACTGGCACAGCAGTGCTGCAAAGCCACAGCGAGCCACACCTGTCCCTTGCCAAATCATGGAATCGTGGAATAGTTAAGGTTGGAAAAGCCCTCTAAGGTCACTGAGCCCAGCACTGCCGTGGTCGCCCCTAAACCGTGTCCCCAAGCGCCACATCTGCACATTTTTTGGAATGTGGTGCTCCCAAGAGATCCATGTCCCCCCTTTTTCCCAGGGATGGCATGGGATGGGATGGGATGTGCTGGTGGCTTGCAGGGGCTGGCAAGGCAGAATTGCCCCTCTGCAGCCCCTGGGATGCCCCCGGGGCAGGGAGCACCTCAGGGCAGCAGGCTCCAGCTGGTTTTGCTGAGCTGCATCCCATCAGCCACTGGCTTTCCATGGGGAAAAGAGTTCCTGGGTGTTCCTTTCTCAGCCTGGGAGCCACACAGGCCCTTGGTTTCAGTGGTTCCGTGACTCACAACCTCATCCCACTGCGGCGCTGCAAATTCCAGCTGGATCCCGGTGGCTCCGTGCCCAGGGATTGGGATCGGGCAGAGGGAGTGTGGTGTGCACTGAAAAGCTCCGGCTTCGGTGCAAGGGGATGGGGTTGGGGTTGGTTTGTTTTTCCTGGGGTGGAAAGAAAGGATGGAGCCTTAAAAACACTGCTGGGGCTGCTCCCGTTGGGATGTTCCCAGTCCCAGCATCCCTCCTATCCCTCCCCTACGCCAGGATGTGCAGCCCCACTGTGCCCAGCCAGCTGTGCTGCCTGCGTCCCTCTGGGATGTGGGAATGGCAGGAATAGCAGGAGCCTTATCTCCTGTCCCCAAGCACCCCAAATCTCGGAGCTGATGGAGCTCGAGCCGTGTTTGCCGCACATTTGCCAGCGCCGGGGTGGGATGCCTGGGAGAAAGCTGCTCAAATCATCATCACTTTGATTCCCAACAAAAGAAAGGAGCCGACTGAGTTAAATGCCTTCCCTCTGATGTGCTGTTTAGTTATTTTGCTTTCAAGAAAAATAAATCCCCCCTCGGCATGTTTACAGAGCTGATTTGGTGCTGCAAACACGCCGCGATTGGAGGGCAAGGCACTGGCAGGAAAAAGGGAAAGACAACCTTGGAGCAGCTCTCGGTGCTGGAATGGCCCTGCCGTGGGGCAGGAGGGCCCTGGGAGCCGATCCCAGCACTGTGGGAAGGAAGCTCCAGCTGGGGTTGGAGACCTCCCAGCCCCTCTCCCTTCCCTTCTGGGGGGTTCCCTGCACCATGACCCCGGAGCAGCTTTTCCCAGGGGGATTCCCCCATCTCCATCCTGCACCCGGCTCCTCTGGGGCTGGGCTGGGGTATCCCTGTCCCCCCCATCCTCCCATGTCCCCCAGGCCCCCCCAGCCCCGCTGCCTGCACAAGGTTCCCTATTTGCATGGGTTTGCATCTGGCTTTGGCCGCATTTGGGTTTTGTTTGCATCTGGCGCTGCCTCGTCCCTGGTTCCGGGAATGGCCCCGTGTCACCGCCCCTCCCACATGCAGATGTGCCAGATGTTTGTCCCCAATGTGGCACGGGGGCTGTGACAGCGACAGCAAAGGGCAGAGATGTGCAGAGCCCAGGGAAAAGGTTCAGGGAGCTCCAGTGGGGAGCGGGAAGAAAATGAGGCTGCTGCTCACTCCTCCCTGGCTGGGATGGGTGCTCCTGGTCCAGACCAGGGAATTCCAGGAACAGCACCTGTTTCTCCTTCCCCAAAACCCCCAAACTTTTAGAGAGCTGGGAATGTTCACCTGGAGAAGAGAAGGCTCCAGGGAGAGCTCAGAGCCCCTTCCAGGGCCTAAAGGGGCTCCTAGAGAGCTGGAGAGGGACTGGGGAAAAGGGATGGAGGGACAGGACACAGGGAATGGCTTTGCACTGCCAGAGGGCAGGGATAGATGGGATACTGGGAACGAAATGTTCCCTGCGAGAGTGGGAAGGCCCTGGCAGGGGCCAGAGAAGCTGTGGCAGGCCCTGGATCCTTGGAAGTGTCCAAGGCCAGGTTGGATGGGGCTTGGAGCAACCTAGGATAGTGGGAGGTGTCCCTGCCCATGGCAGGGGGTGGGATTGGATGGGCTTTAATGTCCCTTCCAACCCACACCATTCCATGATTCTATGAAATTCCAACCATGATGGAATTCCCTGGGCAGGGAGCTGGGGTGTGGAGGCTGGTATGAGGCAGGGATGCAGGCAGGGATGAGACAGGAATGAGGCTGGGATGCAGGGATGCAGGCAGGGATGCAGGCAGGGATTCAGGAATCAGGCAGGGATGCAGGCAGGGATGAGGCAGGAATGAGGCAGGAATGAAGCAGGGGTGCAGGCAGGGATTCAGGAATCAGGCAGGGACGAGCAGGGATGACAATCATGGAGCACTCCGGGGGGTGAGGGTTGTTTTTCTTCCCCAGGGCTCCCGTGGCTGCGCCGGCAGCTCCGACAGCGAAATCTCCCGCCTGGTGCCATCATTATGGAAACAAGCTGTAAATCTTCCCTTGATGTTCTGCAGCTCCGGGATGCTTGGCCTCTCGGGAGCAGCCAGCGTTGGGAAATGGGGCGGGAACATCGGGATTAACATATTGCAAGCACTCATTTTGGGAAGGAGCTGCCTGGGCCGGGGGCTGCTCCTCCCCGCAGCTCCCGGCTGGATCCTGGCCCCACACCGTCACCTTTTGTCTTTCCCCCGCTCCAGTTCCTGTGGCGGAGCCGCGGAGCAGCGGGAGGAAGGAGCCTGCGAGGCCGGGGATGCTGTTCCCCAGGAAAAGTTGCTGTTTGGATATTTTCAGCGCGATTCTGCTGACCCGCAGACACCTTTGTTGGCCGCAGCTCCCAGACCTGTCATCTTCCCACCTGCTCCCGTTTAATCCTGCTCATCCCGCCCGGCTCCGGCGGCCCTGGCGGGGGGAGTGTTCCAAGTCACCCCTCGCTCTCCTCCGCCAGCCCTTTAATCTCGGGGAGGAGGGTTTTTTTTTTTTCCTCCCTCTGACATCTCTGCCTCTCTTGTGAAATGCAAATTAATTAGATTCTAATTACTCACTGTGTGCTGGAGCTGTTTCCCTCTCGTGTTAGGTTTAGTGGAACATCTTTGTTGTCAGCTGCACGTTGTAGGTATCGAGCCCATTAGAGCCGAGCCTCGTTCAGCGGGAGACAGGCAGAGCAAAGAGCGCTTCCCGCTCCCGCTGCGCTCCGGCAGCAGCAGCTTTGTCAGCACTTCCCGGCAGCATCGCCGAGGAAAACTCCCCTTTTTTATTGTTCACTTCTCCTCCTGGGTTTTTATCGCCCCGTGAGTTAGGGAAACATCGAGGGAGCCCCGGCCGGCGCCGCTGGGGCCACGCTGGGCTTTGCTCTATGCGGGATTTGTGCTGCCCGTGGGCTCCTGGGCACTGGGAAAACCACGCTGGGACCCCAAACTGAGACATGGAGCTCCTGCCTGGGACTTGGGATCCCAAACTGAGACGTGGAGCTCCTGCCTGGGACCCCAAACTGAGACATAGAGCTCCTGCCTGGGGCCTGGGATCCCAAACTCAGACATGGAGCTCCTGCCTGGGGCCTGGGATCCCAAACTGAGACATGGAACTCCTGCCTGGGACCTGGGACCACAGCCCAGGACTTGTGACCCCTGACAGGGAACCGTATTCAGGACCTGGGACCCCTGCCTGAGACCTGGAATCCCTGTCTGGGACTTGAGACCCCTTTCCAGGACCTGGGACCCCTGACAGGGAGCCCTGTCCAGGACATGGAATCCCTAACTAGGATCCTGTTCAGGCCCTGACACCTCTACCTGGGCCCCTACCTGGGCCCCTACCTGGGACCCCTCCGTGTCCCCCATCCCGCACCAAGCTCCATCCCATCTCCCACATCCCTCTGTCATGCTGGGAGGAGCCGCTGCCTGGTGGGGGCTCACAGGTAGAGGTGGAATTCCCTGTGGGACCCTCTTTCCAGGGATGTTCATCCCCGGGGTCCCCGTTGATATTCATGATAGCCCTGGTCCCTCCCTGTCCTGTCTGTGTCCCGGTGGGAAAGCAAACCCCAACCTGCATCCCCTCCCTGGCTGTGTCCCATTGTCCCACCTCCTGTCCCCTTCCCCCATCCCCTGCCAGACCCAGCCGTGTCCCTTGTCACCCCCTGCCCTCCCTGAACTGCCTCTTCCCATGGGAACAGGCACCTGTGGATGCTTCAGAGGCTGTGGCTGTGGCAGCCCCACGGGAGGGGTCCCTTCCTGCCACCGCCATCCCTTCCCGATGGGAAGCACTGCGGGAGAGTCCATGGAGGTGTGGGGGAGAGGGAAGCATCGCATCCCTTCCCACCAGAACCACCTGAGGAATGCAGGAATAGGTCTGCATCCCGGCCTCAGGAATTTTTGGCAGACTCATGGCTGGATAGTCCAGTAAGAGAGACCAGGATAACACCAGGAATTCCAGCGTGTGTCACAGCCAGGGATCAGGGAATGGTGTGGACATGGGAATAACTCCTCGATACCCACAGGAGCACTGGGAGGGGTCTGTGGGATCCCCAGTGGCGTGCTCGGGATATTGGAAGGGGTTTCCCTGGATTCATCCCTCCCCCGGCTCCCGGCCCAGCACCAGGGAGAGGGGTGGGAAGTGCAGCTCCTTAGGTGCCTGTTTGATGTGCTAACGATCCAACAAAACCCGTGGGAAACGGGAATGCTGGGTATGAGGAATAAGACACTTAAAATTCCCATAAACCGAGTGTGTGCATGGGAAAGATGAGCAGGAATGACACAGGGAAGGGGGAGCATCGGGAGCGCCTCTGGCAGCCGAGAGCGGTGTCCCCTCTGCTGCCACCTCCATCCCTGCTCCCCTCACACCGTTTCAGGAATGCTGGTTCTTGGGAGTGATGCTGATATTTAGGGAAGATGACAGAGTTTGGGGATGATGCTGATGTTTGGGGGTCTTGCTGATATTTAGGGATGATGCTGATATTTAGGGTATTGGTGGGTTTTGGGGATGATGCTGATATTTAGGGATGATGATGGTGTTTGGGGGTGATGATATTTAGGGATGATGCCGATGTTTGGGGATGATGCTGATATTTGGAGATGATGCTGATGTTTAGGGATGACGTTGATATTTAGGAATGATGACGGTGTTTGGGGGTGATGATATTTGGGGATGATGCTGAAGTTCAGGGATGATGCTGATGTTTGGGGATGATGCCTGTGTTTGGGGGTGATGCTGGCATTTGGGGGTGACACCAGTGTGGCCACAGCTCACTGGCAGTGTCCGTAGCAGCTGCTGTCCATGGGGTGAGCTGGGAACCACGCCAGTTGGTGAAGCCTCTGTGGGAAGCTGGGATGGGGAGCCAGGACCAGGATTTGGCCCCTATCCTGGGAACCCTCCTACTGTGTGGGGCTGGGGACAGCCAGCACTCTGCTCCTGCCCCATGCCTGGCACCCCGTGTTGCTCTGTTCCCACAGTTCCAGGCTCCTTCCCGCTGGAATGTGGCGCTGGGCAGGGAAGGCCCAGGCTGGGGCTGTTCCCTGTTCCGGCAGCACCTTCCTGCCCACTGCAGTGGGAAGCAGCCCTTGGCTCGGGAATGCTGCTGCAGATTTGCATGGGGCCATCATTAGGCTGTAACTCTCATTTAAGGCAATAAAGGTGCTTAATTTCATAGGGAAAACTTAATGGAGCACTCCGTTCCCAGGCGCTGCTTCCCTGACCTTTTACAGCCTTTGGAAGTACTACTTAATAACGGCCACAATCCCGAATCCCTGCGTTCCCCGGACCCTCAGGAAACAAAATAAAGCTGCTTGGGAAGAAAACCAAAAAAACAACAGAGCAGGTGTTGTGGAAAAGTCAGGAGATGCAAATTCTTCCTCCTCATTAATGATTGTATTTATTCCACGATTCCACCTGTCCGGGTGACGTCTCTCCCTCCCGGAGCCTTCTCACAGCAGATTAAAGTGCACTTTTATCATGATCCTGAAAGGCATTTCAGGAGGGAACATTAGTTCTCCTACATTATTCCCGCATGTTAGAAAAAGTGTCTTTTTAAAATATTAGACAGCAATCGAGGTTAATTTAAACCACATCAAACACGCACGGCTGCTCTGCCGGAATCTTCCCGCTCCGCCACCAGCTCCGGGATGCTCCGGCCGCAGGCAGAGCTCGGCGGGGCCCGGGAGCTCCGGGCTCTGCTCCCAGCACGGGGGAGGTGCAGGGCGGGGATGGGGGAACCCAAACTCCGCTCGGAGGAGCACAGAGAGGTCCTGGAGCATCGGAGCAAACTCCGTTGAGTGCCCGGGGCTGCAGCCCCTCGGGAGCTCATCCAGGTGTCTCCTCATCCAGGTGTCTCCTCCGAGCACCACAACACCTCTGGACACTCTGGACTCTGGTCTCCTAGTGCAGAGTCAGAGGCGGTATCAGGGCAGGGCCAGGGGTCCATCACTGTCCCCAGGGAAGCAGAATCCTTTCCTGAGCATCATTTCCATCTCTACCACTGCTCCCACCTTCTCCCACTGTGGGAGACACTCGGACTTTGCTGGTGGAAGAAGTTGTCCAGAGAGGTGGTGGCTGTTTCATCCCTGGAGTGTCCAAGGCCTGGTTGGCCGGGGCTTGGAGTACCCTGGGATAGTGGAAGGTGCCCCTGTCTCTGGAAGGGGATGGAACAGGATAATCTCTGAGGTCCCTTCCCATCCAAGCCCTGTGATCCTCTGATTCATCTTCATCCCAAATCATTCCTCCGGGAGCCAAAGGTTTACAGCGCTTTTAAATATGAATGGTTCCTCCTTTATCACCTCGGAGAACAAGGGCTCGGCGCTCGGCCCTGTGGTCATCCCCAGCCGCAGCCTTTGATCACCGCCGAGCATCTCCCATTCCCGCTGCCCCGGGGCCGGATCCAGCCGCGCCTCCTTCGGCATTCCAGCCGCATCCTCCCAAGGAGCACCCATCAGCCGGATACCTGCGGAGGCATTTTCAGCTCCGCTGAGCAATCGACTTCCAAAGCTCGGGATGCTGTCAGCGTCTGCTGTGTGCGAGGGCAGCGAACAAACTGCAGAGAGCGGGAGCAGAGCTCCAAGGGAGAAGCTCTGCTGGATTTTCACACTGTTTATGGCTGGGAGGGGGAAAAAACCCGGCAGAAACTCTGTCCTGCTTTGTTTGGGGGTGTTCTGTTGTTGGAGCTTCTTCCTGTGGGTACTGGGAGAGGCCAGACACACATCCCAGAACTCAGAGCCCCTTCCAGGGCCTAAAGGGGCACCAAGAGAGCTGGAGAGGGACTGGGGACAACGGATGGAGGGACAGGACACAGGGAATGGCTTCAAACTGACAGAAACAGGGATAGATGGATATTGGGAAGGAATTTCTGGCTGGGAGGGTGGGGAGGCCCTGGAACAGGGTGCCCAGAGAAGCTGTGGTTGCCCCTGGATCCCTGGAAGTGTCCAAGGCCAGGCTGGAGCAGCCTAGGACAGTGGGAGGTGTCCCTGCCCGTGGAGTGGGATAACATTTAATGTCCCGTTCCAGGATTCTTTACTCAGGCAGTGCAGCCCGCAGCCGATCTCTCCCATCCCATCCCTGGGGATGGGAAGCTGCTCCGCCACCAAAGTTTTCAGGGCAGCACTTTCATCTGGTAAATAATTTATCGTGGATTTGCATGAGGGTTAAACTCCTGAGCTGTGCCTGCTTCAAAGGGCTGTGCCCAACAGACTCCAGAGTGGGAATTCTGCATCCTTGGAGCAGCCCGTAACCAGTCTGCCCTGTTTGGGAATGCCAGGAGTATCCAAGCTGCTTATTTAAAGCTTTAAAAAGCACCCGACTTCCTTGAAGTCATTAAAGTCTAACCTTTAAACTCCAGGAGTCTAATGGTTCAAGCCAAGCATAATGTTGAGGCACATCTGTGATAAATCTGCTTTTAATCTGCACAAAGTGCTTTCCGTGGATTCCAAGGTGAACGTATGAGGTGTTGGCTGAACACACTGAGTGCCAGTAAAACCCCCCCGATTGTAATCTATTACCTTTTACACAAAGCAGCATTTAGTTTTATTAACTATTGAAATATACTGAAAACTGTTAAGAAAGCAGCGTGTAAATCTCGGAGATTCATGCTGCTTGATTTTATGGAGGCCTAATTCCTCGGGAAAGCAGCAGCGAAGCGGTTGGGCCGATGACTTAAATCGTTTGTAGCTGATTAACAGCAACCTCCCGCCTCATTCCGGGGAAGCGCTGCCTAATGAGGGGCTCTGCTGGTTCCCGACACCCCCCGGCACCCCAAAACTCTCCCTGCAGGGCCGCAGGGGCAGCTTTACAGGTGGGGTCTGAAACTGGGGTGTCTCTGGCTGCAGGTTCGTGCTGGGGAGGGATCACGGAACCCTGGGATGGGCTGGGTGGGAAGGGACCTTCAAGTCATCCAGTGCCACCCCTGCCATGGCAGGGACACCTCCCACTGTCCCAGGCTGCTCCAAGCCCCGTCCAACCTGAGCCTGAGCTGATCCTGATCCTGCTCTTGATCCAGGGCTGCTCCCAGCACCGAACTGGGGCTGACCAGAGCGAGGAGGGAGGTTTGGGTTTTGGTGCTGAGCTCCACCTCCGACTCTTCATCCGTGCTTTTCCAGCCAACAGGGCTAATTGTGAAGAAAACAGGCATTTGAGGGGAAAAATCCTGTAAGCCGCAGCAAACTGTAAACATGGGAATAATTAAAAGATAGACAAGGCCAGAAAGCCAGCACAACAGTAGGNTCTCGGAGATTCATGCTGCTTGATTTTATGGAGGCCTAATTCCTCGGGAAAGCAGCAGCGAAGCGGTTGGGCCGATGACTTAAATCGTTTGTAGCTGATTAACAGCAACCTCCCGCCTCATTCCGGGGAAGCGCTGCCTAATGAGGGGCTCTGCTGGTTCCCGACACCCCCCGGCACCCCAAAACTCTCCCTGCAGGGCCGCAGGGGCAGCTTTACAGGTGGGGTCTGAAACTGGGGTGTCTCTGGCTGCAGGTTCGTGCTGGGGAGGGATCACGGAACCCTGGGATGGGCTGGGTGGGAAGGGACCTTCAAGTCATCCAGTGCCACCCCTGCCATGGCAGGGACACCTCCCACTGTCCCAGGCTGCTCCAAGCCCCGTCCAACCTGAGCCTGAGCTGATCCTGATCCTGCTCTTGATCCAGGGCTGCTCCCAGCACCGAACTGGGGCTGACCAGAGCGAGGAGGGAGGTTTGGGTTTTGGTGCTGAGCTCCACCTCCGACTCTTCATCCGTGCTTTTCCAGCCAACAGGGCTAATTGTGAAGAAAACAGGCATTTGAGGGGAAAAATCCTGTAAGCCGCAGCAAACTGTAAACATGGGAATAATTAAAAGATAGACGAGGCCAGAAAGCCAGCACAACAGTAGGTGATTTAAATACGTGCCCGGGGGTCTCTGGCCGTGCTTGCCGGGCAGCGGCTCCCCCCCAGGCCTCGGGAGCAGGGCTGGGAATGTTTGTTGGGGTGCCAGCAGCACGAGCAGGAGCTGCAGAGCCGGGCACGGCCGTGGCAGGAGGCAGCTCAGCACGGATTTGCCAGGGCACGGCTTGATTTTAATAAAAAGCTAAATTGAAAAAGGTTGTTGGAAAGGCTGCTCCAGATCTAGAGGGAAATAACTCGGGCTCAGGGCTGAGGAAGCCAAAATGTGTTTTGGTTCTTTCCACTTTTGGAAGAACTGTCGAGAGTTGTTGGGGTTTTTTTTCTCTTGCTCTCTCCCCGTTCCTCCCCCTCCTGTGATTATTCAATTTGCCATGAAAGCTGGGACCAAACCAAACCCTCGGTGCCAAAACCTCCGCACTTGGAGAACATTTGGGCCCGGAGCTGGAGCTTAAATTACATCTTGCACATGGCCCCAGCCGCACTGGATTCCAGTCCAAGACACACACGAGTTCCTGGTTGTTGAAACCCGGCTCTGAAGGAGCCGCTCTCTGCTCGGGGGGTTCTCTGTCCTCCCAAAGCCAGGGGAAAAAAGCATCCCGGTGCTCTGGAAGGTGTTCTTCACGCAGGGACCTCCAGGTGCGACGGGAGCTGCGGTGCCGGGGCCACGGCCGCCCTTTGGGGGGGGTTGCAGGTTTCTGCCCCAGGGTGGATTTGGGGTCTCTTCTCCCTGGGTTGGGCCACCTCTTCCTCCGCTTCCCGGTAGGAAACACCGGGGCTCAGCCCCAGGAGGGGCGGGATGGGGAGAGAGCAGCTCCTGCTGAGGCCTCAAAGCCCCAGGGCAGCCACAGCCGTGGCTGGACGTGGTGACAACGAGCTGAGAACAGCCCTGGCCTCAGAGACAGGTGCTGGAGTTTCCACAGCCTCCGTGCCATCCCCGGGGCCATTCCCAATGGGATCAGCCTTTCCCAGGAGCAGGCCGAGCCTCTCCACCTCCCATCTCCCTCTCCATCAGAGGGTCTCCCTCTCCGTGGGATCCCCATGGGATTTGAGCCATGGCCACCAGAGCTCTCCTCCCGGACCCTCTCCTTTCCCGCTTCTCCAATTTCCCTTTCCCCCCCTCCATTCCCACATCTCTCCCCACTCCTTTGCATCCTCCACAGCCATAAACAAGACACATCCTCCTGTTCCGGAGCCCATTCCCGGGGAGCTCCGGGCCTGCTCTGAGCCGCACAAGGGATGATTACCCCGAAATGCTGCGGTTTGACAATTAACAGCTCGTTCCAGGAGCATTTGCATTTTCCCGCTGCCGAGCAGGAGCCTTTAATCTCCGCGCCCCAGCAGCGGCGTGTCGGGACAGGCTGCGGGCTCTGGGGCCGTCCTCGGCCCGGCTCCTGTCCCTCGCCAGGGCTTTGGCCATAAATCATCCCCCGGGACTGCGGCAGCGCGGGCCGGGCCGGGGCCGTGGCTCGGGCTCCGCGGGAGGGACCGCGCCGTGTCAGCTCCGCCGACCTCGCTCTCCTTTGAAGGCGCTCGTTCCAATTATCCCTAATTCCCGGCGGAGCAGGAGAAGCCAGACGGCTTTGAACCTGCGAGAGGATTTGTGCCGGTTCCAGGTGGGAGCAGCCCCAGCCACATGAAAAAATGATATTTCTGGAGCTATTAAAGAAGTGTCTTTTAATGATTTAATAAAATAACAGCGCGGGAACGAGGCCGCTCTGATGTCCAGACCGGATTCCTCCAGTGCATCGTCCGGGAAGGATTTTCCAAGGCAGCCTGGGATGTCCATAATGATGGAGCTGAAAGGGACACAGGAAGGCTCCTCACGGCTCTGACGGTGACTCGGACCTCACCCAGAGGGACAAAGTGGGGGAGCATCCGAAGGTGGAAGAGCAGGGCCATAATCCCATTTATTTTGGGATTTATTTGGGGCTGTCTGGTGCCCCTTTGCAGGCACCCCTGATGAATGCTGGCTAGGGCAGCTTTCATTGCTCTCTCTTAATGCAAGAAATAGGAACATTCATCATCGAAGCAGGAATTTCTCCTGCTCCTGGGGCATCATTTGATGCTTTGTCCTTTCCCTTGGGTTTGGGGGCTGTGAAGGTTGGGTTCCAAACCCCCTCAGCAAGCGGGCACCAAGGATACAGAGCTGTTGGAGGGGCTGATGGTGCCAGAGCACGAGGGTGATGTGACCCACAGAGCCCTCAGAGCAGTCACCTTGGCACTGGGGAGGAGCAGGGCTTCCCTTGGAATCCCAGAATTCCAGCATGGTTTGGGTTGGAAGGGACCTTCAAAGGCCGTCCAGTCCACCCAGGGACCCCATCCACCAGCCCAGGCTGTGACTGCCCCATCCCTGGAAATGTTCCAGGCCAGGTTGGATGGGCTTGGAACAACCTGATCTATGGAAGGTGTCCCTGCCCATGGCAGGGAGAGGGATGGGATCATCTTTAAGGTTTCCTCCATTCCAAAGCATCCTGGCATTCCAGGAAACAGAGCTGGATCCTCGTTCTGCTCCGTGCACCCACAGCACAAAGCCAGGCAGCCACAAGGCCAGGATCAAAGGTGTCCAAAGGAGAGGGAGCCCCATGGGTGCATTCCCATGTTCCCTGTGCAGGGCAGCACCTGGAAGCCCGGAGTGGAGCGTGTCCCAGCCTGTGCCTGCCATGGGCGAGCTGTGGCCGGGTCAGGAGTGTGGGTTTGGCTCCTGGCTCAGCCCCGGGCTCGTTACACAACCAGAGCAGAGCCGGGGACGTCCCACCTGGCTGGGCTGGGAGCTGGGCAGGCTCTGAGGGCAGAGCACCCGGAATGAGCCGGGGTATCTGTGGCTGCCCCGCAGTCCCAGCTGGGCAGAGCACCCGGAATGAGCCGGGGTATCTGTGGCTGCCCCGCAGTCCCAGCTGGGCAGAGCACCCGGAATGAGCCGGGGTATCTGTGGCTGCCCCGCAGTCCCAGCTGGGCAGAGCACCCGGAATGAGCCGGGGTATCTGTGGCTGCCCTGGAGTCCCAGCTGGGCAGAGCTGAGGAGCTGCCTGCAAACAACTCCGTCACCTCCCCAGAGCTGGTCTGCAACTCCCTTATCTGTCCCAGACTGGGGCAGCTCCGGAGCAGAGGCTGCCCACAGTGCCAAGCAGAGCAGCAAACACTTCTTGGGTGCTGGGTGGTGCCTCCCAAACCCACATTCCAGGCCTGGAGCACCGGGCTGAGGGGCAGCACGGGGCAGGAGCTGTGGAAGCTTTGTGGGATATTGGAAGGAATTGTTCCCTGTGAGGGTGCTGAGGCCCTAGCACAGGGTGCCCAGAGAAGCTGTGGCTGCCCCTGGATCCCTGGCAGTGTCCGAGGCCAGGCTGGACAGGGCTTGGAGCACCTTGGGATAGTGGAAGGTGTCCCTGCCCATGGGAGGGGTGGAATGGGACGAGTTTTAATGTCCCTTTTCACCCAAACTATTTGGAATTCCATGATTCTGTGATTTTACACCGACTGGAAAACCCTGACTCCTACCTGCTCCCAGATACCGCAGGGAAAGGCAGCTGCTGCCCTTCCAGAGGCGGGTGATTGCCTCCATCCCGGGATGATTCACCGGGAGCTGGGCTGGGCTCTCGGTCGGGGCCGTTTCGCAGGCTGGGCTCAGCTCCTGCTGCAGCATCACCCGGGGCCCCGGGCACGGCAGCTGCCGGCCCTGCCCTCTCCGAGGCTGGGGCTGTTTGGGGCGCAGGGCTGCCATTCCCACGGCTTTTTCCCTGGGAATTCCCACTCCAGGCTGGGCTGAGCTGTGCCCCACGCCGAGCACCGGAGCAAGGAAGTGCCTGTGCCAGAGCCCCCCACGGAAAACTCCTGGCATTCCCGTGGGGCTGGCACGGCTGCTCTGGGGCCGCTCCGAGGCCCCACCGAGGCCGGGCTCGTCGGGGATGCCACAGCCATTCCTGTGTCCCTCCCAAAGTCGCGCCGCACCAGGCACTGCCCTGGCTGGCTCCAGAGAGTGTGAAGCCCTTCACAAACTGCCCGGCTGGCTGACAAAGCCCTCGGGGATGCGGCGGTCCCGAGGATTTACTGGATCTTCCCTTGCCGCGCATTCTTCCCATAACGGCCCCGCGCACGTCACTGCCCTGCGGAGGGCTGGGAGAGAGGGGAGAGCGGGGAGAGGGGGGAGGATTCGTGCCGGTTCCAGGTGGGAGCAGCCCCAGCCACATGAAAAAATATTTCTGGAGCTATTAAAGAAGTGTCTTTTAATGATTTAATAAAATAACAGCGCAGAGAGAGAGAGGGGAAGAGAGGGGAGAGGGGGAAGAGAGGGGAGAGAGGGGAGAGCCGGGAGAGCAGGGACAGAGGGCTGCTCCCTCCCGCAGGAACCAGAGCTGACAAGTGTCGGCCCTGCTGCCAAATCCCTGGGCCTGGCATTCCCCGCGGTGTTGGTCAAACACTGAAATCCATTCATTTGTCTAAAAACAAACCCGCAGCGCTCTCCCCGCCTCGCGCTGGGACAAAGCCGCTGTCTGTCTGCTCCCGGCGTCCTTCCCGCGGTGGCAGCGGGCACAGCCCCCTCCCAGCCCCACGGATGGCACCGGGGGGTGCTGGCGGTTCCACGGCCCCCCGGGGGTTGCTCGGTGGGGAGGTTTGAGCAAGAGCTCTGGCAAAGCAGGAAACTCAGAGCTTGGGAAGGGTTTGGGGTGGGAAGCGAGACTGAGGCTGTCGCCTGAGGTTTGGTCCCCTCCATCCCCCAGAGCTGCAGAGCCAGGACAGAGCTGAGGACGCTGCTTTAGCCCCAAAGCACGTGGTTTAGGGTCAGACTATGAACCACGGGTCAGAATCAAGAGTGGGACACGGGGATGGGGTGTTGCTGCTGCCCACCAGGGGGTGGGTGGATGGATGGAGGGAGCCCCAATCCCATGGGAGACAGCAGCGCTAGCTTTGGGCGAGCCGTGGGATCGGTGCTACCAGCTCCACGGTGACAATCCCCCAAAAGGGAGACCCCAAAGAGCCCGGCAGCTCCCGGGAGCGGCGCTGAGCTCGGGCTGCTGCCGCTGCCGGCGGAGCCCGGCGCTCTGGTGTCTCGGCGGTGAATGTCTTCCTGTTTAAAAGCTCTCCAAATCACAGGGGCAGCTTGTTTTGACATTTGATTAGCCACAGAGAACAACTTGAGAGCGCTTGAGTGACTGAGGGAGGGAGGCAGCGAGGGAGGGAGGCAGCGAACTCCGCGGCGGGAGCGGTGCTGAGCGCTCCGGCCTTTCCCGGGAGCGGCACCGGGCAGGGGCGGTGGGCACGGCTCCAGGCGAAGATAAGTGGGCTGCCGGGAGAGGCGAAGGCGAGGAGAGGAAGTGGTGAGTGAAGTCAGCTGAAAACAGTTTCTTTTGCTCGCTCTGACTCATAAATTTCATTAATACCTCGGCGGCAGCAGCATCCTCCCGGCCCCGCGCACAGCCCAGCGCCGCTGCAGCGGGACCCAGGATGGAAACCCCCCACGCCGAGGGGTTCGCCTGGGTGACCGCCCTGTCCCGAGCTCCACGAGCGTGTCCACCGCTTGTCCGGCCGCTGACAGCTCCCCGCGGGTGCGGGAGCCGCTCCCGGGCCGGGAGAGGGATTGGGATCATCCCCCCGCCGGCCGCCCTCCCGCAGCCATGAACTCCCAGGGGTTTGTTTTTTTTTTCTGCCCAGACCTACAACAAGTTGTGTCAGGCCGGTGGTGACACTGCAGGGCTGTTTTGCTTTCCCTCGCTATCATCGCTATCAAGTAGGAGTTAACAGCTCTTGTTTATACAATGCCTATCTGGCCAGGGGCTGATTTAATACCTCCCACTTCTTTTAAGTGCAAATAGACTCTAATGTGTGTATTAGGCTACTTGAGCGGCTGTTCTGCTGAAATACTCGCTTTCCAAATAACTTATCTGCAGTTAATGCCGGCCAGAGGAGAAGAGCAAACTTCTTAAGAATTTAGCAATAAGAAAAAGAAAACAATCCCTTTCATATTTCCCCCTTCTCCGGGCTAAGCCTTTGGCCACACGGAGCTCGCTGGGATTTCACAGGCGGGATCCTGGGACGGTTCACGGGTCACAGCCCTGATCCAGCTCCTCCAGAGCATCCCAAACCTGAGCCCGACCGCTCGGGGAACGCGGAGCTGCCGTGGTCCCGCTTCCAGCCCCGCTTGGGTACCGGCCTCGACATCCCGCATCCCTGCCGGCCCCTCCCGTGGCCACCGGCGGGGTGAGAGCAGTAGCCATGCCGCTCAGGCAGCGTCTGCAGCCACGCTTGGCAGGAGAGACAAAGAGAAACCTCATCCCTGAGCGAAACTGCGGAGTTTCTGCTGAGTCACAGCCATCAGGGAATGGGGAGAGCAATTACAGCCGAAAACTGGGAAGGCATCCCAAACAAATTGGTTATAATTAACAAGTAGAAGAATAACACCAGTAATACCATTAGCAGGCCCAAAAGCCATTTGCAATATAATATCTATAATTAGACAGTGCTCAGCAAAAGCCGGGGCTGAGCTGTTTGCCCCGGGAAGGGAGGGCAGGTGAGCCTGCGGGATCACGGGCCGTGATCCGGGGGCAGCGGGCACGGGACAGCACCAGGAGCATCCAGGAGCATCCAGGAGCTCCCAGGAGCTCCCAGGAGCATCCATGAGGATCCCAGAGTGACCTGGCTCCAGCCACGGGGCATGAGGGGGATTCCAAGGGGACAGCCAAACCTGGCATCTTCTCCCACCTCCCTCCGGAGGATTTAACATCCTTGGACATTCCCATCCCTGGAAGTGTCCAAGGCCAGGCTGGACAGGGCTTGGAGCAGCCTGGGATAGTGTCCCTAGATAGCACCTGGAAGGTGTCCCTGCCGTGGCAGGGGGTGGCACTGGATGGGCTTTAAGGTCCCTTCAACCCAAACTGGAGCTGCTGGCTTTGGACCTGGGCTGCAGCCGAGTCCCGACAGTGAGTCCCGGGCACGATCCCTCCTCCTGCTGTCCCAACTTCCTGGCCAGAACTTTGTAATCCCAGCTCTTTGGAGCTGCCTCTGCTGCCAGGGGGGTCCTGGGGCTCTCCCTTCCCCCAGCTCTAAGTGCACCCATGGGTGCTCCTCACCCACCAGCCCCAAGTCCAGGAACACACGGGAGAAAAGTGTTGGCTTTGATGCTGGGAGCCTGCCGCGGGCTCGGCGGGGTTTTGGGGGACCCCGAGCCGGGGTGCTGCCCCCCAGGGCCCCCCCGGCCGTGTGGCAGCAGCCGGAGGGGCCGGGCTGGGCCGGGCACTGGCGTTGCTCAAGCAGATCCTCGGCTGAGGGCGAGGTCAGCGGAGCTCCGCTTGTGAAAGGCCGCGGCAGTCGGGGCCTGTTGTGGCAACACCGGCACCCGCCGCTCTTCCCGGAGCCGCCTGGATACGTCACCGGCTCTTGGAATGGTCTGGAGGGGGGAAGGGACCCCGAAGGTCTCATCCAGCCCCGTGCCACCAGCAGGGACATCTCCCACTAGGCCGTGCTGCTCCAGCCTCATCCCGGTGCTTCCCGGTGCTTCCCGGTGCTGCTGGCTGCGGATCCTTGTGGGCACCACCACAAAGCCCCGGTGCCAGAGGGGCACAGGGCTGAACCCTCTCCTGCCGGGGGGGCTGGAAAACCTCGCTGCCGAGAGCAGACAAAGCCCAGCTCCCCACAAAGCCAAAGATCCGGGCTCGCCGGGGCTGCTCGTTCCCGAGCGTTTCGCTGCCTTCCCACTCTGAAATCCTTGTTTAGATAAACTTGAAAGCTGAAGGGAATTTGGCAGGCAGGGTCCTGCCCTGCACGGAGGGCAGATAATGTCACCTGCAGTGTAAACACACACCATTGACCGGGGCTGGGACCGGCTTGTCAGCGATAAAGTCACCTCTGGGGCGGCTCCCGTCACGCCGGGCGAGCTCGGCTGCGCCGGGGAGGGAGGAGGGGACACAAGGGACACACGTGGGTGCGGGTGTGTGCGGCATCTGTGTGCACACGTGTGTGCGGCCAGGAATCGCCTCTGTCCCCGCAGGCCCTTCCCAGAGTCACGGGGACACGGCGTGGGATGGGAAAGAGGAGATTTTGGGAAAAGATGGGTCCTGTCAGGGGTGTTTTGTGTCCCGCAGGAGGCCGGGGGTGGCTGAGGCTGTGCAGATGTTCAGACCCTTCCAGCCGTCCCTGTCCTCATCCTGAGGGATTCTCCCTCCCTTGGGTCCCACAGCTCCATCGTGGGGGTTTGGGGGGGCTGTGGACGCCCGCGACGGGTCACCGAGGCCAGGGGGTGGCGGTGCCAGGGAGGGGCCGCGGGAGGGTGGGGACAGCGGCTGTTCCCGCAGAGGAGCTTTGGGAAGGGGAAGGGCAGCTCCGACGGTTTCCCCGAAAGGCTGCTGGGGACAGGACGGTGTCACAAAGTGTCACAACACCCCGTGCCCACAAGCTGAGCCCGAGGTTTCTCTCCGGACTCAGGGAGGGGAAGGAACATCTCCAGCTTCCTTTCCCGGCTGTGCCACCTCACAGGGCACCAGGAACGGGGCACGTCGGGGCAGAGCCACCCTCGGAGCCGTGACATCCCGAGGGAGGGATGGCCACATCATCCTGAAAAACCCCCAATGCCTCCCGCTCTCCATGGGGACGTGATCCCATGGGAAGCTGCCCTTTGCAAGGCACGGTAACCATGACACTGGGTGCCACTGAATGTCCTCAAAGCCCTCATCCTCATCCTCACCCTCACCTGGTGGTGTTTCCACCCTCATGGAGAGGTGGGACACGATGTCCCCACTCCTGGTGACAAAGGTGCCTCGTGGCCAGCTGGGAGAGGAGAGAGCGGCTTCTCCCAGTGAGGCTTTTCCTAAGATCCTTCAGAAAAAGAAAACCCAACTCAGAAAAAGAAAAATAAGTTCTGTGAAAAGATCACGGATTTCTAATTGGGATGTGCAAATATCAATTTAAGCAGATCTTAAATCAATATGAACCAGAATGTTTCCTTTCACCCCTAATCGTTCTTTGGATTCTGTTTTTCGCCCAACCAGGTGAGTTTTAATAAGCTAAAATAAAACATCTCCTCTTTCAGTGCAGTCCCAGCATGAGGAATATCAATTAATGGGAGCCATCCTCGGCTGCTGGAGTTCACCACAACAGCGCTGGAGCTGCGGCTCGATGGGAATGGGAAGAAAATTACAACCTTTTCAGGGAAACCATTAAGTAAAAATCAGAATTTGTCCATAAGTACCACAGGGGGAGGGGCACAGCCCAGCTAATGGCTTCTATTTTGAGCAATAAAGTGAATTTTCAGTGCAAAATCGCCGCTTTCTGTTCCTCTCCCCATGGCCTCACGTCCCCTGAGTCTGGCCCTGGAAGGTCCCTGGGACAGAGAGTCTGGCTCAGCCCCACCGCGGGAATCGCCCTCTTTTCCACACTTTTCCAGGTCGGTGGGTACAGAGGGGGGATTGCACGGAATTGTTGAATCCTGGAGTTGCTTGGAAGGGACCTTAAAGCCCATCCAGTGCCTCCCCTCCTGTGGGCAGGGACACCTTCCTCTATCCCAGGTTCCAACCCAGCCTTGGACACTGCCAGGGATCCAGGGGCAGCCACAGCTGCTCTGGGCACCTGGTGCCAGGGCCTCCCCACCTGCACAGGGAAAAACTCCTTCCCAATACCCCATCTAAAGCTCCACTTGTCCACTACAAAGCCATTCCCTGTGTCCTGTCCCTCCATCCCTTGTCCCCAGTCCCTCTCCAGCTCTCCTGGAGCCGTTTTAGGCCCTGGAAGGGGCTCTGAGGTATACCCCGAGACTTCTCTTCTCCAGGTGAACATTCCTAGCTGTCGCAGCCTGGCTCCAGAGGGACTCCAGCCCTGGGAGCAGCTCCAGGGCCTCCTCTGGAATTGCTCCAGCAGCTCCATGTCCTGCTGATGTCGGGATCCAGAGCTGGAGCAGCTCCGCAGGTGAGGTCTCACCTGAGGGGGCAGAGGGGACGATCTCCACTTTCCAGCTGGGAATGAGCCCAGGATGAGGTGGGAAGAAGGGCGGGGTGCTGAGGAAGGGCAGCGTGTCCCATTCCCGAGTGCCTCCCCAGGCAGAGGATCTCCAGGTGCTGTTCCCTTTGCTTTGGGATCTCCTGGGACCAATAGCAGTGTGTGACGCTGGGAGCTCCGGGCACGTTCCTCCACTAAACCTCCGTCACCTTGGCTGTCCTCGGCAGCAGGAGCTGCTGGAGAGAGCACTTTGTGGGAGAAATAAGGACCAGTTTCACCACGAATATTTCCAGGGTTGCTCCTTGCCATTAATTTTCACTGTTTCTCCAGCACTGGTAGTTCCAGGAGCTGCTCCTGCTCCGTGTGCTTCGGAGAGCTGTGCTCCCACGTTATCCCACACGCTCTCCCGGGATCTGCCTGCCAGGGGGACTTTGCACCCGATGGGAACCATGATGGGGGTCCCGAGGGATCACTCGATGGGCACCCCAGGGGGGCTCCAGTGGACATCCCGATGGGTGCTCCAATGGATACCCCAAGGGATGGATACCCTGATGGGCACCTCTGTGGGCAGCCAATGGACATCCCGATGGGTGCTCCAACGGATACCCCAACTGGTGGATGCCCCGATGGGCACCTCTATGGGCACTCAATGGACATCCCGATGGATGCCCCTGTGGATACCCCAATGGATCCCCCAACTTCACCCCGATGTGCCCCATACAGTGCAGGGGCTTTGCAAAGAACTGACGCCTCGAGAGAGAAAAAAACAAACAAAAAAAGCCTAAATGAGGCAGAATCAGGGAATTAGGAAGAGCTGGGAATGGCGGAGGAGGCGGGAAGGGCGCGGGGGCAGCGGCCCCGCGGTGACTCCGCTCCGCGCTCGATCCGCACCGCATTTTGCGGCGCTCCTGCCGCGCCGAGCGGGCCCCACGTGGGGCAGGGGCGTGGCCCGGCTGCGGCAGCCAATGGGCAGAGCGGGGCGCTGACAGCGCTCGTCACGTCAACAACCGGAACGCGCCCAATTAGCGGCGGGCGGGGGGGCCGGGACACCCCCATCCCGCACCCCGGGGGTCAGCGGGGCACTTGCACCCCCCACGCCGGGGAACGAGGAGAGGGGCGAGATTTCGGGGCGTTTTGCGCCCTGTTTATTATTTAAGCTGCGGCGCTTCATTCTTGTCGAGGAAGCCCCGAGCCGCGGCTTTGCCGCAGAGATCGCGGCGGTGCCGCGGCCCGCCCGGCTCGGCGGTGACAGATTGTTTGAGCTGGAGGAAGCGCCGGCCCGGGCTAATTACGCCGCCATGGCGGGCGGGCGGCGGGCGGGGGCTGCGCGCCGGCGGCCCC
>VZTH01002053.1:122-34768 GCA_013397815.1 Aleadryas rufinucha
TATCTACTTCCCCAAGGATATATGGCTCAAGGGGCTATTATTTTTCTATAAACCTGTTGTTCTTTATTAATTCTAAATACCAGTATTGTTCTTTGTTAGATCTGAACACCAGTCTTGGTTATGCAGGCCCTACATACCCTGCAGACCCTCTAGGGATTCCGAATGCCCTCGAGAGACAAGCCATTCTTCTACAGTTCTACCCATATGCTTGAAATCTGTGGCTGATTTACAGAACTGTTACTTAGCAAATGTCTATCAGCACCTTTCAGGTGCAGACTGAGTGGGTCCTGGTAGATACTAATTTATAATCAAGTTGATGTTTTCTATTAAATGACATATGAATGTGGTACTCAAGATTCACATCGTATTTCTACTACTTGGTCATGATACAATTACTTGATGTTGATGAGAAATTCTTTAGGAAATCAGGTTTTACGGACAAACAATTTGGATCCATTTGAGGAAATGTTCAGATCTAATTGTGCAATTAGCTACATTTTTGGGAAATCCCTGCACAGTAACCAGGATTTAATTAATAAATTCCACAGCCTAATGCCTCTTTTAACAATATTGAGGCCTTGCTATAGTACTTCCTCAAGGTAAAGAATAACATCTATTTCTTCTTCTGTCTTAGAGTTTTCATAATAGGTCTTGTTCAGAGAAAGAGTTATTTATAATTTAATGAAAATATTTTTCAAGTTTAAAGTTCTTCCTTTTTCTCAGCATATATTTGCCTTTAGATCTTAACAGGTATAAGAGCATTCCCCAGTGATATTTGAAAAAAATCTTATGATGCCATCTCTTAATGGAATCCTACCTCTGTTTAAAGCCCAGTTCTACCTGAACTTATTTAAAAGTGTTTTTAAACACTGATATAATAACAAGTCTGAGTGACAGGACCTTATGAGTATCTTCCCATTTGCACTTGCAATTAAGTCTGATCATGCTGTTTAACTGTGTTCTTAGGAAATGTCTGTCTATGAGCTCTTGGTACACTACCTTTAATGCTCTGGAGTGTCATATCCCACTGGCAAGTGACAAGACTGTTCTAGATAAAAATAAATGTTTCATCATAAGCATTCTTTCACTGGCAACTGTAATGCCTCAATGTTTCACTTTCAAGTGAAATATATTGTAAGTATGAGCAAATTTTTATGGCTAACTGGGTAACTAAGCAATTTCAGGCTCAGTTCAAAGTTGAGAAAAATACTTTATGGTGTTATGAAAGCATATTGATGCCCCATATCATACATCATAGTGCTTAATCCTATATCTGTTTCCTGTGGTTTTTGTTTTCCTTAGAGGTACACAAGTAATGGAAATCTGCTGAAGAGTAGGTTTTTGCTACAAGAAAAGTTCATTAATACCAGCTCTGATTGCAGAACTTCTCTTTTAACTAGCCACATTTTGATGTAAATTGTAATATGCAATTTGCATTCTGACTGATAGTCTCTCCTTAGGAAAAAAGGGAAATTTAATTTTTTAGACTTGTTTTTCCTTTTCTATTCTTATTATAATCCAAATGGTAATGAAGCGTTTGAAAAAAATTGAATTAAGCAGATTTACTAACGAAACAAATTTTCATGTAAAAGACAGTGATGATGAAATTGTAAAAAAATTAGTTTTGAGTTATAAAGTAAGAACATATTTTTTCTTATTATTGTTTGTATTTAGAACAATTTTTTGAAGTTCAAGAATCTCTGGATAAGTTCACTCGTTTTTTTTACGTTCATGATTTTCTCACTATCATAGGACATATCAACAGAATATGAATAATATATTGAAGATTACTTTTTACACTATTCTTAAAATTCAAACCTATTGATGAAGCACATACTTCCTTTAAGACTTGATAACCACCTTGTATTTTCTTTGCAATAAAGTGTATAAAAACACCAAGCTAAAATATAGTTCTGTTTTTATATTATGTTTATCTGTGACATTCTTCAGAAAAATTTTATTAAAGTTTCATAGAATGCTCTATGTCTCATGAAAGAAAGAATTTATATTTGATGTATTTCTTTTCCAGTAGATACAGGAAAAAAAAATCTAATAAACACTTTTAATAGTCATGAAATACACATAGATTTTTTTGACAATGCTCAGAGATTGTTGTAGAGGTTGAATCTGCAGTCCAACAACAGAACACAATGAAAATTTGGGTTAAAAAGTAAAGTAACTCAGACTGATGAAGCTGTAATGCAAATGTGTCATAATTTTTAACTATGAAGCTTAATAACAGGATGTAAGCCTCTGGAATTACATATTCTCTTATCTCAAAAAGTGTTTTGCTTCCATCGATTGCATCAGATTTACTGTATAGTTCAGGATTAATATTCTCAGCAAGTTCTATGTTATATAAAATCAGTTTTACTTCTCATCTTCAGAAAATATTCTATATATTATGCAAGAAAATTTTTTCAAGTCTTTCTCACTACTTCCATCTTTATGTTCCTTACACTTATTTCAGTTAAAGTAATTATAGCTCAGCTGTGCATGTAGAAGACAAAACTCTGCAAATAATTGTAGATTAAAAATAATATCTTTTTTTCAGTAGCATTTCCAATGCTAGCTTAAGAAACACACACACACACATATATATATATATTTTTTTTTTATATGAAGGAAATAAGATGTAGCTTTGATTCAATAACTCAGTCTTCTTCTCTAAATTCCCAGTGCTGCTTTTGAGATTTTATGATTTTTGAGGCCTTCCTGTAAAAAGAGAGGACCATTGAATTAATATCAAAAAATGTATTTATGTTCTTAAATGTTCATGGACTCTGAACATTACTTATAATTAATATGAATGGTAAACACTTAAAATTAATGAGTTGTTATTTGAAACTGAGTTTTGTAACGAAATAATAAAGAAAGGACATTAATGAAAAATTACTCAAATAATATAGAAAATAAAGAAAACTGTGTACTCTGTTTATCTCCATTACTTTTAAACAGAATTAAGACAAGAACTGCAAATGGCAAATGATCAAATTTAGCTTAACTTTTATTCTGTACTTAGTCACAGGGACACAAAAAAAGAAGTCCTTAATAAAAAAGTGCTCTAAGTGATCTTGAAAAATGCCACATGAACCTGCCGTTGAAAAGGCAATGTGTGAATTCTCAAGTGCAAATCTTTACTGTAGATCAAATCCAGTTTTATTTCACTCTGTCATAAACATGACTGCTAAACTTGAAATGTGACAATTTCTTTTCTCTGCCCTTACTTAAAAACTTAACTCTGATCGCCATTTAAAAATGTGTAATGCAGTGCTTCATAGTAAATAAATCTTCCCTGTACAGTAGATAAGAACCAAACATAACACTTGAGTCATGAAGCTTGCTGTACTATCTGACAGTGTCATCTAAAATGAGAACACAACTGTTATTGCCAACACAGTGGCAGGTTCTGTTTCGTTATTTTACTTCCTGATTCCATTTTGATTGCTATGCAATTGCTTCAAAATGGCACCAATTTATATCACACCAGAGGAAATGTGTTTAATATTCAGTTCAAGAAATTCTATCCATTAAGCAGGGTTTTTTTTCTTTTTTAAAATATTGGGTTTGTTTTTATTCTTCTTACAGTTTTTTAGATCCTTGATTACTAAAAGATTACACTTTTGTTGGATAGATATTGTCATATTATTTCTTTCAATCATTTCTGCTAGCTCCTCCTTGTTTGTTTATGATTAATTGTATAATAAGTCCCATCTGTCAAGATCTGTTTTAGTCTTTCCAGTTTCTATCTTTTGTACAGCTAGCCCTTCTCTGCTCAAATCTTACACACTCCGGTTTTTACAGCTGTTCCAATTACCACTTCAGGAATATACTGTTCTAAGCTGCATGTCTGGGCTAGTTTGAAACCTTGCATTTTGATGGGAAAATGTTCCAAATGGTTTCACACAGATTCTGGCAGATTTATCTTTTAAAATAGTTACAAATCCAGCACTTAACAAGATGACACAGGCTTCTTGGGGTTTCAGCAATTTAATACTTTGGCTTTTAATGCCCAACATCAGGTGCTCATGCAGTCTTGCAATCGCAATTGCTTGATTGCGTCAGAGCTTTCAGATAGGAATTTTCTCTGCTGCTTGATCTTGAAAATCATTCAAGCCATATTTTTTCAGTTCTGCTTTCAAATGACTGCATTTGTAAACAATTTCTTTGTAAGCTATTTCTATTTATGTATCTTAAAAGTTTTCTGTATCTATTTAACTATTAAAAGGAATGAAGCTTTTGGTTTTCTTTTACTTGGCTCACAAAAGTTCTGTTTGAACATAACACAAGCTCTAGGTTCAAGTACAAGCAAGTAGTTAAATACAGGCATGAGCAGAATAACTCTTCCTGAAATTCCAGTAGCAGAACATGGCCAGTTAGGTAAGCAACTGGATCAAGAGAATAATCCCTGTTTATCTTTAGTTAAGAGCATACATCTGTGATTAAAAGATGATCAAGAAGCCTGTTCTTCAGAAATCATCCACATATTTGCCTCTTGATCCAAATGAAATTTCAATTTATCAGCTACTTGTTTGTTTTTGGCATATCATATGAGTTAATGTCCAAATCATATAGTTATTTAAATTAGCTATTCATGGTTCAACATAACAAAACAGGACATATAAAAGAAGCAAGAGAACAAGCATTAGCCATTTTGACAAAGCCTGGACTTGAGGAATTAATAGGCTGGTGTGTCACAGTAAAGTTTGTAAATTTTGATTCTTAAGGAGAAAAAAAAAATTAAATTCCTTGAATATTACCCATGATAGTTAATACAGCTCCTATTAATTTTATTTCCTTTTAAATGCTATATTTTTGGCTGAACTGGTTTGAAGACAAACACAAAATTCACAGATTTCTTGTATTTGGAAAGTCTTGAAGAAGAAATAGTCTTTATTTTCCTGGGATTACAAACATTCATGGTGGAACTACCGTTTCTGGTTTCTTTGTTTTACACTACAGTATGTATGTGCAAACATCTGATGAAGAGCTAGCTAACTCCAGAAAAAAACTTTGAAGATTCATAATTCAAAGGGAATAGCTGAAATCATCAAATCTGTAAAAATGTGTGAATTAGGATGAAAATGAACTGAGACAGCCTTTTTTACTTAAGCATTTTCACATACATAAATTTTAGAGATTAAAGTCTTCAGTGTCCTTTGATGAGCAGAGGGATGGTCAGTTCTACCTCAAAGCAGGATGAACTCTAAGTAGAATCTTCCCATGTTTTAAAAAAAAAACAACTCCAGCACTGTACAGACTTTTTTGTATCCTTAAATATCCATCCTTAAATATCCATCCTTTGTATCCTTAACCTAGTTTCAGGCCTGGAAGAAAATGTGCNACTATAACCTTCTTAATGAAAATACAGGTAACTTCTCATCCAAGTTCTCTGCCATCAAATTCTCTTCTACTCTGATGCCACAATGATTTTTNCTGTTTCCTTATAATCCACCAATTTCTTTTCAGTGTTTCTACTGGAGAATGACAGTGTTCATTCAGATATGTCAATAAGGTGATTATGGAAAATTCACTCACATTCTATGTTATGGGTGAAGGAAAAAGAATTTGTACTTCCCCTTGTCCTCCTCCTCAACAGTCACACCTAAGGACAACAGCAATTAGGACAGAAACTCTCATTTCTCAATTAAATATTTGTGGATTATGCCATTTCCATCTCCTTCACAGAATGCTGATACCCTGAAAAAAACCACCTTAGTTCTATTGGTGGCCGTTTAATAACCTGAGCTTTTTAATGAGTTATTGAATGCTCTCTCTCAAAACCATCTTGTTCAACAGTAATCTCCAGGCACAGATTATTTCTCTGTTGATCTACATACTCTAACCTTCCACATGCAGGCATATCTTTATTGCATCTGCTAATAATTTGGACTCCCTTTGAAGACTTTTACAAGAGAAGCCTTTAATCTTACCACACATCTCCTTGGACTTTTTTTGTAATCTGCTGTATCTTTATGCTTTGCATTCTTAACTACTTCCCTGTCCTATTTACATGATTTTAATAGAAGGTCCAATTCAAAATATAAGAAATTAATAGAACTTCTCCTAAGGCGTTTTTTCTTTCCTTTGTTTCTCTACAGCTATCGTTCATACTTTTTCCTCATGGTTTCCTTTCTTGTTAAGATATAATTGTAACTATCTTTGATAAATGTTATGAAACAAACATCTTATCATTGTAATACTGTATGCATATTTATATATATGTACACACATCAGATTATATAACCCAATAAAAGCTGGTCTACATTCTTCTGAATCACTACAAAAACAATTACCTCTCTGAAGGGGTGCTGGACTTGACAGAAAATAATAGTTTGGACCAATTCTCTCATTCTTTATGCTTCTCTTAACATGGTCTTTTAAGATAATTTTTCTTCAATGTACAAAATATTTTTCTCTCTTTCCCTTTAGCATTAGGATTTTTTTTTTTAAATCACATGCTCTGGGAAATTCCTCACAAATTATCTTTTTGGTTAAGGTTTTTTAGGTTAGATTGTTGCAGTAATAACTAAAAATTTACTGGGGCCATTCATGGGCACCGCAGCCTTTTGTCGGACTGGCCCACAGCCATGCCATTAAACTCTCAGACCCCTGAAAAGTGTGGCTTCAGTAAACTGCCTATTGAGAGCAGCTCCTGGCCTATCTCCCAAACTGTGCACAAGGATTATAGTGGAGAGTAGTTTTAATGGAATAAAAGTGTATTAGGAGCTGCAGTTTAAATATATTTTGCCAGTGCCAAGTTCTATGACACTGTTTGATTTATTACTTATGACATAAATTTAGTGGTTAAAAAGTGGCAGAAAGCATTCAACAGCCACAAACCACTTAGGGAAAATGATTTCTTTTTGTTTGTTTGTTTCTTATAAAATTTAATGTTTCTTATAAAATTAATGTAACACTGTTTTCATAGGCCAAATCAGCATCCCTGCTGAAAATTCTTCCAATAGTATTGATAAATTCTAAACCAATTGATATAGTTTTTCATGTCAGTAGCTGTGTTTTACTAATTCTGCAAATTCTTTTGCTGTCTGGAAAGTCTCATATACTTAACAGCAGCTTTCAGCAGAGATTTATTAGTAAAATGTATGGCTCTTAGAAAAATAATGCAAAAAGAAAAGGATGAAGATGGAGGTTTGCCAGGGGAGGACCCCTTGATTCAAGATTCCAAAAAGAAAAGGAATAAGTAAAGGCAATGTTGCTAATTCCTTGTCGTGCCTTGTTGGTCAAAGGCATTTTGTGTAAAATGAATATATTTAGAAATGGAAGTAAATAACGTTTATTCATCAGTCTGTGAAAAATAAGTCTTTTGATAGAATGAAACTAGAATATTCAAGTAATACCTTTTCTTCTGCCACTCACTAAGGCTGACAATCGCCTGGTTTTAGCTGTCATTAAATGTTAGTGATCTAGATGAAGCTGGTGGTCTGGTGCTCCTCAACAGTGCATAGAAAAAGAATGAAAAGGTCGGACCATAAGGAACATTTCATCTTTTAAATATTCATATAAAAAGTCCAATGTTTACTTCATTTTTGTAAAGGAAACTTCAAAATTACGTTTAGCTTAGACTGTGATAATCCATCTGCAGATGTATTATGTACAACATAGATACTAAGCATGTATTTAAATCTCATTTACCTTAATGGAATCTAAATGTAACAATCATCCAGTTGTTGCCTAATGATTAGCTCTGAAAATGTATATACATATATACTAAGTTTTGGAACCTGGCTCTGTCCAAATTCCAAATATCCTAAGATATCCACAGTCTGTTCAAGTGACAGGCTGAGTTTTCATTTTTTCAAAATTATTTTTGGATGATGATTTTAAGGAAATTACTTAAAAACCAGCAGGAATTAATGTTGCTGAAAACAAAACTTTCCAATTTGATCATACTTGGATTTTTTAAGTGAATCATTATTTCAAAGTGAGAAAGTAATTATATCTGTTTATCTTGACCTTAACAAGATTATAGTTCAGTGAATATGTGAAGATTTTTTCTTATGCCAAATGTAGCTTTGAATTAATATAATGGAATTATACACTTTTTATCCAATTTTGAACTTTTTGTTTAAGCTATCATTTACTTCTGAATTGATTTCTTTCTAGGCTTGTCAGACTAGCCTTAAGGAATTTTAGGTTTGGAACAAATACTGTCCAAGGACTGCTTAGTTTAACGGAATTGAAATGTAGCACAGGAACATGACCCTAAATCATGTATGTTATAATTGCTTTTGTTTTCACTTGTACTGCTGTTTCATTCTGACATTACACTGAGCTCTGCTCCCAGTGGCAATAAAACTACTAAATCATCTGTTGTGACCTTCAATTCCATTAAAAAAGCTTCCACTCACCTCAATCTCTAAATATAGGGTTTTTCATGACCCTGCAAGCAAACAAGACATTGAATGCAAAAATATTGTGCTCTTTGGTAATTTCATATCCTTTTCTGCATTCAAGGAAATTACAGATGTAAGAAGAAAACCTTTCTTTTATTTTTTTTTTTTTTTTTTAGTTTTTTACCAGTTGTGGTTAATTATCTGTTTATTTTAAGACAGGATCTTCTGTTTCTCTGTGTGTTTACTAACAATCTCACAAAGCTTCTGTATGAAGCTCATTAATCAAATATATTTGTATATTAAATAAAACTGGGTTTAGTGATAGTTATTGACTGATTTTTGTCAAAGTAGCTATGTTAGATTAGACAAATAATGACTGAATTGAGTGGCAGCTACAGAAAGCTGGTTGAGTATAACTACTATTAGTAGTCTTATGAAACAATTCAATTATGAAATAAATGCAGCTTTTTCCTAGGCTTTCTACAACTCCCCAGATAAATAATTTTACAGGTTGGAAAATAAAGAATGCATAAAAGTGCTAAAAAATCCCCCTCTATGTAGTTCTAGAGAAGCAAACTGTCTCACACATCAAAATCTTACTGTACAAAGGAGTATAATCCTATCTTTATGGGAGTCAGTAGCAGAACACATACTGATTATGAGACAAGTAATTCACTCTAGTAATCTGAATCAACTGCTATGTTTTGGTATATGTGCTTTTTTTATTGGCACAATTTATCTTAGATCACATTCTTTTCAGTTCCCAGAAAAGAAATTAACCCATTTTGTAGAAAAAAAACCCAACAAAACAAGCCTAACCAACTAACCAAACAAAAACCTCAACAAACAACCCTTGGTTTTACTATATTGTCTACCACAATTGCATGTAACATCTTGTCTCACTACATTTTTACTGGTGAGATAATTATAATTTCAGAGCTTCAAAAGGTTCAGGTGAATTGGTTTTCAGTAAGTCATAACATGTTAGAAACGTTCTAGAGTTGGAAGACAACTAATGTGGCACTGTTTGAAAATGCTTACAGATGCATCTTAGTTAGCTATTGAGTCATCAGAATATTGATCTTGGACAAAATAAGGAACATCTTACAAAGAAAAAGATGAACAAATAAGTAAAGGACACCAACGAAAATTATTTCAGTGAGTGTAATTTATGGGAAAAAAGAAAAACAAACCAACATCCTTTAGAATTATTTTGGTAACCTTTTTGATAAAACTGCTTTTTTTTTTCTTTTTTTGATACTAGTAAATAGTTTTGATGTGATTCACTTGTACTTGATCTGGTACAAATCACACACATCTCAGCAAAAGATAGAATGGAATTCAAAATGACACAGCTTATGGGGATTAAAAATGGCTAAATTACTTGCATCTTAATGTAAATGTACAATTTAAACAAAGACATGACATTTTAGAAGATCTTAATTCTTGGTTCTTAACCATTCACTAATTACTCTTAACAATGACATGAAAGAAAATAATCCACACATTTTATTTAGAGATGACTCAGGTGTTCAGCAATAGGGAAAAAATTATTGTATAGTGCTCTGAGTTATTTAGTAAGCCTTTTGCAGTGGAACAAGGTTTCTCCTAGTACAATTTCAAGAAAAAATAATGAATTACAAGCTATATTTTTTGTACAGCAACCTTATCTCTGAAAACAGTGGCTTACAGAAGACTTGTGGTCATTAGGTAAATCAACTAAACACAAGCTAACTGTGACGTTACTATCCAATTTACTGGTCTAATAGGAATAAAAATGTAATTTCACAGAAGGGAAAATTCATTACGTCCATATATGACTAACATGGGGTCACTCCTTTTGGTTCTTGTCTTGGGGTGACTTTATCATGTATATCCCCTATCATCGCTCNGGGGAGGGGTGGCTATAACCTGCCTTCCTTTGAGGAGACGTTCCTTTCGGAAGTTTCCCTGAATTCGGCCCAAACCGGCATAGTTCTAAAATCTCCAATTCTAAATATCTATTAAAAATTGAAGATGCAAAGAAACAGTCATAGGGATTATTGACAAGGTTGATTTTTTTTTTCCCCTGAGATCTAAATGCAGAGATTCTGATCTAATTGCTTGTTAATGAACGTTTGCAGGTGGTTCAATGACACTTTTCAAGCACTTAAAGAATGTTAGTTGGAAAACTTTATTTTATCAGGCATAGCAAATGTAATTAGATTTGTTGGCAGGAAGCTGAAGCTAAACAAATTCAGGCTTTAAATACGGTAACAGTGGTACAAGAACTATCTTGAAAGTTGCAAAGTGAATAAATGCACTGTACGCATTCTTTTTGGTTTATGAGTGAAATATCAATTATTATTGCTCAGGTGATGGCTTCTGCGTTACCAGAAAACTTTATATTTGGCGAAGAAAACATATTTATCTCTTCTTTAGCTTTCACGTAATTTGATTTCTTATGAATAATTTTCCTATAGTTAGCTCTTTGCTAGCTTTCCTGTATAACTGGACTCTCAAAACAAAATTGTGTGCACTTCACTGTCTCAGCTTTCCCAGGTTTCTGAGCATAGCTGATGATGGATGCCTATCCACTCAGAAAAACTCTGAAGTATCACTGAAACTGCCCTTTTCAAGACATTAGCAGATATTATTTGTCGCTGACCGCTTGACCGCCCAGGGGCCAGGCAGGCGACAAGCTCGGTGCTCCGGTCACCGTGACAAACAGGCCGGAGACCAGCCATGAGCGTCCTGCCCTCACTCGAAGGGCAGGTCCACACCCCCCGCCAGGGGCTGGCTGCAGTCGAATAACAAAGGAGCGGCGGCGGAGGCAAAGGAGGAGAGAGGGACTCCTTGCTGCAGCAATCCAAGTCTTTATTCCCCAGCCCGGGGGCCAGGAGAACAGGGAGACATGAAGGGGAGGCAACAAGGAGCCAGCCAGATGGAATGGCTCGATGGAGTGGAGCCCCAACTGACAGTTGCAGGGACAGTTACACAGGAGGTGGAGAATGGGAGGAACAAGGATACAACCAATAGGGAAGTGATAAGGGGTGACACATAACCAATAACATAATACAAGGGGAAGAACTTATTTAAACTAACCAATGACAGGGGTAACAGAACTGAACTTTCCAGAACTCAATTACATAAGCAATAAAGGCAATACATAAACATAAGGGAAAGAACCAATCAATAACCGAATAACTTAGAACATACTAGATTGGGGGAGAGGTCCTTCAACCAGGGAGACACCCAGGGGGATGTGGCATAAACCTAGGTGCCACCCATGGCACTGCCCTCCAACCTGCCCTCCTGGGCAGGGAAATCCATCCCCTGGATGTCCTCATTAACATGCACCACTACAATTATTGATCTGTACTGTTTTAATTTAATGAACATAAATTACCCGTTTCAGAGCCTATTCATCCTTTGGTACCCCTTGCCTTCAGTTTTGTCCCAATAGCAGAGGCCTGAATTGAGATTTTTCTAAGCTTGTGCAGAAACAGAATGCCATACTGGATACAGTGTAGGACCAGGCATATTGCAGGCAGAACTAAATGGTGGCTACCAGTGTGAGCTACAGAGCCTCAGACAGATTGTCAGCATAGTATATTTATGCACTTAGCATGAGAAAAGTGGAAGTGATGATGAAGGAACAGGAAACACAACAGAAAAGTGGAGGAGAAAAGTCTTTTTTCCTCACAGCTCTAGGACAGGTTGAGGAACCAGATCTAAGGGTGTAGAATGACAAGCCTGCTTTAGATCTAGAATTGTACATGTATTGGGTTTGTACGACCAGGTTTCGGTACTGGGGAGGCCACAAGGGTGGCTTCTGTGATCAGCCACCAGAAGCTTCCTCCATGTCCAGCAGAGCCAATGCCAAGTTCAAGGTCAACTGGGGGTCTCACAGGACACTGAGTTCCCCTTGGTCCATCATCCATATTGAAGAAAGAGGCAAAGAATGAATAACACACATCTGTCTTATCCATGTCCCAGTCTGTGAGGTGACCGTCCTCATCCTGCAGTGAGATTATGTTATTTTTACACTGCTTTTTGCCTTTAATATATTTGAAAAAACTTTTTACTGTCCCCCACATTTCTGTCCAGCCTCATCTCCAGTTGAACTTTGGCCACACAAATTTTCTCCTTACAGTGGCAAGCAGCATCTCTGTATTCTTCCCACATAACTTGACCTTGCTTCCACTGAACATGCATTTTCTTTTTCCATCTTATTTCCAAAAGAAGAATCCTGTTCAGTCAAGCCAGCTTTCTGCCTCCTCTGCTTGATTTGAGACATTTAGGAATTGCTTGCTCCTGTGCCCTTAGGAGGTGGTGTTTAAAAAGTGACCAGCACTAATGAATGCCAGCACCTGCAAAAATGTTTTACACAGGGGACTTTGCTTACTAGTTCCCTGAGCAGCCTGAAGTCTGCTCTCCTCCTTTCCACAGCTGACATTATATATTGAAGTTAAAAAAATTAATATTGAACTCTTGTTCTCTGTACTTTATGTTATGCAATGGGTTATGGAGAGAGTCCTTGTTTTCACAATACAGAAACACATATATAAGGCTTCAGAGACAACTTCCTCTTCTTCAGGAGGAAGTCATTTGCTACCATGTTGAAGACTAAAGAAAAAATTTTAGGTCATGCCTTAACTCTTGAAAGCTTTATGTACACAAAGTAATGTAACCCATTGTAAAATGAAACTGGTGTTTAACTTGCCAAGAAGCAATTTTCAGAAATGTATAAATGCCAGCCAGGTAGCATGTAGTTGTAACTATTAACTTTTTAGAGTAACATTGAAAATACATCAAATTAGTTGATGCTGTTCATGGTTTATTTTCATGTGTCTGAGTTGATAGCAAGTAAGACAAGAACTGCTTGATATAAATATACAGCTTATGCAAATCCATTTAACAAAATTTTTCTTGTCATAGCAAAATTATTTTTTGGTCTCTTGATTATATTATTCAATATATCTTCAAACAGTGAAATATATCAGTAACACATGAAGCAAAAACTCATTGAAGAAAGCAAATAATTTTCAATGAATTCAGCTTCAACATGAAACATCAGTTTGATAGAACAAGACATACAGTGATATTGTATCAGATTTAATGTGTGCTTCATCCAGGTGCCCGGTGCCCACAGATTAGATTTTAAAATAGAAATCTCTCAGGAGCTGATTGGATTGCTATGGTTAGTCTACATTTTATTCTTGGGACATAATTACATTTATCTACTTTATCAACAATGTCCAGACCAAGTCTTGCAGCTGTGTTGCTAACTTTAACTTCCAAAAGCTGCTTGTCATATATGAAAATTAGGTAATTNTTAATTTTTTTTTTTTTTAATAAACTTTTTTTTTTTTTAATTAAAACAAGAGTTGTCCTTATTCCTGACACTGCTGAAAGTATGTCTGTGAATTTTTCTCTTTATGTAGTGGTAGAACTATCAAAGTTCTTTGACAGCTCCAAACTGTGTGGTGCAATATACTAGAATCAAACCACCCCACACAGTTAACTACAAATTATTGTATGGGTTATTTGAGCAACTGTGATACCATTTATTGTACATTTGGGTCTGATAGCAAAACTTCCACTATTTTTACCAGACGTCCATTTATTTGAAGACAAGTAGACCTGTAGCCACCCATTATCCAATCATCTTCCTCTATTCTTTTTCTTTTTGCTTTTTTTTTTTTTTAATGAGAAGAAAACCACAAAATCTGCCTTTTACTCACAGCAAAAATTATTTTGCCTTCCAGTAGTTCCTCAGTGTCACAGCAATATGACCCTGTCAGAAAACTTCTGTTTACCTTTATGTTGCCAATACACTCAGGTAAAATTTGAACTGAAAATATGAAGATACTAGCTTGGTTCTGCAACATGTAGTTCAAGTTTCTTTGCATTATCCAAGTATTGCATATAATTTTTATTATAATGATTATCAATAAGTAGAATTGAAAAACAATAATAACATGGTTTATCATTCAAGATAGTTGCATTTTAAAAGCTATTCTAACCGCTTAGGAGGAATTGAAGAAAGAAGTCACCTAATGCCAAATAAAGCAGATAGCAAGAAAACATAAAAATATTATTATGATTGAATTGTAATTTCTTACTACTTGCCTATGTTTGGAACTACTATTTTTTCCCCCCAAATTTGTTTGCAAAACTTCACACAGACTGGAGAATTCTCAGTGTTAAGCAGTTTTTAGTAATGCAAACATCCACAGAAAGGTGAAACAGCAAAACCAGAATGAGTTTAAACTCCTACATCTCAAGAAGTTAAACAGAAATTCTTCAGAGATGCAGTATTTTTTAAATATGACATCTATTTTTCTATTGCAGGTCTCTCTTTGTCTGAGACCTGTTGCTTGCCAGTTTGAGGAGTAATAAAAGAGATTCTTCAGTTTTGTAAAAGAGGCAAGGGTAGTATGAGATACTGCAACTAACTTATATTGTAAGGGATTGTGGATTGGTTGTTTATTCATTTTGTTTTGCTTTTTCTCTTCCAGAGTATTATTTTGTAGGTATTTCTAGTTTTGTAGATTTTCAGATGTTCAGCTAATGCAAAAGACTCCACTGCTCTGGTGCACAGGTGGTCAGAGAGCTGGAACACCTCTCCTGTGAAGAAAGTCTGAGAGTTGGGGTTGTTCAGCCTGGAGATGAGAAGGTTCTGGGGAGACCTTACTGTAGGTTTTCAGTACTGAAAAGAGGTTTCTAAGAAAAATTGGCACAAGCTTTTTAGCATGGCCTATTGTGACGAGGTGAGGGATAATGGTTTTTTTTTAACTAAAAGAGAGTAAATTTAGGCTAGATATAAGAAAGAAATATTATATTATATTATATGGTTGGTGAAGCATTGGAACTGTTTGACTGCAGAAGCTGGGGATGCTTCATCCCCAGAAATACTCAGGGCCAGATGGATCTTTGGGAAACCTGGCCTCATAGAAGGTGTCCCTACTCATGGCAAGGAGGTTGGACTGGAGTGCCGCGCTGACCACTAGCCGCCCGGTGGCGTGGCAGGCGGCGTCTGCTGTCCTCTTGCTCTGGACACTCCGGGAGGTCCTGGTGCGACGGCACGGAGCAGGGTTCTATGCAGCTCAAACCGCAGATGTTTGCCCCGGGAGCCACAGCTCGCCCTGAGGCTATCTGCCAACAGCCGATTAGGCTGTGCAGCCCAGATGGAAAAACCGCAGCAGGCGAAGGTAAAGACTGAAGGAGGATTCAGGCGCTAGTGTATTCCAAGCAATTTAATAAAGTCTCAGAGGGAACTAGCCACCCAAATCTGGCCGTTGGTCTGGGCCTGGCCGTTGGTCTGGCCTCTCTGGTTTAATTAGCATGAAACTAAATAGAAGAGTGGGGAAAAGGGAGGAGTAAAGGAACAACCACTTAGGGAATGACAAGGGGGTGACATACAACCAACCGGGAAACATACTGGGAGGGACTAGTTTAAACTAGCCAACCAGGGATGTAACAAAACAGAACTTTCCAGAGCCTAATAGAATAATCAATGAACTACTTATTAAACATAACTTCTACTAACTAATAAGGAACCGGGGGAGAGAGAGGGTTCTAGAAACCAGGGAGGAGACATGTTCAAGGGAACACCTAGTAGGCGGTGGCATCACAGCCTTATCTCCTCCTCCGATCCGCCCTCAGAGGTGGAGTCTCGGGCGGGGAAATCAACCCACTTGTCATTCACCTGGAAAGTGGGTTGGGCCACCGCCACACTGGAAGACCTCTAAAGGTCACTTCCAACCCAAATTATTTTATTATTCTACAATACTCTTGTTCTACTGTAAAGTTCTGAGGTATCAGTGAAAATATCTGAAGAGGCAATTTTCTTGAAAATCACAAAAAAATACCTACCTATAAAAACAAACATCCATATATCCATATACTTGTTCACTAGCAACGACTTAACTGCAGGTATATGCTAAAAAAAAAGGAGCAAAACAAACAAACAAAACAATCCCCAGAAAATGCTGACTTGTGTGGACTTGCTGCAAAATGTTTTATGATACCAAGATTTTACTATACTAATTCTATACTATATAAGAAATCTCTGACACATGTAACATAGGATTATCCTTAGTTTCTTTACATCTTCTGTAAAATGGAGTTTGCAAAACTTTTGTACGTGACTCTGAAGAGATCAGACACTTTATACCGCCAGTAATAACCATAATTACTGGAGATACCACTTAATTCCTAGGAAGCATAGCATAAAGCAATTGCATACTGTTGCATTTATATTTAATTAACCATGAGAGACATAAAGCCTTCTACCTTGACTAACAATTATATGCTACTTGGCTATTTTATCATCTCCATAGTGCAAACAACTTTAACGTGGATATCCTCAAGATTCAGAATTAATGATTTCTTATTCTGACATACTGATTTTTCTTCCCCGATTTTTTCAAGCAAATACTTATATAGAAGTGGCAATTGGGTACACCAACCACAACTCCAACATGGCCATCATTGTCTGAAGCACTGTGGAATCACATTTTTGGCAAAAAAACCCAAAGGATGGCGATTGGACAAAAAATATGAATTCATTTTGCTCAGTAACTGAAGCAGAAAAGTGTTAAATAGTCCATTTCAAAAGCACATGAAAACAGGAGTTTTTGCTCTGAAGGAGGGAGAAGAACTGAGGTTTTAGTCTCACCAGGGTGAAGAATATGAAAGAATTAATTGACCCCTGAGGAAATTAAACTAAAGATGGCATGCCATACTTTATTGATTAGGTGGTGGAAGTGTGTTCCTGTACACTGGAACTAATTAAATGTCCAGGATGACAGGATGAATGAGAGCACATAATTCTTGATAATTGTTAATAATATTGACCTGACACTTAAAATTGATCCTGCATGTCCCTCACTTACCTGCACATTCAGATCAATTTTTGAGACATTAGTTTTTTAAGTCCTTTCTCACTATTAATGCCATATATGAACTTTCCTTCGCTGAATTAGAAAGCAGGGGAAAAAAAAAGAGGCAGTTTTGTTTCTCCTAGAAATACACAAATGTCTCCAGGTACAGCAATGACAGCACATGATATATGCCAAAATGTTGCATAAATAAATCCTTCACTGACTCTTCATACATAGCAGTGTCCCTTACTAAAAACTACTAATATTTTTCTATATGTCCGTGAAGGGATATAGGGGTAAGTAAAGCACATATAAATTCTGCAAATTGTTGTTTTTCTTTCTTTCTAAGAAAAAAAAAATTACTTAAATGAAACTTTTTTCTTGATACAAGTCAGAGTCTTCCTTTTAAATGCATAGCATTTTACCCACATTTCTACCATTCAGTGAATCAAACAGAAAGTGAGTGTACAATTTTGTGACTTTATATCCCTTCAGCGACTTACCTGTGAAAGGTCACACCTACCTTAATTTCTTTCAAAAATGTAATATGAGAAAATAAATCCACCGAAGACCATGAGAAGTGGGAGAGTATGTTAAGAATAATTTAGATATTACAAACTGAGGCAGTAATTTAAGAAACGAGATTAATTATCTTCTGAAGACTTGTATTAGACAGCAACTACATCAAAAAATTCAGTAAAAATTTGTTTTCCTAAAGAAAGTTGGAATTATTTTTCTTATTACTGTTTCTTTCTGTTTTCTATGAATCTTGCCTGGAAAATGTAATTTTGTGTAGGTATATTTATTTTTTTTTCTCTAAAGTTTTTTTAACTTTTCCAATGTTTTGAACAAGGTTATTTTTAAAATTTGACTGACATGTATTTGGTCTATCTAAAACTGTGTTTTCTTATATTTACAAAGTTAATAACCAAAAAAATATTATTCAGCTTTATTTAGAAGTAGAGATATATGGAATAATGCCAGTGAGGATGGTATCTTATATTTAAAGAAGGACACTTGTATTTTAAATTATGGTTTGCATTTGACTGACCAGATCTGTGGCGGGATTATACCCTCCCCTTGCTGCAGCTGTCCATCGCCCAGGCTCCGCCTCGGATGGAGGAGACTCCTCCTGGGAGGAGGAGTCCGAGGGCGGGTCTAGGGTGTAAGGCCTGCCCACCCCTCTGGAAAGTTCTACGGAGTTTGATACGTTATTGGTTCTGTACTGTTGTACCCTCCCCTTAAGAAATTTTATTGGACTTTGTACCCTCTCCTTACCTATTTCCCCATTGGTTGTGTCCCTTGGCTCCTCCCAGTTTTCCCCTCCCTTATAAGACCCTGCGCGCCCTCAGATCCTCGGAGTTCTCCCTCTGTCCTCCTCCTCTCCAGAACCCTTCGTCCTTTCCTCAATAAACGGAGACCTCGGGGGAGACCCCCTCCCACAGCCCTTCATCTTCTTTGCCTTATTCCATTGCGCCGTGCTCGCCTTTTCCCTCGGAGCCAGCCCGTCTCCACGTGAGCCAACCACGCCTAAGCCCTAGCAGCGCCACCCCTGGTGCAGGCAGTGGCAGGCGTCCCTGGCTAAAGGGCAGCCGAGGACGCAGGCAACAAGATAACCAAAAAAATATTATTCAGCTTTATTTAGAAGTAGAGATATATGGAATAATGCCAGTGGGGATGGTATCTTATATTTAAAGAAGGACACTTGTATTTTAAATTATGGTTTGCATTTGACTGACCAGATCTTTGTTAAAATAAGAAAATACCAAGATTATGATTTGCAAGTGAAGAACTTGGAATATCAGAGAGAACTACTTATGTATTTCACTGCTTTCCTAAATTTGCAGTAGTTTTGGTCAGCTGCACTCTTCAAATTCCTGGAATCTGATTGCATGGTTGAAGTCAAGAAAAAGTAGTTGTAAATGTATAGGAGAACTGAAAATACTGTTCTGCATAAAGGGTTAGCAAGTACTAATGAACATTGGATTCCTAAGTTTCTGGTGTTAAATATAACTGACTTATTTTCAGTAACGGTCAGCAGTGAGAATCTGATATATGCTAAAAATCACTGTGCATTAAAAGGTAGCAAAGGTAAGGAATGCAATAGCAGCTCCTTAAAGACTGCTATAAAGACATGATTTCAGATTATTGCTAGCATGGAACTTCCTCATGGATAATCAAGGATATAAATTTGAGCAAATTATTTACATATCATTATCAACATTTTTTGTTGTAATGACACATTATACAAATGTGATAAATCGGCCAAATATGTGAGAAGCTACTGACAAAACTAGGGAATTTTTAATAAAAATTAATGTTTCATTAAAATTGCTTTCAAATTTTTTAATACACTGAAATTATTGTAAGCTTGTAAATGTTGTAATGGTTGCATTAAACAGACATATTTAAAGTAGGCACTTAAATTACATGTTGTTCAGAAGAACATACACAAAAAAGTCCACATGAAATACTGAAAGGCGTATGAAAAACAGTAATTTATTTAGGTCAACAGCTAACCTTTTTAAGGACTATATTTGGGGATTTTTTGATGCTGAAAAAGTCCTTTCTTTACAAAAGGGGTAAAAAGGGGAGAGCATAAAAGCCTTGCAGTAGAGAAAAAAGTAGGAGTTGTTCAGTTAGGATTTGGATAAAGGAAATATCCTTTTTCTAATGTCACAACATTTATCCAAAAATGAAGATATCTAAAAATACGGGAATGAAATATAAGGAAGAAATGTCCCTGTTCCTTGAAGTGTTCAAAATCAGATTGGACAGTGATGCAGTAATGTATGTCTCTGGTCAGAGCAAGGGACTAGACCAGGTTTTGGTATCGGCAGGGGCTACACGGGGTGGCTTCTGTGAGAAGCTGAAAGAAGCTTCTTCCATGTCCAGGACAGACAATTCCAGCCAGCTCCAAGACAAATGTGCCACTGGCCAAGATGGAGCCAGTCAGAAATGCTAACACCTCTGCAATAACATATTTAATTAAGAAGAGGAAAAAAAAGTTATTGTGCAGATGCAATTTTGCAGCCAGAGCAGAGTGAGAACATGTGAGTGGAATAACTCTGCAGGCACCAAGGTCAGTGGAGAAGGAGGGGGTGGAGGTGCTCCTGGTGCCAGAGCTGAGATTCCTCTGCAGCCTGATGTGAAGCCCAGAGTGAGGCAGCTGAGCCCCTGCAGCCCATGGAGGTCCACAGGGGTGCAAAGATCCACCGTGACCCCATGTGGGCTCCATGCTGGAGCACAGTCCTGGCAGGGACCTGTAGACCCATGGAGAGAGGAGCCCATGCTGGAGTATGGTTTCCTAGTAGGACTTGTGACCCTGTCAGGGGACCCACTTTGGAGCAAGCTGTTCTTGAAGACCTGCACCCCATGGTAGAGTCACCCATTCTGGAGCAGTTAGTGGAGAACTGTTGCCCATGAGATGGGCTCACACTGGAGAAGTTCGTGTCTTCCATGGGAAGAACCCCACACTGGAGCAGGGGAAAGACTTTTCCCTGAGCAGCAGCAGAAGCAACCTCTGATAAATTGACCATAACCCCCATTCCATCTCCCTGCACTGCTGGCAGGGAGGATGTAGAGATGAGAAGGAGGGAGGGATAGGCGGAAGGTGTTTTTAAGGTCTGTTTTTACTTATTATCCTGCTCTGACTTTTTACTAATAAATTCAGTTCGTATCTCTAATTAAAATCTGTTTTGCCTGTGACAGTATTTGGTGAGTAATCTCTCTCCCTGTCCTTGTCTCAACTCATGAACTCTGTGTTACATTTTCTCTCCCCTGTCCAGCTGCAAAGGGGTGTGAGAGAGAGGCTTTGGTGGGTGTCTGTCATCCAGAGAGGAACTGTAGTAGTGTCCCCTCCCGTTGGGTCGACTGAGCTGTGGCCAGTCACCATCAATCAAGCCCTGGCCATCCAATGGCTCGAAGACTCCGAGTCTGAGGGTGTCTCCTTGGGCGGGGAGNCAAGGAACAACCCTGTATGAGATCCAATCCAAACCATTCTGTGATTGATTCTGATTCTACATCTTTTCTCTTTGACACTACGATTTACAATCAGAAGAGCTCATCTTAGGACCTAAATTCATTCTGAATTTCATGATCATTGTTGTCAATGGTAAAACCTCTAAGTATTTAAGTCAAAACTATTTCTGGGTATAACATTCTCTTTGTACTCATTAAAGTAAAACTTACACTGCTTTTTTACATTCTGATTATGCATACCTGAGTATCAAGAAATACAAATTATAATGGTAACAGCAGTAGTAATTGGAAAAAAAATAGAAAACAAAAAAAGAAAAAAGATAAAATAAAAGCATGATGACTACAAATCCCCATATTAACTATGTGCCTGCTGGTTTCTGGTTTTTAGGCTAATTGTATGGAGAAATTAGCTACAGTGTTGTGCTATAAATTAGTTCAATTTTTAGTGTTGTTTTACATGCTTTTCTAAAGGGTTTTAAAATGTCATAACATCTTTGCATCTCTGCATCTCTGCAGTGATTATTTTATCTACTACTATTATTTATATTCAGTACTAGTTTGAATGTATATTGCAATTATGTGCATTAGGTATTTTTACATTACAAAGAATGTAGTACTGTTCAAGTCTAAATAGTGTTGGAAAATAAAGTGAAAGTGCAAAAGGAGATGAGAAGGGATACAGCCAGGATAGCTGACCCCAACTGACCAGAGGGATTTCCCACACCATATGGCATCATGCTCAACATATAGAGCTGGGGGAAGAAGGGTGAAGGGGGGCCTTTTGAGGGATGGCATTTGTCTTCCCAAGTGACCACTGTGTGTGACGCAGCCCAGCTTTCTTGGAGATGGCCGAACACCTTCCTGCTCCTGCTTCCTGCTTAAAGAGACTACCCCATTTTACCCAAGCTTATATTGTTTACCATTTTGCTTTTGCAGCTTTCGCTTCTTAATCTGTCTTTAACTCAACCCATGAGTTTTCTCACTTTTACCCCTCTGACTCTGTCTCTCATCCCAGTGGCAGGCAGTGAGAAAATGGCTACGTGGGGCTTAGCTGTTGGTGTGGCTAAACCACAACTGCATGTCAGATGAATTACATTTTATAAAGGATCTATTGCCCTCCTTTTCCACGAAAACATGTGAGGATTTAGAGAACATAAGGGACAATGGAATTATCAGTGACTGAATTGGAAAGGATATGGTAATTCCTACTATTCAGTGTTATTTGTTTATCATGCTACTACTCTAAGTAAAAAACATTAGCAAAAACATTACTGGGAATTCAAACGTGAAGTAAGAAGCATGAGTAAACCAGTGGCTCTAGACTGGGAAGTGTATTCCCAGTAAATCTATGAAATGTTTATTGTCATAAATTTGCTTCTATAACTATCTAATAACAATGGCAGCATTCAAAATCATCAGGTTTTGTTAAAAGAAGGATGGTTAACTTACTCGAAGTACAAGAAAAAATCCAAGTCCAAATACCTGAGCTATGATATAAAAATTTAAAACTTACAATATATATGTTGTACCTCAGTAGTGGTGAATCATATTACTGTGATGTCAGTCCAGTACAAAAGATGCTATAAAGACAGAAGTAATAGTGTTTTGCAAGAAAATGGTTTGAAAGTTGGTGAAAGACAAAATCCTTCTCTGTAACACTGAATATCTTAAGTTGAAGGAGTACATCTGTTACAGCATTTTTCCAGCTAGTTTAAAAAATATTTAGGAAATATACTATTTAGATTTTTCTTTGAAGTAAAGGACTTTTCTGAAACAGAAATTTATTAGAAGTCTTTTCATGTATTACTACATTGCACTACCAGGTAGTTATAAATTAGTGATTCTAATGAAATATGAAAATATTAATATAAACAAAGCTCTCTCTTTTTTGAAATGTAGACTGACAGCATTTTGAAATATTCAAGCCAAGACAGTTTAAGTAGGGAAAGAAAAAGGATTAGACTAACATCATATAACCAGAATAAATTTGAAATCACAAATATCAACCTGTTTGAAGTCTAATTCTTGGAGGCATGTTGAAAGACCAGTCATCCACTTCTGGTCTGTCATATAATAATGGGAAAGGCTAGGATAATACTCTGGAAACACTGGCAGTTTGGGAAAATAGGTAAAAAAAAAAATTATATTGTTTAGATAGAAAAGAGCAGAACAGTAAAGAACGACAAATCTAATATGAAAAAACAATGAAACTGTGAAGGACTTTGAAGACAATAATGATAAGCTACGTACAGAAATGAGAGATGAGTCAGAAATTTCATGAAATGGGGCTAAACAGCCAAGAAAAATTTAGTCATCTTCATTTTAGAATGCCTGAAGGGCTTCCTTAGAGCAGTACACTGAGTATTAGAAAATATCAGCATATAGGAAAATATTTTTATTTTTCTCTTAATGAGCTTTTTTTTAATAGTTAAATGAAATTAAGAAATAGTTGTGAGCTTTTATGTAATTGTGGTAGGCTGAGCCTGAGCTGACAGACAGCTTGTTTGACCAGTAGCGCTTTTCGGAATTTCCATATTTAAGCCTGGGGGAGACGGGAAGTTCCCTCTCTTTGGGGTTTTGCCGTTCCTGCGGGAGCGGGGAGGAGATGGGGGCTGGAGCTGCTTTTCCCCGGAGCGGCCTCGGTTNTTCAGGCTGGAATCTGTTCACCCTTAAAGAGACTACCCCATGTGTGGCCCACGTGATCCTCTATCCATGGGAGAGATGTTTTTTCCCAGTGGCAGTTTAATCCCGGGCGGAGGCTGTTGGGCTGTGGCTAATACAGTTTGGGGAAACCACGGACAGCAAAAGAAACCTCTGTTTCCTTAACTAGTGGAGAGATTCTTAAGAACTGTGAATACTGACCAAGAATTATGTGGTGTTATCCTTTGTGCTGGTTTGGAGAAGATAAAAAGGAGGAGGGGATGTGCAAATAAAAAGAGGGATTTTGCTTTAATTTCTTAGTATTTTCTTTTCTCTTTTAATTCTGTTAATAAACCTTTTCATATTCTTTAATTTTTGAGCCTGTTTGCATTCCTCCAAATCTCCTATCTCACAAAAGATAAAAAGGTGAACAGAAACCACTACAAATTTGGTGCATTGGCCGGGAAATAACCGAACTCGCTACCTAGAACAGACAGAGACTCTTATGATTTCCAGGCATACCATAAATAAAAAAAAGATGGGAAAAGTAATGGCCGCTTCTGTCTCTAGCACACTCACATTGAGCTGGCAGTGAACCATCCAGAAAGAAATGTCAGACAAGCTGAGATGGATGATAGCCCAAGAGAGAAGATGTCAGATAAGAGAGGATATGAAAGAGAGCTTCAATACAGAGAAAGTCAGGGCAAAGATTTAGTCAGTGGATCTGAAGATGAAAGGGAGAATGGATGTAAAAATGGCAGAGAAGGGAATGGACAGGCAGTGAATTTTTTGGGTTGTTTTTGTTAAAAGCCCATATTTAGGAATTGAGGGCATGTTTGCCACCGGAAAAAAAATTTGAGGCAAGACTTCAAAAGAAACAGGAAGAGTAACATATTTAAAGGAGTCCTAGGAGTTGGAAAGAACAAAGAATTTGCAATTTTCATTATCATTACACTACTGTATTTGTATTTTTAATTTTTTTTTCAATTATACCTTACTAGAAAATCACAGAAACATGCTTCCATGAGGAAAGACTCTCTAAGAAAGGTATCTCATCTATCCTTCCTGTAATAAAACTATTTTGGATTTATTTTTATGTAGTTAAAATTAGTATCTCTACTAATATTGCCTACCAAGCAAGTTTAACATTGCTGGTAGTATCATGTTGCTGTGATTTCTTTTTTTCTGGGAAAAAGCAAGACTGTAAAGTAAGCATGAAGGGGAGATGGGAGAAGGATCCGGGGCTAACAGCCCTTCTTGTTCTAAAATGGAGATTGATTTAAATGTGAATGGGATTATATGATAAAGTTGTTTGAAATGAGTAAGATTATTTGATCCCAGAGGGGTTTTGTAACCACTATTTCCCATGTTCCCATATTTAAGATAGCCTATTTTGACCAAGTGAAGTAGAAGAAAACAAAACAAAATAAAACAAATACCAAAACACTCCATCCCTAGCTCAGTAGAATGGAATGAATGGAAAATTAGGTGTTCATTACATCTTTCTGTAAGAGCTGTCCTTAAATTCTGGCAACCCTTACTTAGCAACAATCCTTCCTCAGTGCCCAGTCATAGGGATAAGTAAAAAAATGAAGTTGTGTTGGTTTCAGCTGCAGTAGAATTAATTTTTTTTCACAGTGGTTGGTATGGGGCTGTGTTTTGGATTTGTGCTGAACACAGGGTCAATAATATAAAAATATTTTTGTTATTGCTGAGCAGGGCTAACACTAAGCCAAGGCCTTTTCTGCTTCTCATATTGCCATACTGGGGCAGAAGTTGGGGATGCATGGGAGGTTGGGAGGAGACACACTGGGACAGGTGACTCCAACTGACCAAAGGGATATTCCAGACCATAGGACATCATGCTCAATGTATAAACTGGGGAGAAAAAGGAGGAAGTGGAGGATGTTTGGTGTGATGGCGTTTCTCTTCCCAAACAGCCATTACATGTGATAGGGCCCTTCTCTACTGGAGAAGGCTGAACACCTGCCTGTCTGTGGGGAGCAGTGACTTAATTCTTGTTTTGCTTTCCTTATGTGCATGGGTTTTACTTTCCCCATTAAACTGTCTTTGTCTCAGACCAAGGCTTTTCTAACTTCTGCCCTTCCAGTTCTCTCCCTGATCCTGCTGGTGGGGGAGTCAGTGAGCAGCCCCATTGTGTTTACCATCTGGGGTGAAACCACAACACAGGTTAAAGTTGCAAATGAAAATATGTGATCTCTATAAAGCAAATTAGTGATGGGGTGAATGATTATTTTTCTGCCAACAATCTCAAAAAGGATAATTACCCAACCCATCACCTTTACAGAGAAGTCTAGCATGAAGTTGTTGAATAACTAAATCTACTTTCCTTGAACCTTTCCGGACTATGAACAAAATGTATGATTTTGTTTGTGCTTTATATAGCAAAAAGACATATGTTTTCATCTCTAAGTAATGTTTATTCAATCACCACACACTTAATGACAATACTTGGGCCTGATTCACACCCCACAGATCATCAAAGATGAAATTCCACATACATGGAATCCAATACAGTATTTCCTGCACTGCCAAATTTCTGCAATTGATACAAATAGATTAAATCCAGTGATTTCCTTCAAAATTGGTACTCATTAAAAGTATCACCTCTATATGGGATCTCTTTGACCACTAAAGACATGTTACAGGTTTCACATCACAATCACAGCAGAAAATTCCAGAAGGGACAGATAATGTATATAGTCATCCATATATATATATATGCTATTTTTCACAGCTGGTTCATCACCTATTTTTAAGCCTATTTTAATTCACTTGGCACTCAAAATGTACCTGAATTTACCCAGTAATATCTCATTATTTATCTTTCTTTGGGTGATAGCTCTAGGCTGGAATTTAATACCTGAATTTCAGAAATGAACTCTGTGAGCAGAATAAACATTTCTTAGAGTATATTAAAACCAAAACTTGTTATGTTGCTTTGTTCTAAATATATCCCCAGTCACTGATGCTATACATGCAAACTGTCAAGAACAGACCAAAAAAAAACCCCCTTTCAATATCTTGATTGATAAATTAGCATATGATGAATATGATACCCCTCCGAGGTGCTACAGCAAGTTTGTCATACAAATGATGAATTCAAGAAAGCGTCAATAATCTTTTTGCTAATATCATATATTACAAATACGAATGTTTTATCTGCAATTTCTGCAGTACCTTTGTTACTATTTCAAACAACTTCTAGTTTTCCAGGAAATAATAGGATGGTTTCTTTACCACCACAGATTTGTCTTTGTGCGAGCAGCTCATTCATTATTGATGAAGATTGATTTTGTCTGATTACCTTCTCTGTAGTTGATAAGAATCCTGCACAACTCACCTTTTTTTTTTTGCTGTAGGTAAGAATCTGAAACTACTTTTTGCTGCTATGGTAACATTATTTTATAATAGTGTTCCATTTCAGCTTTTATGCTAAACTTGCTCACAATGTAGGAGGAAGAAGAAAGGAGGAAAACTGACATGAGAACAAGAAAGTGAGGATAATTTTTTTAAAAAAAAAACCCAAAATATTCAAAATTAAGAATGGGTATTTTCAAGTTTTCAGTCAAGGGAGGAAGGCAGAAGAACAACATGTAAAATTCAATATTATTGTTTTATTTGACAATATTTACAGTAAAAATGAAAAGTGTCTTGTTAGACAGAAATTTCATTCCGGTATCTAGCCATTAAAATGAAACACACAAATCAGAGATAAAACTAGTCAACAATGTAAAATAATGAGAAGAAAATAAATGAAATAACCATATTTGAAATATTCCAGTGAAAATAAGAAGTTGCAAAAATATTCAGAGATCCTTCTTTGATTTTCCAGACACTACACTGCTTTAGTTACAAATTCTGACAAAATAAGGTCATAGAGTCATATCAGTCAATGAAAATGGGAATTCCTAGGTCTTTTTCTATTGATTTTAGAGGCATTTAATGCAATCTATACCATGTACTTTACTTCACAAAGATATTTGAGCTCAAATACATGCCTTAAATGTATGTTTCAATTAGAATTTCACTTGATAAATAGTTTGAAATAATGAAAGGAAACAATGGTTCAGAGGTCTTTGTACTAGAATATGCAGAGAGAAATATTCCAGGGGTTTTTTTGTTTTGTTTTGTTTTGTTTTGTTTTGTTTTGTTTTGTTTTGTTTTGTTCTGTGTTTCTTCGGAAAAAAAGAATACTTGTGTAGTGGAAATAAAATTGCATTATCTATACCAGTAAAACAACATTAACTTCCGCAGTGTGAGATCAGATTGTGTAAAATCTACAAGTTTCAAGAGCCTTCCATAATAAACCACTTGGTCCTGCTAAAAGAGTTGATATGCCCGATCTGGATCAACTTTGAATAGAGCATCTCGCCAACCAAACCTCAAATAGATTGTGACTGTTGTTTACTTTAGGGAAGACAGTCCTCTTCCTGAAAAAAAGGGATGATGGCAGCCACAGTTTGCAATGTGGAGAAGAAAAAGTGGTGCTACTGTTTACTTTATGGCATAACAGATGTTTTTTGTTTAAAGAAAATAAGTCAATCTCTTTTTTGCAATCATTCTTTTCAAGACTTTAATTAACCATTTGCTAATTCTAAGCAAAGAAACAATAAATAAAACATTTCCAAATATGGAATGTCAACGATATCTGTTGAGAAAATGCTTCCTTTCATTGTGCAGAAAACTTACTGGTTATAAAGTTGAGTAAACATATTTTTTAGGGTAATGGCCAAATCACAGGAAATAGTTCTCGTCAAACCAAATGTACTTCCACAACTTGAACAAATGTAAACATGCACACACACAAATCTTTACAAAGAATATTTACACATACTGTCTTGATGCCACATACCACTAATGGAATGAAGTGACATTTCTGATTATTTTTCATAATGGAAGTGATGAAATTTTTCCACTTTTATATTTTTCCTATTGCTAAATTAATTATGTCTACAGCAAGGAAAATGCTAATTCAATTTCAAAAGTTTCATTTGGGTGACACAATGTTTCTATAGGTCTGGAACATTTCCTTCAGCAAAAGTGTATTGAGATTTTTATTATTTTTATTTTAACTGGACCTACTTTAGTCAAATTCAGTCTATATTTAAAAATATCTTCTATCCCCCCAAAAATGCATTTTTTCATATTTAAGTGCCTGAAAGAACAATCAGACAAATAAGAAAACACTCAGATCTAAGTAGAAACACATAGTACTACCAGAACCTCCTTGTCACCTCCAGGTGAATCCAAGGTTGATCTGTTTTTTAGATTCTCAGAACAAAGTCACCAGGGAATTGCATGCAATATTTGGAGCATACATTACTTCAGGGCATGAAGGTTCTAAAAATAAAAGCTGACACTATTGTAGTGTGCTTAAATGTGATTGACAAGAGCAGTGAAGTCATAAAGAATGAGACAAAATTGTTATGACACTAGGCAAGCTGCTTAAACAATGACTGAGAAAGAGCTGCAGTTGCATTCTGGGATTTTTTTTCCCTATGCATCCCAAAAGTGGGATCACTGTGAAATTATAAGGTTCATAGATACAATTTTTCTTTTGTTTTCCCAGATAAAAGCAGTCCTTCCACAGAACATTTAAAAAATCCATATTTCTTTGAAAAGAGGCACATTATAAAATTATATCTTTCACTGCAAAGTGCATTACTATTCTATAACATCCATTAAGACAGAAGTTTGAGGGTTTGATTCCTCTCCTTCTATTCCAGTGAATTCTTCATGGTTCCTAAGAAAAGAATTGAGCTATACAAGATACGGTTAAAAAAGACAAAATAAAGTCTCAACATTGTTGTATAGAATCAACTGGAATTTTTAGTTTCAATGACAAATACCTTCCTCAATGAGCAAATTTGGTAGGGTTTTGAGATGTTTGGGATTTTTTTTCTGATTTTTTTCTGTTTGGCCTAATATAGTTATTTACATTCTGTTATGCTCCTGAGTAGCTCCTGTGTGGTTTTTACTACACCTTGATGTATTAACATACATCAAAATTTGTGAAAATTGGATCAGACTAAGACAATACAGATTTTCTTTTTACCATTGCCCTGGTTTTGGCTGGGATAGAATTAATTTCTTCTCAGTAGCTGGTACAGTGCTATGTTTTGGATTCAGAATGATAAAAATGTTGGTAACACACAGATGTTTCGGTTTTTGCTGAGCCATGTTTATCCTAAGTCATGGATTGGGGTTTTTTTGTGTGGTTGAAAGGTAGAATATATTTGTTTTTTGTGGCCAGGTTTTGGTAGTGGGGGTGGTGCTACCAGGGGTGGCTTCTGTGAGAAGCTGTCAGAAGCTTTCTCTTTGACAGAGCCAATGCCAGCTGGTTCCATGACAAATCCTTTGCTGTCCAAAGCTGAGCCAATCAGAGATGGCAGAGGTACCTCTGCGATAAAATACTGTCATGGTTTAGGAAACATATCCCTCAGTTTTGTGTTTCCACTGAAACACTCCAAACCATGTGCCACTCAATCACTCTGCCTCCTGCTCACCCTCCTGTTGCAGTGGGCTGAAGAGAAAAATTGGAGGTACAAAAAATAAAGATCACTGGTTGAGATAAAAACAATTTTCTGAAAACATCAATGAAATAAGACAATGAACAGTAACAGCAACAATTCTAATGACAGAGTGTACAAGAAAAAAGGTGAATGATTCACACACTAATTCTTATCCCCCATGGAAAACCCCTGACAATGCTTGACTGCTCCCTCTGCCACACTATGTGACCCAGAAGGGAGACTTTTCCCCACCTCTGGAAAATGATGTGAGGTTGTATAGAATAAACTCCAGGTCTTAGCCATGCCCTCTTCTGGCTACCACAAAATTTAAGCCCGTCCTGGCTAGAACCAAGACACATATTTAAGGAGAAAAACAAAAGATACAGTGCAGAAGTAATTGTTCTCAGAGAAGAGCGAGGTGAGAATATGTGAGATGAACAGCTCTACAGACATCAAGGTCAGTGGAGAAGGAGGTGCTCCAGGTGCTGGAGCTGAGATTACCCTGCAGCCCATGGTGAAGCAGCTGTGCCCCCACAGCCCATGGAGGTCCACAGGGATGCAGACATCCACCTGCAGCCATGCAGGAGACACACACTGGAGCAGGTGGATGCCCGAAAGAAGGCTGTGACCCCATGGGTAGCCTGCATTGGAGCAGGCTTCAGGCAGGGACCTGCAGACCCATGGAGAGAGGAGCCCATGCTGGAGCAGGTTCCTTAGCAGGACTTGTGACATCGTGGGGGACCCATGCTGGAGAAGACTGTTTTGGAAGGACTGCACCATGTGGAAATGTGACCCACATTGTAGCCGTTTGTGAACTGTAGCCTGTGGAAATAACTCACAATAGAGAAGTTCATGGAGGACTGTCTCCCATGGGAAGAATCCTATCTTGGAGCAGAAGAAATACTCTTCTCCCTGGGCAGTGGCAGAAACAACTTGTGGTGAACTGAACATAACCCCCATTCCCTGTCTGCCTACACTGCTGGAGGAGAGGAGGTAGAGCCCAAGAAGGAGGGAGGGGTGGGGAGAAGGTGTTTTAAATCTGCTCTAATTCCGATTGGTAATAAATTCAATTAAAGTCTGTTTTGCCCTTGATAGTAATCGGTTTGTGATTTCTCCCTGTCCTTATCTCAACTCATGAACCTTTAATTACATTTTCTCTCTCTTATCCAGTTGTGGAGGGGAGTGATAGAGCAGCTTGTGGTTACCTGGCATCCAGACAGGGTCAACTCACCATAACAGGATTTGTAGAACAGTGGCAGTTGTGACTGTGGATTTTATAGAAAAAATAACAACCTATATGTAGCAATTTACATTTGATTATTGCAAAAAGTGTTCATATTTACATACAAAAATATGCACACATAAATGTGCAGTAGAAAAGGCTGGGAAAAAATGAATGGGAAAGAAATTGAACTCCAATTTCTTATTTTAATTTAGTAGAACTAAAACTTTCCATTAACATATCTCCTGCTTCAGGTTTTCATATTTCATTTTCTCATATATTGCTAGTCCCAGAGCGATAGACGGCTGAAATGTCCATTTAAAACTTTCTGTTCATAATTTGATACTAGCAGAGCAAGCAGCACCTGCTGATTCCCAGGGTGCACCAATAAGTGCAGTCTGCAGGCTGAAACAGCTGGCACCACTATTTAACATGATCAGGATTTACATTTAAAATGTACTCGGTATTATATTAGGTTTCAGTAACTACTTTTCATCATGTGACCATCTGTTTCTGCAGTTGCAATTTTGTGCTTCCCTTGATAACTGTTCTCAAAAAACCAAAAAAAGATCAAGCCCAAACCAAACGAAAGTCATTCTGGGTATTCCACAGTAAACCTCTTTACTGAACACTAAGGAACACAATTGCCTAATGTGGTTTAGTCCTTATGGGCAGCTCAGCACCACACAGACTCTTGGTCACTTCTCCAAGTGGGATAGGGGAGAGAATCCAAAGCGTGAAAGCGGAAAAATTCGAGGGTGGAGGTACAGCCAGTTCAAGAAATTAATAAAAGCTATGTATGCAAGCAAAACAAAACAAGGAATTTATTCACCTCTTCTCATGGGCAAGCAGGAAAGCCAGGCTCCTTGGAAAGAAAACATCCTCCCTTCCTGCTTCTCCCCCCAGCTTCAGTTTGTGTCACCTGTCACAGATGTGTTCCCTCTGAAATCCTTGTGCACCCCCAGCATGCACAGGGGTGGAGCAGCATGAGAAGCAAGACAGGCCTTGATGCCCTATAAGCACTAAATAATTAAATAATAAAAACATCCCTGTGCTATCAACACTGTTTCTTGACAAATCCAAAACATAACACCATAGAAGCTAAATGAATAAAAGTTACTTCTCTGTCTCAGCCAAGAACAACAAACCTAAGAACAAACATTGGCATCTTAAATATCACTAAGGGTACCATGAATATTTTACAAACAGGCCCAAACAATGTTAAGTAACTAAGCTGAAAACTGATATCTGAAACTTACCCATTCATAGCATCAGAAAATTAAAAAAAAAACCAAAACACAGAACACTGGCCACAAAAGGTCGACAGACAGAAGTGGTCCAGTATCACTTATAAATTGCTTCCTGACTACAATATATGGATAATTTGGATATGTTTTTGGGAAGTGGAGAACATGAATATGAGTCCTTTTAGAGAGAAGAAGATGATTTCTGTTACTGGAAAGAACTACCATCTTTAATTGTATTAAATTATTAATCAACTATTAATCAATAGTTACCTATTGGTCAACAAAGATAAAATTTGCTAATTGGCAGTACCAGCAGTTCAAAACAAAAAGAGTTTTGCTTTTTCTCAAAGGCAAGTCATATGCACCAACTCTAAGAGCAGTATTGCAGAGTGAAGGAAGTTCTGGCTCCAACACTCTTAAGGTTTGAAGGGGAGATTACACTTAACTCTAACTGTGTCTTAGAAATGCCAGCAAAATGCTGAAACTGAACAGAAGTAAATTGAAAATCCAATATATGGGTCAGTATGCTAAGACCCCATGAACTGAATACAACAAAACCATGACATTTTTAGCAATGGTCTTGAATCTTTGGAAAAAAATTCTGAAATATTTTTTTTTTTTTTAATTAAGCAGAAAAGTAGTTTCCTGTACTGCTTCAAATTACTTCACACAAGAATTTTAAATGATTGTATTAATCCTGACAAAGAAACAGATAGCTATTCTGCTCTTCTGCAAGCAGGAAAAGGGAAAAGTTGTATCAGAGCATTGCACTCTTGTTTAGGGTGAGGTATTCTGAGAATGGCTAACCAGTGACAAAGTCTTGCTGGCTGCAGACAATTTGTGTTTTGAGGCAATTTTGGTGGTGCTGCAGACTGACACAGACATTTCATAACAGTAATTTTGTGGTGGCTCTGGTCTGAGCCCATGGACTGAATGTCCTTTAGCAACTGGAGCATTAAACAGTACTTTTTGGTGCATCTTTTAATTTGATTTCAGCCATGAGTGGAGGCAGTTGAGGGATTTTCTTTAAAAGCATAATTCTGACACCAAAAGGAAAAAAATTAACATATATATATATGAAAATACCTTTAGTGCTCCTCTTGTAAAGTGAGAAATTTCTTACTTTTGCTGTATTTGAATTTTTAGTGCCTGTAGCAGTATTCAGCAGTTTGAAGAAAAACTGCTAAAAGAAAAAAATTGCTTCATTTTTTGATTATCGAGGTTTTTAAAATTTACCTTCATAAGAAAACTTGGCCAAATCAAAGACTGATGGCTCAAAACATGACAGCACAGTATGATCATCATAATGCCTATTTTTTATGATATATTCTTCACACCACAATTTCAAATCTTCCTGTGGCAACTACATTTGTTATTCGCACAGCAGACAGCTTGCCAGCTTTAATTATAATCCACATGCCATTACAAGTTAGTTGTTGAACAAACAGGAGAATCTCAGTGAATGTTGTTGCGATCCGATTTAAACCCAGAAAAGCAAAAAAAGCTGTCTCTGTGCATAAACCAGAAAGAACTTAGAAGGTTCTAAATATTCCCAAAAACGAGATTAAAACCAAACGAGGTTAGATGTTGGTGCCAAAAAAATTGATATATTTTATTTAATAGTAAAAGAGGCAAAGAGAAGGAAAGAGAAAAGTAGAGAAAAGTTAGAAAAAGCCAAGGTTACTTAAAAAAGAAAAGCATAGGACAGTCACCACCACACACTGTGTTACCTAGTCAAGATGGGGTGGGGGAGGTGAAGCAGTTTTTGGGCTTTTTTTTCCTGTCGTTTGAAG
>VZTH01002055.1:0-28663 GCA_013397815.1 Aleadryas rufinucha
TTGGCCCAAACCGGGACACAGGAGATACTTATTTTCAATGCAAACACAATAAAAGCAAGCAAGATTTTCCAGATCTTGGGATTTGACTAAAAACTTCTACAGTGTTCATCAAACAATAGTTGTCCATTGTTCTAAAAAGTTGTTTTTAGCATAAAGCAGTGATTGCTAAACTAAGCAACTTCCGAATGATTCATAGTAATTAATGTTGTTGAGCAGCTGAAGATGTTTCTCTAGTACTTCAGGAATTATTTTTGCATTTTCATTAGACAGTGATTGAACGGAAGACAAAACCTTTTATTAGCTTGAAACTATCATCACCGTCCAGATAAGTATCTAATTCCACATAAATAATTCTTTAGCATCCAGACTCTTTTTTGGTTCATTTGGTTTTAGTATGATTCTGAACACAAAATTCAGGTCCTTCAAAGTTCAGTTATTCCTTTCTATGTTATGTAATTCATCTTATCATAATCATAAAATAAGAAATAACACCATCACTGTTTTACAGCTAAACTGTCAGGAAGGAGTATCTTTGCTTGTGTAAAGATCCTTATGCAGCTATAATCCTCACACATTCCAGAGAAATATTTGAAATAATCTACAATTCATTCTATTTTTGAAAGGCTGGTAAAAGATTTTTTACCATCAAAACGTGTAAATGAATATCTCTTTTCTTTTGTGAAGTCAAACAGTCTCAAACATTAGAGTTTTAAAGGCCAGTTTTGATCAAAGAAGGGATGAATGCCCCTTTTGGGGCCACATTTTAGTATGACTGCAATACATCGTGTGTGAACTAGATTATTTGATAGAAATATTTATTTTAAAATTAAAACTAAAATTTCCTGTTATTATACTGATGATATTCCTGACATTTTCAGCTGTAAGTCCTCAAATATTTGTTGTTCAAACCAAAAGTTGCATTCTCTTCTGGATTTGATTTTGCTAATGTGTGTTACTGTTATATAACTGGTTTACGTTCCTAAAGTGTTCCTAAAATGTCTCCCCGAGTAAAAATGGGTTTGAGGTTTTTTTTAAGTTTTATATTTTTATTCTAATTCAATGAATACCTTATTCAGTTCTTTTAATTATCATTACTAGTTTACCACTGGATTTATGGATTTATGCTTGGATTTATTTGGAATAGTTTTAGGCATTTTTCAAAGTGTATGTTAGAAAACGTCATGAGTGACCTTCCTTTTGTTACCTGACAAAAGACAGAACTGTTGGATTTCTTTTCTTAAGCTGTTGATCCTAGAAGCATATGGAGAAATTACGCAGTACAAGCTTTATACTCCATCACCTTATCAGCGTAATGAAAGAGCGCATTAGGCATTCAACCAGGACTGCAATCCAACAGCTACACCTTGGGTGTGCTGAGTCAGCTTCTACAGTGCCAGATGGAAGCACAAGATTGTAACTTATACATTAAAATCAGAACGTGCTGCAGTTAGTGGAGAATAGGGAAAAAAATATTCTTACCAGTTTTTAAAAATGTTTCAACTTCAAAAGAGAAGATTAAAGAGGGTGCCAGTGAGTAGTTAGAAAACAGTTAACCATGACATCAGCATTTCAGGTTAAACAGGTTAAGAAAAACTTCTTAAAAAATGGGAACTGATTTCAAGTTTTCTATTTGGCTATACAGTCCATATGGAAAAACACAGGAGAGTATGTAAATAAAAGCAAACAGGCTGGGGCAGAAAAAGGAAACAGCCATAGTTTTTTTTCCTCTGGTTTAGGATGTTTGATAGGCTTTTGCTTGGTTTGGTTGCTTGTTATATCTTAAAATTTCCTTGTGTACACTAGTACATCTTAAAAATTTGATTGTATAATGGTTTTATCTTTCATTTTTAGATAGTTTTATGTGTGACTCTGTACCTAGGCATAGTTTCAGTGAAGGAAAGTAACTTGTCTATCAAAGTGTGGGTCGAACAAACTGAGAGTATATTCTCAGGTTTTTCACCATGGTTGGCTTTTTTTGACTTCAACTGAATAATATTTTAGAAATTTTGGAAGCTAAAATTTTGGACCTGTAAGTAATATCTCACTGATTCCCAGTGGAATCTATCAATAGCAATCTTATACTTTTATTTAGATACTGACTTTACTTTGCATGTGTTTTACAATAAGATTGTGTACGTTTATATAAATCAATGAAACAAATTCCCATAATACTTTGCTATTCAGGTTTAGGACTGGCTAAACTTACGACCTCTAGCCCAGGTGATTCTTTGGGGAACTCATTAGCCTGTGTATCTAGAAATGCCTTTTACAGCAAACGGGACTGATTTGTACATCCCGTCATTTTCCATATTCTTCTTTTAAAGTACCACCTGGCAAAGCAGTTACCAGAAAAGACCTATGTGATTGATTTTTTAAGTCACTGGTATTTCTGTTTTCAAAGATTAAGCAGGTGCGAATTATGCAAATCTGTGGGAATTAGTGAACTCTAGGCTTCAGAGAGGGTATAAACTCGAGTAGCTAATTGCACATTATGGACTTACTGTATTTTTGCTGTCATTTTGTAGGGGACAAGACAGCAGAGGAGCCAAGTAGCACATTTATCTACTGGTTAATTAGTGTCTTGATCAATAAATTGGTTGAGCTGAATGTGAATGGTTTCTTGAAACATTACTAAACCAATTATACTAAAGAGTCAAGATTTAAAAATCTGTTTGCCATTTAGTTTTCATATTTAGACATGAAATAAAAAAGGCAGGAAATTACGCAAAACCTTAAGGATACCAGAACAAATTCAATGATGCTGTATTTCACTTTGTTAAAAGTCAGCAAGATCCAGTAAATTCAGTAAGGTTAATGGACTTGAACTTGAGTAGGAAGAAAAGTAGAAAGAAATACTTTAATTTATGATTAAGGAAGTAATAAAACCACAGACACTTGCATAAAAAACATGCCCACTTTATTCTAATTAATATGATAAAACAAACTATTATAATAAATTATGTAAGAAAGAAATTCTGTCTCGCTGAAATTAAAGTGAGGGTTGCCCTCTACCGAGGACAAAATTTTATTCCTAAGAGGATGTCCCGGTTTGGGCCAATCTCAAGGAGAAAATGTCCAAAAGGATGTCTCCTCAAAGCAAAGCAGGGCCCTGCTGNGTTTATACTTGTGAACATGTTTATCTACTTTGCAAATCAAAAGTAGATGTGTAAAAATATCTTACTGTTCTTTTGAGAGTCCATTGAGGCTGTTCTCACAGCTAAAGAGAAGTCACCCTCTCCTACTTTGAGTGACCCCCAAAAGCACAGACTTCTTTTTTTTTTCAACTACCTAATACTAATGAATGGGAAGGGTAGATTGTTTTAGGCTCACTTTACTCTGTTTTAGGTTCTACTTTACTCTGTTTTAGGTATGATGAGAAAGGACAGAAATTCAATTAAGTTTCCAATTATGTACCGTCTTTTTTTGTTGTTTTTCATTAAAATTACTATTTTAGGAAATTGTGTTGTACAAATACTAGTGCTATTGCTACTATTACCACCACTACAATTACTAAACAGAAAAGATAATAAGCATAAATTTAAGAAAAATCAAAACTGTAAAGAAGAGAACACATAGACTACTGTATATTCTCTCAAAAAATATTTTCTAGCTTTTGATAGCTGGCTTTTTTAATTACCTTAAGACATCAGGCTCCCATTGGGAAACTGAGTGTTAGACATGTTAATTGTGTCTACTAGCTTTTTCAAGATAAAAAAAGCCCAGAGACACCATGAGTGTTTTCACTCCTCACCTTGCTCAGAAGAAGAGGCAGAATTTACAACACACTGATGTTGCTGTAGCCATAATTCATATAAAATATATATTGATACAAAAAATTCTCAGACTCAAAATCAGCACTGAAAACTGCTAATGATGATGCAGAATGTTACATATCCTAGAACAGCACACATGCCCAGCTGAGACTTATGTGGCTGATAAAAAGGATTGTGCCTGTACCTGGTCCCATGGTACAGGCTGAGGAGCTGAAAAGTGGGGAAAATTACTGTGTGCAGCATGTCCTATTAGAGGCACTTTCGAGCCTGGGGGCCACAGTCTGCTCATGTTATGGGGGATCCTAGGAACGTGACTCACCAGCACCTGTATCAGTCTGCTCTGAAAGCCCACTCAGTCACATGTAAATCAAAATGCTTTGACACCCTTGAAACCTGTCCAGCTTTAAAGGCCAGCTTTAAAGAAAAATTTCATGGGTTTGAATCCATTTGCCAATATGTATTATGTTGAAATTCTGGAGACTAGACAAGGTCTATACTGCCCACTGACGTCGCAGTTATTTCCCTTTCTCTTCTGCTCAGTCATTTAATGGTTGATTATTTAAAGTAAAAAACACAGGTTAGAGAATTGTGCTATCAATATTTGCAATCATTTGAAAAAAGTTATTTAACATTCTTGTGTTTTCGACTCTATCCAAAAGAATAAAGTCTGATGTGGCATTAGTTCATTTATGGTTAAAAAAAGATATTAGCAGTATATTTTTTATCCTTTACAATGACAGAAATTGGCAAAATTTTATAAATTTGAGGTCTAAATTCTTGGGTTTATAGCTTGTATGACCACTTTAGGATAAAGCTTAATGAAGCTTGCTCACTCAAAAGAAAGCAAAACTCTTGACATTCATACAAGAAGGAAGGTGAAATGTAAACTGATTTGTCTATGTACTGTACAGATTGGAAAAAAGAGATCCAAAAAAGAGATCATCACTTTCAAGTTAATATTGTACCAAGTGAATGCAGATTTCTGGATACTAAACAGTTACAAAAGTACCCATAAATTGTATGAAACCTAATTGTCTATGCTCAAAATTAAAAGTCAATCCTATTAGAAATCCAGAAAGTTGTGTAAACCATACTGAAAAGCGTTAGTGGGGGGTCTATAAGGTAACGTTGTCAAGAACTGCCTGGCACATGTGTATGACTTTTTATTTGAAGGTGGCAGCAGTGCAAATTTTAGGATATCCCACTGTGAGATAGAAATCTAACCACTAGATATATGATGGTCCTAAATGTATTGAAAATAGTATTGGAACAAGGTGGGTGAGAAGATTGTGCCATCACCATGTTAGTAGACTTAAACTCTGGCATCTCCCTCCTTGTACATCATGGAGATCCAAAATTACAAAGGTGTAAGTGAAGGTATCCAGCATTATAGTGGGATGTGAGGTACTTGTGTTAAACCATCACTCATTTCAGACTATGTATTTGGAAAAAAACGACCTGATAAACAACCAAAGTTTAATCTTTTCCCGGACAAAAAAGAAGAAAAATCATAGAAGCCAGATTTAGTAAAGGAATTCTCAACCCTAGAAATATTTGTTTCAAATCACTCAAAACATGTAGAGTCACAGGATCACATGTAAGGTCCACCCTACTTTTGGGTGCTCAGGGCAATGTCCAGTTGAATTTTGAGTATCTTCAAGGTGGAACATACACAGACTCTCTGAGCACCTTTTCCACTGTTTGACAACCTACAGAAAGAAAAATATTCTTCTCTATAACAGGGCATAATTTTAACTTTCAAATTATGTCCATTGCTGCTTCTCCTTTCATTGTGTATCTCTGAACAGTGTGGTTCCAACATCTCTTCACCCTCCTTTTGAGTAGCTGTGGATATATATTAAAAAAAAAACCAGAAAAATTAAAAAGAATGACACATGAAAAACCCCACTGTATAGGAATTAGATGAACTGGATACTCTCTGTGCCTATCTCAGCTTGTGATTCCATCACTAAATTCTTCATATTGACTGAGGGCCCATGCAAGCACAGAGACAGTACAAAGCTGAACCCTTTTATTAAGACCTTTTTTCTGTGTTCTGCCTCTCTCCTGTTTCCTTCCCTTACCTCACGCTTCATCATATGTCTGTGTCACCTGCAGGGGCTTGGCTTTTTTTTCCAAATCACAGTTCCAGAAGAAAAATGAGAGTTAGACTGCATTTTGTTGGCCTCATGGTAATAATCCTTCAATGAGAGACTCTGAGCAGCTTTTCTGGGCAAGACAGATGTCTCAAACGAGCTGCCAGATGGGAAAAAAAAAGTAAAAAAAAAAAAAAAAGATGAAATAAAAAGAGACATATGTTCAGCATGTAATACAAACTAGAATTTGTAGTATGATAATATACAAATCTTTCATATTGAAGCCTCTGAAACTTCTGTTTATGCATACAGCAAGTCCAACTATAATATCAGTGATTGGTATTATCTCCAGTTAGAATATCAGTCTGTTTCATGTAAGGAGACTGCCCACTGATTCTGCTTTAGCTCTTAAATATTTTAGCAAGAAAAATAGAGCAAATTGAGAAATATGCTTAACACCTGCAGGTACATCTCTTCTCTTCTCTTCTCTTCTCTTCTCTTCTCTTCTCTTCTCTTCTCTTCTCTTCTCTTCTCTTCTCTTCTCTTCTCTTCTCTTCTCTTCTCTTCTCTTCTCTTCTCACCTTCCCGAACCTTCNTTCTCTTCTCTTCTCTTCTCTTCTCTTCTCTTCTCTTCTCTTCTCTTCTCTTCTCTTCTCTTCTCTTCTCTTCTCTTCTCACCTTCCCGAACCTTCTCATCTCATCTCATCTCATCTCATCTCATCTCATCTCATCTCATCTCATCTCATCTCATCTCATCTCATCTCATCTCATCTCATCTCATCTCATCATTTATTATTTTGTGGAGGGGTTTTCTGGAGTTTGCCAGTCCCATTCTTTTAGCCTTATCAGTAGAGCCATCAATAGCTGTATTTGTGTGGATGCTTCTGATTCATTGCAAAGACCAAATTACCTCTGAGAAGACTAAGGACTTGAGCATCTTAGTATGCACAGGCCCTGATCTGAAATAGAAACTTATATTGGTGTGCTGGATGGTGTGAACAAAGATATTTTGTGTTGTAGAAAAAACAGAATACCTAGGATTTTATCTATTCTATTTTCTCCTAAAGCCTATGAATGCAAACTAAAAAAAAAAAAAAAAAAAGTTCCACATATAAAATTTCTCTATAAAGATTCATCTGCACAAAAAAAAAGAAATTACTTGGCCCACAGTCTAATTGCTTACAATAAATTCTGAATGATCATTACAAATTTACTCTCACAGATAATTTACAGTTTCAAAGCAAGCAATGGCACTCAGAGTCCTGACAACAATATAAGCACTAATTGAAAGGCCACATACAAGTACATGGCAATATGTAATTGGATCATAAGCAGGGACAGCATCCAGAATTTTCTTCTGTAATGATCTGTCAGCAGAAGATGTCTTTCAAATTTTATCAGGTAATCAATTTAGCAGCAAGCAATCAGGAATCTGAAAAATGCTGGTTCCAAATGTGTTTTCTGTAACATCCTTTCCACCAAACAAAATAATAAATAGTTTAAATATGCTCAAATTCTGATCTTCATTTGAGATTGTTATGGCAATAAGTAACTGGTAGAATATAGAGCCATATGATTGTATCAAAAAGTTTATGAGGAACATTTTAATTTTCTTAATGGAAAACTATATAACCATTGTATACATACTGTTAACATTCTCCAAATGTTAGCAACAGTACCTTCCTTTCTTAATTTCTGTGTTGTTTTACTCTCTACCTTGTCATTATGGCTTCATATGTGATGACAAAAAAAAAAAAGAAAAAATAATTAAAAAAAAATTCAGGTCTATATCACGTTTTACTTAGAGTTCACTTTGCAATTTGTTTCTTCCTGAGCCAAGTAACATTACAGTAGAACCAGATTTTTCTCTCAGTATTTCTTGAGGCAAATCAGTGTTCTGAATAAGAGAAATGGATGGTTTTGATCTAAGAAAATAGAACTGTTTTCCAGAGTGAGGACGGGTATCTCAATAACTGTGAAGGAATAGCTGTAGAGCAAAGGGCAAGATCCTCTCATCATTTGAAGTCTTTGGGGAATATCATTCTCACTTGGATGAGTTCTTTGTACGAGTTCTACAGCAAATTTGGGAATGAAAAAAAGGAAAATATTTTACTGCCAAGAAAAGGTCAGGATGTTTAATACAGTAGCAGTAAAGGATGCATTCTGTGTTTCAGAGAAGCACAATTATATTTAGTTCAAGGTGTGATATGTCAGGTACACATCATCTTTTCTCACTCTATTATATTATATCAGAAACAGGCAAGACAGCTCTGCTGTTCTCTTGATTACTGACAAGTTTTATTTCTTTATTTGACTTCAGCAGTATTCACTCTATTTTGGTTCTTTTGGGAGACCAAACATGCACATCATAATTACAAGACTTTGGGGATTTTACTGGAAATAGCCATTTTACGCCTTTCCAACTTACATGATATTTTCATGTATTTTGCATGTATCATTCAGGAATAAAATTAAGTGATAAATGAAGACAAATTATACCAGTCTAGATATACCACCGTGCTTTAAATTATTGTACTCTACCTTGAACACCTTCTTGCAAAACTAACTGACTGATAATACAGAATGCAAAAGATATTTGTATTCCATAAGAAAAAATAACAATCTATGAATGTCAGCTGCAATAAGAGTGAGGTGTTGGGGTTTTTTAATTGTGTTTATGTATATTTAAAACTGTAACAGATTTTCTATGTTATAGGAAAACAGCTTTTGACCTAGAACTTAAAACATAAAATAAATACTCTTTTATGGTTTTCATGGTTTTAACTGTTTTACCACAGCAAATACTTAAAAAAGAAAAAAAAAATAAAGAGAGTAGGAGGAAGGATTGTTATAGTTAATCTGGAGACAATGTTTTGTTTTGGAGAAGGAAAACTAGTGAAGCAGCTATATTTAGATATTAATTCAACTGATAGGAAAGAGCTGGTTGAGACTTGAATGTAGAAGGTTGAGACTTGAAATGTAGAAGGTAGTTTGAATGCAAGTCATCACAAAAGATCATAGAACACCTTCCAATAAGGGAAAAAATGTGAGAAAAGCACTGACAGAAAACTGGGCTTCCAATAAACAGACTTTAGCAAATTCAGGTATGGAATGTAATCTAAGGAACACATTGAAGTGTAATTAATATCTAAAGCAGACTCTTCAGAGTGCAACATGCCTGGTGTCAGAGAAAGGCAGAAAGACAGAGAGACTCCTACAGCAGAAAGAATTGCAGGATACTGGAAACCGGCACATGTCTAAGAATAATTTTGCAGAAGAATAGAACAAATTTATAGAGATAAAATTGGAAAGAGTAGGGAGAAAAATTACTTTAAATTAGCAAGACATGTAAAAAGCACTAAAGAATAAGCTCTGTAAGTGCATCAGAAATAAGAAAAGTTCAGTGCTTATTTTTGAGCAGAGCATAGAATTGTGCTTTAAGTCTGCATGAGCATGCATTTCTATGTATGTATTAGCACAAGGAACACTTTTTTTCACTAGCAAATTGTAAGATTTTCAGATGAACAATCTCAGAGGAGATTTGAAGCTGTATTCTTTCTTCTGTGATAGACCTAGCAGTTTAGTGAGGATATTAAGTAAAAGACTTTTAAAACAGAGGCAAATTAGAGAAGGATCAATGGAGGAGTGGTTTTCCCAAACCATGAAACAATTCCTCAGATATGATCTAATAATTCATATTTTCAGAAAATGACATAAAGTGTTATTGAGAAACAATAAAGTGTAAAAGGCAGTGATATGAATACAAACACTTAAAAATATCTGCATCTACCACACCAGGATTGCAGTTTGTCAGGGCAATGGGTGCAGGAGATGATCAAAACCTCCTTTCCTCACAAAGAAACTTTTATCTTCCACATATCCATAATACTTATAATAATGCTGTGACTCTTGGGGATGGTTCTGTGCAGGGACAGGAGCTGGATTCAGTGATCCTTGTGGGTCCCTTCCAACTCTATGTATTCTGTGATTCTGTGATTTTTTGATTATCCATGTAACTGCCTAATCTTATCCTGAGTCTTTCCAGATGTTGTTGCTTATTCCTTGTCTCTGGTTATTTTTATCTTTGGACTTGGTTTTGGTAATGTAATTGGAAGTAAAGCACAGACCCAAATATGAACTGTTGAAACTGTATATTTGAGCTTGCAGTGATCTGCTATGTGCACGATATTAGGGTTCAACTGCATAGTATACAATTGGGATTTCATGTCATAATTCACTTGCAGATTGGCTTACAGATAAGGGAAAAAACGTTGTGGATCTTGTTCCTGTTCCTTTCAGGAAACAGAAATAACATTCACAACTTACAATTTTGTTGTTGTGGGTTTTTTTTTAATGCAGGTTTTTTGTTTTTTTTCCTGGAGTTAGAAGCACAAAAGAGCAATAAAGATTCTTAAATCTAGTCAATTGCTACACACAATATCTTGAGTTTTACAGATGATTCATATGACTGAGCCAATCATTTGTTTTATGGCCCAACTTAGAGAGCAAAAGCAGCAAATTTTGCCTCTATGATGAGTACAACTGAATTCAAGATGAGCAGCAATAAGTAAAACAGTCCTCTCAACATGGGTAAAAATTCATTTCATTGTAGTTGATTTATATTAATTTTATTCATTGTATCATGGGACTCAGAAGTTGCTATGACCTTTGAGGTCAATGCTTGTTATAGACAAGTTGTTATACTGAGTAAAGCAAAGCTGTCACCAAGGCTTTAATGTTAAAAAATGTTTTGATTTGTATAGATAAAACAGGGGGTTTTTAAGAATAATTATTTTTTTTTTATGACCAGGAGAAATAATAGAAAAATATTAGTAGATAAGCTACACAACAAATGCTAACTCCGTAGTGTGTGTTCTAAATTCTTGGAAGGAAGAAGTTACCCAGAAACCTGGTTGAGCTGGTTGGAAGATCTCCCTGCTCTCCCAAGTCTTCCCTACTCATTTGGTTCCAGGCACAATGCTGGCAGCAGCTGACGTGTTCAGACCCCTCTTCCTCTGCCTGTTCCATCTCAGCCCTCTCAAAGTTTCAGGTCCAGCTTTTGCTCACCTTCCCCGCAGGGGGGAGGGTGAGACCACCTCCAGAGGGGAGTGGTCAGGATAGGGCAGTCGATGGCCTCATCCATTGCTGCCCAGCCACATCCTCTGAAAAGAGCATACCATCAGAACATAGTTACCCTTCAAAGTTTGCATTGTTGCCCCTTCCACTTGAAAAGAGTCAGCCATTTCATGGGATATCAACAGGGCTTCCCATACAAGCAGAAGAAACATCTTCAAAGTTACATCCATTGAGCATTGCAAAAGCTCTCAGTGCTGCTTTTCAGACTTTAAAATATATTCATAGACTGATTCACTTCGCTTTGATCTCATCTGTATTATTTCTATTACCTACAGCAGAGTTAGGTTAGCCTTTCAGTTGACAGAAGAACTATTATACTCTCTTTCACAAGCCCACAAATTTTACTGAGTAATTAAGGTTTGATTCTGTGAGCTGAAATAAATGAAAATTTTCTTTTCATATAATAGCTGTAATGAGAATCCTGCTCTGCCATATCACTATAAAGAGAGCAGACTTCTGACAACATCAGTGTTCGAGGCAAATCTCTTTCTAAAGAGGAAACAAGGTTAGATGGAGCTCTGCTGGAAGTCCTTTTATTTGCCATGATGCCAAACATCAAACTACAAAATCATTTTACTCTCCTTATTAACTTTTGCAAGAGACGTACTGCTTTCCACTGAGCTGTTTTCAAGTCAGTGGGGGAAAACAGAGATGACTTTATCAGCAGAGAAGGAGATGAAGAGAATTAAACGAAATTTGATGAGGTGTAAACAAAGTAGCATCTTGAGCTGGAGGGTGAACTGCAAATTGCAAGATGGTAGTGAGAAAAAGAACAGTTTACAAAATTAGCTTAAAACCTGTTAAGCATCAAAACAAACAACAGGACATTTTTAAAGCTTATTTAAGCAAAAAGTTTAAATAGTATTTAAGTCAAGACAACAAACAAAAAATGTTTCAACCATAAAGTACAGTACAGTTGCTTCCTGAGATTCCCCTCACACTTCAGGGTTAACTCTAGCATTGTGCCAGATATTCTACAGTACTCTTGTGTTGAAAGGTGTAAAACTGGAGCTTGTGTATCAGTAAAACTCTTTTCCTAAGTAAGTCTCGGTCTAGAACAGCACACCATCCAATAATTTACTCTTTTTTCTCTTTCCTGCAAAATGGTTGACATCATTATATGCTATTATCTTCTTATTTATTAAAAAAAAGCCAGCATACCTTGTACTACCCTTGTACTTATAGTCACTCTCATGTGTAACACGTGGGGCTTTAGAAGTGACCTAATACGTTCAAGTCTTGATCCAAAGTGCTTGATTTTGAAATCCACTACATATTCAGCCCATACTGACATTGGGATGATAACCCCTTTCCCACTGGAGAGAAGAGTAACTGCTGGGTCAAGGTTGTCTTTAAAATGTGATTGCGTTGAGCTTCTTTGAATGCTTAACTTAAAAATCTGGAAAAAGAGCAAAGATTGGTACCAGTGAGAGGGAACCCTCTTCTGGAATAGAGTACATGTGACATCTGTGAAGAGCAGAAACTACAGAACTGTCACATTTGTGAAGTGGTATTTCAGCACACCAAAAGACATTCAAAAACATTCAAAAGATTCAGTTTAACATTTGAAAAGGCTCATATGGTTACACAGAGCTATAGCTGGATGGATAATCTCATTTAAACATGAAAAATGTGCAATTTTTGTTCAAATTGCATGCCTTGTTTCAGAGACATTACTTGTTTTTTTCCAGCAAAACCCTGTACAATCATCTGTTGTAAGTGGGCCATAATTTTTCTAATGTGTTCCAGCTCCATAAACATGAGAAGAAACTTTGCAGAATATTCAGATTCCTCGTCAACATCTCATCTCAACGATTAGCTATAAACTATTATGTATTTTTTTATTATTATTATTCCAGAAACTGGGGAGTGTGCCTACTTTTTAAAAGATATTGCAGTTGTTCAAATTATGAAGAACAGAAACTATTGTGTAAATATGGGCTTTAAACTTTATCTAAGCAATTGAATACCTATATATATATATATAAAAACCCCCATAAAGTAGACAAGAAAAAAATCAGAAATTCTACATATGAAACTGAAAACAGTGTATAAGTTACCCCTTTAGTTTCTTCACCTGATTCTTTTTATATAAGAATTTAAGAAAGAATTTTAGAATATCCATGGAAGGAAAATGTATGTAAAAGATTGTAAAGCCCACTGTTAAGACTTTTCAGCTCTTTGAACCTTACTAAAAATTCATAATAATTGATATTTTTCACATTCCCTGATTCCTTTAACTTCACAAGATATGTTAAATATTTTTTCAGTTATTGTTGATTATTCTTTCTCTTTCATATATAGAATATATAGAATAATAGATTAAATATTAAAGATATTTTGGAGAATAAATATGCTGGTGTATAAATGTGTACACAAAACATGTGGAGTGAGATACACTAACACCATCAAGGCAAAGTATTTTCAAAATATAATACTTATTGTACCTCGTTTAAAGTCCAGGGGAATTAGAGATGTTATGATTTGCAGAACGACTTGTTACACAATAAATTAATAGTTGAATTAGAAAGAATATGTTTTTCTTGTGATTCTTCTTACTTAGTGCAAGGATCTGGATAAGTCTGAAGGTTGTTTGTTGATAAGTCATGTGAGTCCAGCTCAGAGAAGAAGTCACAGTTTCCACAGAGGAAGGGCAAGAATGAAGACGTTGAGAGTTCTTGTGAAAGATCTTCATCACTTTTTTCCTTTAAACTGTGTCAAGAAGAGCAGTAATAATGGTTCTGCCCATCAGCCACAATAAGATACCAGGGTTTCACATTCAGGATAGTCAGATGTAACCCTTAGTAACAGCTTCAATGTAGTTGGAGTTGCAGATATGTCCAATGGTACCAGCAATTAATGAAAAGCTGATAGGGTAGCAAGAGCTATAACTCCATGTCCCACCTTACAGAGGCACAGAAGAGGCTCATCTTTGCATCTTCCTCAAACTACACTTCTCAGTCCCTCAAACTAGGATCCTAAACTTTTCCCTGTTCTCACCTTTCTTCTGCACCACCATCTCAGCCTGCCCTTCTGATTGCAGACCCTCTCCCAATTACTCAGCTTCACATTTCATGCCTCCAGTCATACAGATTTTTGATGAGATGCATAGGCAAGGAAGAGAATACAGAATTCAGTTCTCCATACATCAGGGAACTTCTCAAGATGTACATATCTATTTTATTTCCTAGTTTGATACAATGCTTTACTAGCCAAATGCTGAAAAAAATTAGGCAGCACATTAACCTGGTGGAATGCTGAGGGACTGGTGTTCGCTGCCAATGTGATCCCATAACATTGTGCTGAAAACCATTCTAGATTTCTTGAGAAAGAAAAGAGAGAAAAAAGTATGATTTCTTGCTCTAGCACTAAAGGCACTCATCTGTAAGGGGGCAACTGTAACTGCAATTTCTGCTCACAGAGTTGCATTTTACTCAGAGACTGAATAATTGAAATATAGGCAGAGCTTTAGAAAAAAGGACCAGAACTTCCTCCTCACAGAGAAGGCAGTGAAAAATTAACACTTTTCTTCTGTCTCTATATACTCTGTAACATCAGATTTGTCCTTGCACAGCAGCATAGCTTGGAGAACTTCACTATAACCTGTATATTGATGATAGGGTGCTTTTGAGAGATATGTGGGCTGGATCTCTGATAGGTTTTTGATTGAACTGAACTCCTACTTCCAGACAAATTCTCTGAGGTATTGCATAAAAGATAGACTGTGGCACTATGACATACTTTTAGCAAAAATTAGCAACCACAGCTGCCTTTTATAGGATGCCTGAATGTGTTCAATAGTTTCAGAGCTCACCAGTCTGGGCTTCTTGAGATGCTACAGCATAAGAATGTCACATTTTCAAACTTATACTGGGCCTATATAGGAAATACAGATTGATTTACATCTGAATACATCTGAAAATACAGATTTTTCAGTACTTATGCACAGAGAGGCAAACTCAATACATGAAGAGAAATTTTAAGTCTGATCTTAGATGCTTTTGAATAAGTTCTACCAAATTCCACTTAATTCCTGGCTTGTATAAGTGAAAAACAGATGCGCAAAAGTATTTAGGAGTCTAATACCTCTTAGGGAGTCTTATTTCCCTTTGATTTCAATTGGAATTGTGGTGTATATATAAGTAGGGGTAGGGACTCAAAACGTTTGGGATTTGGTTATTTTATCCTTTGTAGCATAATTTTGAAAGTTTAAATAACAAAGCTCCTTTGTAAAATAACAAAGTTTTTTTGTAATTAACTACAAAAATTTGATAAGTTCCAGGTTTAAATTCCTTCACAGATACAGGATATGATGTGGAAAGGATGTTTCAATAGCTGCCAGTTTAGTTTACTCAGTCCAGGTGCTGAGAACCAGTAGAATCTTTCTGCATCTTTCTAGGAGGTTTAGCATTTGAAGACCTCACACCAAAGCCCTGAATGCATGAACAAAAGAAACCTTGGAGAGGAACGTATTTTACTGATACCAAAAGACTGAACACTATTGAAGCTGGTGGATTTTGTCTCCCAAATGACTTTCTGAAAGGTAATTTAATCTCCTCTGTGGACTTCTTTTTGTAAAAACCAGTTGCTTCAAATGTCTGTCAGTGTTTTCCCAGTGCCAGAGGTCCTGTGGACATATGTGGCCTGGAAAGCAACCAAACACTTCCTCCCCTCAGCGCCTTGGGTGTGCAGCTCAGACAAGACTGAAACTGCTATTTAGCAATGAATTAGAGATATGATTCAGAACAAAATGAGAAGCAGATGAATAAGTGTATGCCAATTTTTCATAGCCTTTTTTTCTGAGAACCACACTTCCAAGTGTCAAGTGGGTGAAATCATACAAAGGTGTTTTGCTTCAAATCAAGGGGTCAAGTATTTCAATATGGGTTTGTCTTTGGAATTAATTTAGTGTAATACATGCTCTTTTCCCCTCCCCTTTTTCTAGCACTCTAGTTCCTGAAATATATATGATGATGCATGCAGCACAAATAACTGGTTACCATAGGAACAACTGTAATAGTGATCCCAAAGCAGGGTGGGACTTTTTTTCAGGTTTTTTTTTCCTCTTAATACCATACTTTGTACTTACATAAAGATCCTAGCCCCCTTTCATTTGCAAATCATTCTGGAAAAATGCTCCTATTTAATATGATTTGACTATAAATTGATAAAATTTTTCAGTGTATTTGCAGTAGCCTTCTGGCCTCATGCATTTTTTACTGATAAAGAGACGAACACTAAAGGAATTTGGTATCCATGACATTGTAAATGACAACCTTATGATAAGCCTTACTTCTTTAAACATTGCTGTGATAGCATTACTGAAGTAAGCAAAGCATTTATTGTATTTTTCTCTTCTTTTTCCCCATCATAAGTTGCCCTTTTACCACATCCTGGCATATAAGTATGAGAAAACGCAAAATATGTGTAAGCATGAAACAAGCAAAATGGCAGGTAAATTTTCATTCTTCTAAATGTTAATAGTATTACCTGTTATTATCTAGCTCTGCATACATCATCAGGGTCACGAACTGGGTTTCAGACATGCACCAACATATTGCCACAACCAAATGCATAGGTTTATGGGGAAGTAATCAAGGATCAGTCTGCCTCCTCCCCTTAGTGTTCCCAAGTAAATGGAGACAGCCCTGTTTTCCATCAGCATTCAGATTTCTTGAGTATTGGTGAAGGCTCTATGATTCTGTTGAGAAAGAGGGTGATGACAGAGCAGCTTGGTGGCCAGCAGGCAGCTGGTCAAGGTCAACCCATCGCAATCAATCATTGACTTCATCTCCACTTTGGGTAGTACAAATGAATTGGAGAAACACAGGTAAATGCCTCACGGAGATTCCTTGGAGAAAAAGAATTTCCGTTAAATAAAAGCTTCTTTTGCTCATGCATATAACAGTGTCCAGCTTTAAAAAAAAAATTAAAAATGCATTAGGAGAAGCTGTTAAATAGCAATTGATAGAGAATGTGAGCTACACGTGATTGGAAAGCTCTGTCTGCATTGCTGTATTTGAATGCAGAAGATCTGTGTTCCATGTTTTGCCAGAGTGCTGGGATGCAGGGCTACCTCCACACTGCAGCCACAGGAATTTATATAAAGTTTTAAGTGGTTGTGAGAGTGCTGTTCATGGCAGGTATGGAGAGCTTTACATGAACTCTACACTGCAGTCACCAAAATACCTGGAGCAGTGATATACAAGTTTTGAACAGTTGTAACTTTCTGACAAAAAACACATTTTAGGGAAAACTCACACATCAAATCTATTGCAAAACTCTCTTCTCCTGTCTAACAAAAATTAGAGATATTATTCTGCCCCTGTAGTTTAAGAAAATGGTCGCTGTTACAAATTTCGCCTTCCAGAACGGAAGGTTTTTCACAGTCTGTAGAAAAACTGCATCAGATGAAAAAATAAATCATAATAGGAGGGGGCCTCTGTTCGTTTCTGAAGTGATGCTTCATGTACTTGTAGGTAATTGTGAAGTTTACTGAGGCTTTTCCATCCACAGAAAAAGCTACTCTAAGTATCTTGTTACCATGGGCTCTTAGTGGCTTTTTCCCATGCTATTTAATTTGGTTGCAAAGCAGATTCACATCATCTTTTCTTTTCCTATTTGACATATAGAATTTAATTATAGTAAACATTTGACACTAATTAGATAGTAGCTTTAGAGGACCTGATGTAATTTATTAGATTTAGACATTTAACTGCAGTGCAGTTAGTGCGTAACCGTGTTTAGGGGTATAAATTCTATAAAACAGTAATTAATTTACATATACTTTCTGCTTCATTAATCTATGTGTTTAGATACCTAAAAATGTAAAGTGTAATAAATGTTTTATTAAGCAATGAAGAGGAAAAAAAAATTGTCATGTAAGAGAGAACAGAACTTTTGCAAAGATGCCAAAACACGCAAGGACAAAAACCCCATAGATGCTCTTTCTACTCTTTTTTCAGAGGACTTCTTGCTCTCTGTCACTCCTTAGAGGATGTTTCTCATGGCACAAAGGTAGCATGTACTGTTTAGGTGGGGGTAGTTAAAGGCTGTGAGGTTACTGCTGTTGCCTCATGTCATCAAGTCTCTGTTTCTACCTCCTTCGGCTCATCTGCACACGGGGTTTTCCTAACCCAGGGTATCAAAGTGATCCAGGCATTTAAGTTACCATCTCAGAAAAAAATTCTGGAAAGCTGTGCCTAATTAGCAACCTCTAGCAGCGGGAGGGGAAATGGCAAGCAGGGAGGTTGTACAGAGCTGGAGCCCTCTGTGCAGAATGGTAAAACAATGAAGAACTGCAGGATGTCATCAGAATCTGAACTAGCACCCTGGCTAACCCTGCTCAAAAGCTATCATCTCAGTGCAGCAAATTCACAGTATTAACTATGTTAGCTTCTGTTTACTGTAGAAGCACTGTTTCTGCTGTTCCCTGGTAACACTGAATCACTTAGATGAATAATAGGAAAAATGTAAATAAGATATCCTCTGAGTTATATTGCAAAAGCTGAGCTAATTTTTTTTTTCCCAAGCAGAAATTTTCCACAAAATATTCCTTTTGTTAGAAAATTAAAATTACTGCTGATAGAATGTTTTTCAGGAAAGAAACAACTTTTTAATTTGAGAAATAAAATATTTAATAACAAAGAAAAAATGCTTTGACTGTGACAAAATAGATATTTTATTTTGAAAATTTAATTTTTTTTCATTTGAAAATGCAGTTGTCACAACAAAGTGTAAACCTCATCAAGTTCAACAAGGCCAAGTGAAGGTCCTTCACCTGGGTGAGGACAATCCCAAACAGGATGGAAGAAGGTTCGAGTGAGACCTTATTGTGGCTTTTTAATTCTTAAAGGGACTTATGAGAAAGAAGGGAGCAGACATTTTAGTAGAGCCTTTAGCAATAGGACAAGAGGTAATGGTGCCCCATTCCTGAAATCATTCAAGGCCAGGTTTAACAGGGTTCTGAGCAACCTGACCTACTTGATGTCATTTCTTCTTGCAGGGGAGGTTCAACTAGATGACCTTTAATTGTCCCTCCCAACCCAAACCACTGTAGGAAAAATAAAAGTAAATAAATTTACACACCCCCATCATTCCTGACTGATTAGATTTAAACTGGCCTCAGGACTTTTTCTAAATATCAAATATTTTTTTCTGAAATTTCTATTTCGTGATGTGCAAGTCAATCAGCATAAAAAAGTAGAGAAAAGTAGAAGTGTACAGAATTCACATAGCAACAGGGATGGATTTTAATAGACCTGATTATGAAGTAGATGGGAGAGTGTGTGCATGTTCGGGGAGAACTGCAATTATTTTTAATTTGCAATGAAAAGCCAAGAATTTTCAAAAAGAGGAAAAAATAGACAAGCAAGATATAAAAGGAACTGAAAGTGAGAGTAGTAGATAAAATAAAACTCATTTGTCCCTTCTGTCCTATGCATACAGTTAACACAGATTTCTTTCCTGTAGGTTTAATGCAGTGCTAATGGCTTCAGTATCTTCTTCTTAGACAGTCATACTTTAATATTGCAGGTTCCTAAGAGGCCTTATGTTGGAGTAACCACCTAGAGAATAAAAAGCTTGTTTAGGAACCATCTGTGCTTAAAAACAAATTGTTGAACACAGTTATTTGGAAATACAGTCACTGGAACTGGGAAATAAAATAATTTCAGTGCCCCTTTCAATAATATATTTGAGGAGGCCAGTGCAGAGATGGAGTCTGTGTTCTGAACCCACTGCACCCTCAAAAAGAGTGGGAAACTCAAGCTTTATTGTCTTAAGAACATGTATGATGCTGATTAGCATTTGATTTATGTGTATTCTGTGTTTATTTGTTTATAAAAATGCCCTGCCTCTTCGCAGTTATCCAAATCCTATGTTGTAGCAGTTTCTATAGCAACTATGCATTTATTATTGAATAAAGAAAGAATTATGTAAACCAAAGCCATAAACCATACATAAATTATCAATGCATAAATTCCTACTGTCCTGATTTCTCAGTCCAATTTTCTACAGTTTGTATATAAGCAAGTAAGAAATATAAGAAAATGAAAAGTAGAAAGTTTCACTCAACCTTTTCTTCAGTAACATTATTGAGACAACTATCTGTCTAGAAATTCTGATAATATATGACTTAAGTAATTCAGAAATCAGGAGTGATTCCCTTAAAGTCATGAGTCTGGTTTTTAAAATGTTGAACTTAAAAAAACCCCACTAACCCTATAAAAAGGACACCACCCCTCCCCCTGCCCCCGCTTTTTGTTTGGTTTGATTGTGGAAGCATGCAAATTTTGAAGCATTTTCTTGAAGCCTGGTTGAGCTACCAAGAACATACTTTAAGGATGGAAACTTCGATTCTGAATTAATTTTGGTATTCTAATAATATGTCCTACCTGCTGACATGCAGCAGTTCCAGTATCAGTTCCCTCAAGAATACAAAGATGTACCCAAAGATGCTCACCTAAGCGTCTTTAATTAGTTCTCTCTGTTGATTTCCACTATTTGGCTCTATCAGTGCAAACCAACTGCCAAAATTTCATTTGTAGCTAGATGTAGTTGAAATTCAGGGACTCTAGCCAAGATTTCAGCCTTTAATTTCTGGATGCCAGCTGAAAGTCAAAGTCTTGGAATCTTTCATGACATTAAAAAAAAAATAGAAAGAAATGAAAGAAAAAATCCTCCAAATTCTACTTCAATATTCAATTTTGAGAGTGAAAATGTTGAAATAAAACATTTTGACACTTTCTGGAATTAAATGTTTTGAAACTTCCATTTGAAAATATTTTAAATGTTACTGCTGTGAATCAGAAGAAAATTGTTCTGTTAGGGAAATTTTTGGCCAAAATTGCAAATCCATTCATAACAGCTGCCAGACTTTCTGTGGCAGACCACAAGATCTGAGCTCAGGGATTCTCATCCATGTCGCTCTGCTGAGATAAATTGTCAATAAAAGCCACAACTTACTGCTTATCATTTCTGGCTTCCCATGTCCTTGCTTATTTAATCTTTGGCTTTGCCTGAGCAATTTCAATCAAAAGTAGATCTTTCCAAATGAGCAACCACTTACTAAATGTGCACAAAACCTGTGTTGTTATTTTTAAAATTGAACCAAATGAATGTACATAGGACAATAAGGTTGTCTCCATAAGCGCAGTGAATGTTATTATCTATGGGTGTAATTTTACTTCATAACTTCATACAATTACCTTCACTTATGAAAGCAATGTATTATGCAACACAACACAACATATATTTATAATATTTACTATCCAAGTCTTTGACTAAGAAACAGAAGTTTCTGTTTATCACCATGGTTCATCTCATTATCTCAGTGGAGTATTTAGTATGTTTGTTTTAAAGCACTCTTGAAGCTTTCCAAAGACAGAAGGCTAAACAAAAATCCAGACATATGGCATAATTAAAGTACAAGAGGCAATTAGCTATTTTGTGGAGCAAAGACTGTATTAGAATCTATTTCATGTTTTCTTTTTTCCATTCAATTTTATACATTTTCTATTCAAGAAGTTGATAAAAAAGAAAATATTCAATCCAGCTCCAAATCTTCTTGGATTCTTGAGGGTTTCAGTGTAATTATATGTATGTATGCACACACACACACGCATATATATATATATATATATATATATGTAAAAGTTTAATATGCAAATGTTATGCAAGTACATACTTCTTTTGGATGACTTTTTGAGTCTTTCAAACTGGAGATATTAGTAAAGTCTGAAGGAATATTACAATTATTTTACTCTTTTTTTTTTTTTAGAAAATAAGAAAGACAATCAGTACTTCCAACAAATAAATAACTTCCATTCTACTCTCCTCCCAACAAGCATTCTGAAAATACTTTATATGTCAAGCACAGAGGAAAAAAAGTACTATTCTGTATATCTCAGTGAGTATGTTGGTTTGGGAATCCAAATGAAATGCGGTATCTCATAAAATATCCCTTCTTTTTAATCTTTATGATATCGTGAGATAACAATATAAAGGGTTCTAACTCGCTACAAAAGCAAAAGACATATTTCAGGAAAATGCGATAAAAAACCTATTCTTAGGTTTCAAGGAGTATTATGATACATTGTAGAATTTTTGTACAGAAAAAAAGCCTTTAGCGCCTATTGTGGACTTTGCTAAAAATGCATACCTTACTCTGCTGGTAATACAGAAAATAATGACATTTTTCTTAGCTTTTTTTTTAATGAGAACGCCATATCTCTATGGACCACATGGACTGATTCAATACAGTGCCATCCTTCAAATTTAGAGTACTTCTATTTTCAAACTCAAAAAGCAGAACGGTATTCGTGTCATAGACAAAATAATTCCTTATCCCTTGCTCCTCATTAGAGAGAAATATAAAGGCCTTGCTGCTTTTTCTTTAATTGATTCATAATGAATGCCCTAATTATCTGTGCAGTACTTATAATTTATTAACTGAAAAAGTGAGATGTGTAATAAATATAGTGATGTAAGCATTTGACAGAGCATTTGGTCAATCAGAAGCTCAAAACAGAAGTAAAATTACCAAAGTTCATCTCTCAGTCAGCAGCATACCAAGCCCACAGTCTATTTAATGCCATTGAACAGATGTGATTCCAGTAGAAGAATAAGAGGTAGTTTCTTGCCTTTTTCTTCCAAACAGGTTCGGGTTGGGGGGACAGAAATGCAGCCTGCAGCCTTTCTTACTACTGATGATCCAGAATGACATTGCAGGCACTCCCTCTTTAGATTCATCCATGGTACCTGTAGATGTATCAATGTCCCAAAAATGGATCTTCAGATCACGTACCTTCTCTGGCTGGCTAGCAGCAATGGGAGCTGGCAACATGGCCATGTAGCCAACTCAAAATGAAAACAGCTTCAGAACCCAACCAAATTCACTGTAAACCATTTTTCCCCCTCCACTAAATTAAGCTATGTGCTGCAGATTACATACTCCTAGAAACAAATGCAAGCTGCTCTTGACTACATGCAAAGAACTTGGACTACTGAGAATAGGAAGGAGGACAGATAAGGACATCTGTATAAAAGAGAATCACACAATCATAATAATGATTTGAGTTAAAAGTTACCTTAAACATCATCTAGTTCTAACCCCCCTGCCATGGGCAGGGGAGCTTCTTAGCAGACCATGTTACTCAAAGACCGGCTCAGCCTTCCCTCGAACATTTCCAGGAAGGGAGCTTCCACTGCTTCTCTGGGCAGCTTGTTTCACTGCCTTATGGTAAATAATTACTCCCTAACACATCTGTATTTCTGGAGCGACAGGGAAATCCCAACAAATAACTCTGCTGGAGGCCAGTGTGAGCCTGAGGGGGAATGAGTGGCACATGCAACCCATTGTGACTAGCCCAGAGGTTCCATGAGTCCCTGGCGTAGTCTGACTCAGGAGAAGGTATTTCAAGGGCAAAAAGTGTACCAGTGGACTTTTGGTATAGCTGTCTTGGAGAGGGTGGAAACTAAAACTCTTGTCCAGCTTGCTCAGTCTCTCAGAGCACCCTTCTGCTGTGGGGTTGCAGAGGGTCGAAGATCATAAGGTGCCAATTGCTACCACACTCCACTACAAAAACATGACCATGGTGTCCTGGTTTTGGTCAGGATAGAGTTAATTTTCATCCTGGTAGCTGGTTCAGTGCTGTGTTTGGGATATAGGATGAGAATAATGCTGATAACATGCTGTTTTGGTTGTTGCTGACCAATATCTACAGTAACTCAAGGTCTTTTCAGCTTCTCCACCAGTTCACCAGTGAGGAGGCTGGAGGGCGCAAGGAGATGGCAGGTGACACAGTGGGGACAGCTGACCCCATCTGGACAAAGGGATATTCCACACCATATGACATCATACTGAAAAATAAAACTCAAGGAAGTTGGTTGGTGGGTCATGGCCCACTGCATTGGGACTGGCTGGGCATTGGTCAGAGGGCAGTGAGCAATTGCTTTGTGCATCAACTGTTTTTTATATTGCTTTATCATTATTATTGCTTTCTCTTCCTTTTTTGTCCTATTAAATTTTCTGTATCCCAACTTACAAGTTTTACCTTTTTTCTAATTTTCTTCTCCATCCATTGCAGATGACTGAGCAAATGGCTGTATGCTGTTTAGCTGCTTGCCAGGTAAAATTACAATATTATCCCAGTGTTCACTGCTGATGCATTTTGGTTGTGTGTCTTAGTTTGGCTAAGAAGAGGTGCAATTCATACTTCACCATGGTCATGCCATGCACAGAAGTGAACCTGCAGAATTTCTGTGAAAATTTTTGTTTAAAAGAACCCCTTGCCTAGCATTACCCAGAGCATCCACATAGTGATTTCTGAAGTTGCTCATCTTTTTCCTTTCCCTACAAATTGTAGAAGTTCACATGCATTCTCTAGTAGGATTTCTTCAGCAGTCTGCCCTGAATGCTCCACATTTGACAGGGCAGTGAGGCTGAGTGAGACACTGAATCTTTTCTGCGCAGGTTTCATGCAAGGAAATGGTGATGATGAGAGGTCTTCAGGTCTCAGAACAAAACAGTGGCACATGTGGCACCTTTAGCGGGGAGGTCAGTATCTTTGTGGAATGGTGAGATACTGAGTTCTGACATGACTCTGTAGTAGTATGAGTCAGCACAACAGACTCACTGCTGCTCTTAGGAACTGCTCTCTTATAAAATTAGTGGGCACCTGCAACTCATGACATTGCAGTATTACCAAGATATTGTCTTCCCCCATGACTACTCAGTTACAGGATTTCCAGGGCTTTCCTGGCATTTGAATTTCCTTAATGTTCTTATACATATGATAGTGTGTGTTCAGAGAAGGAAAACATGAACAGAAATATAACAAAGTTCAAAGAATCATGGAATCATAGAATCATAGAAAGGAATATATCCTGAGGTGGAGGGAACCACCAAGAATCACTCATCCAGCACCTGTGGNCTCTCCTCTCCTCTCCTCTCCTCTCCTGCTCCACTTCCTTCCACTTTGCCCTATCCTGCATGTTTCTTCAGCAGAAAATAGATTTAGATTCAGCATAGACTTTGGTTTTATGTTAATTACTGAGCACTCACACACACGGAGTAAAACTGCTCTATGCTTGGGACCAATTTAAGTAGCTGAACTACTAATAAATGCCTTTGAGTCACCAAAGCCATTCAATTCCAAATTTCCTCATGTATAAATTAATGAACATTTCTTATAAAATATTTTCCTATTTACTTTCAATAGTGGGGAAAATGCAACATCACTGATGTGATTTACTTTCTTGGATAGAATGGTGAAAACAGCTTAGTTTTCCTAGCAATAGTTGATATTTCTTGTGTTACAGAATGTAACAGGAGGAAGGGTTCATGATTTGAAGTCATATTTAAAGTATTCAAGATGGTTTGAATGAGAGAAAACAAGTGTGTTTTCTTCTTTGTTTACTTTTGTTTTTCACCTTGGAAGGAATGGAGAGCCTGAATATACAAATACCATCTGGGAGTAAAGCATTCAAATAACTCAGTGTTATGAGACATTCTATACTTCTTCCATGCATTCACTAATTAAAATCAATCTTTCTACTCTATGAATGGTTTCCTAGATGACAGTATTGTAAGTTTCAATTTTATTAACAGTGTCTGTTTATCTTGAAAACATATCCATAGCTCAAATCTGGGTGTTTTAATAACAGATATTTCAACTACTGACTACCCTTATCAGCACTTGTAGCATCAAGTTCTATTTTTTAGTTTCAGTTTTATTTTCAGGCTGTAACTAGCCTTGAAATTGTTTGTGCAAGATCTAATCCAGTGACCATTTTCCTAATATGACTTAATAGATTCAGCTGTGCAGAAGCTCAGAATAACCTTTATGTGCCGTTTAACAAGTATTTTCATAATGCTTTCAAAACAATCATGGCTTCTATGCATTGGCAACACTTCATATCTGGTTTAATTTTCCTTAATTTTCCTTTCATGAGAAGCAAATTGAAAGAAACAAAAGTACTGTAAAAGTAAAATTAAGTGGCACATTACTATGTTACCATAATTTGAAAGATGTCAACAAATTAATCAGAACCTAATCTTCCATATTTTTATAGTCAGTCTTTATGTCAGGGGAGCTACAGTGGCTGGATGGCCAGGCCCAGAGAATGATGATGAGTGGAATTACATCCAGCTGGTGGCCAGTCACCAGTGGTGTTTCCCAGGGCTCGGTGTTGGGAAAAGTCCTGTTTAATATCTATATCAATGATCTGGACAAGGTGATCAAGAGCAGCCTCAGTCAGTTTGGAGATGACTCCAAGCTAGACAGAGTGCTGATCTGCTGGAGGGTGCAAAGGCTCTGCAGAGGGATCTGGACAGGCTGCACTGACGGGCTGAGGAAAATTGCATGAACTTCAACAAGGTCAAGTACCAGATCCTGCTTTTGGGTCACGACAACCCCAGGCAATGCACCAGATTTGGGGAAGAGTAGCTGGAAAGCTGCCTGGCAGAAAAGCACCTGGGGATGTTGATCAACAGTAACCTGAATATCAGCCAACAGTGTGCCCAGGGGCCCAAGAAGGCCAGTGGCACCTGGCGTGGATCAGCAGTAGTGGGGCAGCAGGACCAGGGCAGTGATTGTCCCCCTGTACTGGGCACTGGTGAGGCCACACCTCAAATCCTGTGTCCAGTTTTGGGCCTCTCACTACAAGAGGTGTGTGAGAGAGTCCAGAGAGGGGCAGCAGAGCTGGGCAAGGGTCTGGAGCACAAGTTTGATGAGGAGCAGCTGAGGGAATTGGGGGTGTTCAGCCTGGAGAAAAGGAGACTCGGGGGGACCTTATTGCTCTTTACAACTGCCTGAAAGGAGGTTTTGGTGAGGTGTATCAGTCTCTTCTCCCAGGTAACAAGTGAAGGATGAAAGGAAATGGCTTCAAGTTGCACCAATCCCTAGCTCCACTTCTCAAAAGAATACATAAACNTAAAACTCTTGTCCAGCTTGCTCAGTCTCTCAGAGCACCCTTCTGCTGTGGGGTTGCAGAGGGTCGAAGATCATAAGGTGCCAATTGCTACCACACTCCACTACAAAAACATGACCATGGTGTCCTGGTTTTGGTCAGGATAGAGTTAATTTTCATCCTGGTAGCTGGTTCAGTGCTGTGTTTGGGATATAGGATGAGAATAATGCTGATAACATGCTGTTTTGGTTGTTGCTGACCAATATCTACAGTAACTCAAGGTCTTTTCAGCTTCTCCACCAGTTCACCAGTGAGGAGGCTGGAGGGCGCAAGGAGATGGCAGGTGACACAGTGGGGACAGCTGACCCCATCTGGACAAAGGGATATTCCACACCATATGACATCATACTGAAAAATAAAACTCAAGGAAGTTGGTTGGTGGGTCATGGCCCACTGCATTGGGACTGGCTGGGCATTGGTCAGAGGGCAGTGAGCAATTGCTTTGTGCATCAACTGTTTTTTATATTGCTTTATCATTATTATTGCTTTCTCTTCCTTTTTTGTCCTATTAAATTTTCTGTATCCCAACTTACAAGTTTTACCTTTTTTCTAATTTTCTTCTCCATCCATTGCAGATGACTGAGCAAATGGCTGTATGCTGTTTAGCTGCTTGCCAGGTAAAATTACAATATTATCCCAGTGTTCACTGCTGATGCATTTTGGTTGTGTGTCTTAGTTTGGCTAAGAAGAGGTGCAATTCATACTTCACCATGGTCATGCCATGCACAGAAGTGAACCTGCAGAATTTCTGTGAAAATTTTTGTTTAAAAGAACCCCTTGCCTAGCATTACCCAGAGCATCCACATAGTGATTTCTGAAGTTGCTCATCTTTTTCCTTTCCCTACAAATTGTAGAAGTTCACATGCATTCTCTAGTAGGATTTCTTCAGCAGTCTGCCCTGAATGCTCCACATTTGACAGGGCAGTGAGGCTGAGTGAGACACTGAATCTTTTCTGCGCAGGTTTCATGCAAGGAAATGGTGATGATGAGAGGTCTTCAGGTCTCAGAACAAAACAGTGGCACATGTGGCACCTTTAGCGGGGAGGTCAGTATCTTTGTGGAATGGTGAGATACTGAGTTCTGACATGACTCTGTAGTAGTATGAGTCAGCACAACAGACTCACTGCTGCTCTTAGGAACTGCTCTCTTATAAAATTAGTGGGCACCTGCAACTCATGACATTGCAGTATTACCAAGATATTGTCTTCCCCCATGACTACTCAGTTACAGGATTTCCAGGGCTTTCCTGGCATTTGAATTTCCTTAATGTTCTTATACATATGATAGTGTGTGTTCAGAGAAGGAAAACATGAACAGAAATATAACAAAGTTCAAAGAATCATGGAATCATAGAATCATAGAAAGGAATATATCCTGAGGTGGAGGGAACCACCAAGAATCACTCATCCAGCACCTGTGGCTGAACAGGACAGCCTCAAGAGCCACACCTTGTGCCTGAGAGCATTGTCCAAATGCTTCTTGAGCTCTGACAGGCTGGTTCTGTGACCACTGCCCTGGGGAGCCTGTTGCAGTGCCCAATCACCCTCTTGGTTAAGTTATGGCAGCTTCTCTGATCTGGCTATGGAATCTTCAAACATGCTTCTAATAGACCAGAGTTCTGATAGTCAATTAAAACAAAACTGTAGTAATCACTCTCCTCTCCTCTCCTCTCCTCTCCTCTCCTCT
>VZTH01002055.1:31102-43792 GCA_013397815.1 Aleadryas rufinucha
TGGTGTTTCGCAGGGCTCGGTGTTGGGAAAAGTCCTGTTTAATATCTATATCAATGATCTGGACAAGGTGATCAAGAGCAGCCTCAGTCAGTTTGGAGATGACTCCAAGCTAGACAGAGTGCTGATCTGCTGGAGGGTGCAAAGGCTCTGCAGAGGGATCTGGACAGGCTGCACTGACGGGCTGAGGAAAATTGCATGAACTTCAACAAGGTCAAGTACCAGATCCTGCTTTTGGGTCACGACAACCCCAGGCAATGCACCAGATTTGGGGAAGAGTAGCTGGAAAGCTGCCTGGCAGAAAAGCACCTGGGGATGTTGATCAACAGTAACCTGAATATCAGCCAACAGTGTGCCCAGGGGCCCAAGAAGGCCAGTGGCACCTGGCGTGGATCAGCAGTAGTGGGGCAGCAGGACCAGGGCAGTGATTGTCCCCCTGTACTGGGCACTGGTGAGGCCACACCTCAAATCCTGTGTCCAGTTTTGGGCCTCTCACTACAAGAGGTGTGTGAGAGAGTCCAGAGAGGGGCAGCAGAGCTGGGCAAGGGTCTGGAGCACAAGTTTGATGAGGAGCAGCTGAGGGAATTGGGGGTGTTCAGCCTGGAGAAAAGGAGACTCGGGGGGACCTTATTGCTCTTTACAACTGCCTGAAAGGAGGTTTTGGTGAGGTATATCAGTCTCTTCTCCCAGGTAACAAGTGAAGGATGAAAGGAAATGGCTTCAAGTTGCACCAATCCCTAGCTCCACTTCTCAAAAGAATACATAAACCCGGAGCAGAAAGCAGTGAAATGCACATCATGCACTGTGAATACCAGAAATCTGTGTTTGAAGAGCAAGGGTATGCTGGACAGCAACCAATATGGGTTCGAGGTTGACTGTAGACGACTCTGCAGTCATGGAGTTGACCAGAATTTTTCTGAGTCTCCCATAAGACCTGAGAGTAATCTTTGCATATTTGTGTGCTGGACATAAATTGGCATTTCCTGTACTACTAATTAGCTTTGTCATGGCTAGGGCTGTATCTTATCCAACAGTAGAGTGATTGCAGTTAGCCGTGTAAGCAGTGCTGTAATACAAAATCAGATGAATATTCATAACAAAATAAATACTCATGTTGAAAATATGCTTAGATGTCTGAAGCAAAGATTTTGCTGCAGTTCATACTTTTGCCTCAATTAATTATTTTCTTTTAAAATGAAAAATTACTCCAGGAATATTTGTAGGTTTTCTGTCAGGTCAGATTGAAATCTGTGACTGGATCAATTTGCCTTTCAAGACTGCATTCTACTACAGTAAGAAGTACAAATCGGAAGGCTTTAATTGTATCTGTTTTATTTGCATATAGAGTCTGGACCTTAACAGGTATGCTACCTTAACATAATTCCTTTGAGACACTTTAATCAATGCAAAGTTAAAGTTAATTATGGTAATTAAATCTTCTGAAAGTAAAAGGTGACTGGAGTAGTACTCAGCTCTAGCACAAGCCAAAAAAAATAAAAAGGGAATGTATTAACATCTTCTTCATTAGTTTGGTATTAGTACAGTACCTTCCTAATGTCTCTGCCGAAACTTGAATTTTAAATGAAAATTAGAATTTGTCTTTCATTGCCTGGTGTGTGGCATTACAGTTAAATGAAAAACATGGTTGTATCTACACTGTCACTTTTGCACAGCTCTTTTTCAACTTATAAAACATTATTCTCACTCCATAAAACATTAAATACGTACATTGTGAGATTTAATGTGTGGTCCTTTGGTTTAATCTTCAAGTAGTTTCAGCTGAATCAGGCACTGAGGGGATGGTCTTGTACCAATGATGTTGTGCTCTGATGTTGTTATTGCAGTGGTCAGACTCTCAGCAATCCTCATTGCAGCCTCTCCTTGTTGTCAGTTCCGTGTCATAAATTTGCAGCTACAAAAAAACTCCATTTAACTTTTCTCTGAGCAGCTCTGTCTCTGCTGCTCTCCTGCTCCAGTACTGAGAGAAATACTAATAAATCTGCACTTCAGCACTCACTAAAACAGATCAATTTTGTAAGCACCAACATGGAAACAAATAGGCCCTTTATAGCTATTAATAAAGGAGGATAATTGCTGGCATTAGTCACAGCATTTAATTTCACTGAAGTACTAGTTAGCTTTCCCCAAGGTGAGGATTTTCTGTGAGGTATTTTCAAGTGTCATGGCTCATGTTTTATAAATAGGCAAACTTTGCTTTCAAATTATAAATAAATCAATAAATGCACACACGCCCCTCCAACAACATATTGAAACACTTGTGGTTTACAACAAGCTACATACATATAAATAGAAATTTGGAATATAGCAAGGTCTAACATTTTGAAATATGCACCATAGTACTAGTCAATGACTCTGAATAGGTATGTTTTTCCTTCTCTGAGAAGCATGTGGGGGTTTGGGCAGGATTTTTTTTCCCTTCCAAAAAAAAATTGTTAATCTGATATGAACACAGTGCTAATTGCAAGGAGCATAAAAATGAAAGCATGAGAATCTAACTAGACAAATGAGAAACAGCTTGATGAGTCAGTAGCCCATATTGTATGTCATGAAGATAGACATTTACCTTTATTCTGATTAAAGTTCACTGCTGTCATTGCAAAGATAACTGCTCCAGGCACTACTCCTCTTCCTTACGAAAGACATCATCCCTGGTTTCAATTATTTCAACACATTGGAAAACCTGCTTCCTACACTGCCAAACTATGCTATATCCAAATGATCATGTGGATTTAGGAAGCTGCAGGGATGACCAATACATAATGGGAGACCATCACGGAATTTTTGCTTACTAAACACACAAACAAAAGGACTCATAGCCAAATGAATGGTGATATATCATCACCAAAATAGGAAGAATGGATGTGTTTGGGCCTCTTTGCTGCTGAAACTGAAATGATGGATTGCAGGAAAAAAATAAAACCCAAACATGCTCACCGTTGAAGGGGTATGAACAGTTTAAAAATTACCACAATTTCTGCATGTATGGTAAATTTAAAGAATCAGTGGCAGCATAGAATTTGGTGATTTGGGGTGCCAGACTTTGTATATGTATTCCAGCTGAGGCTGAGATTGAGATCCTCATTCACCTCCCTAATCCATAGCTGGCTCTGTGAGAGTCCCAGTATCTTCTCATCCTATCTTTGACTTGGAATGATAAGGTTTCTCTCCTCTTTCCCCCTCACCCCTCCCAAATTCTCCAGTATCAAGCACCTGCACTAAAAAAGTACTACCATTCTCTCTTAATCTTCAAAATCATGGATTCAAAGATACTGAAAGTAAACATATCATCCTTCATTTAACTGGAAGAATTGCACAGCAAAGTCAGATCAAGTGTATCAGAACCTACAAGAGCACCCAGGTGTTGGTCTCAATGGGTCACCAAGGGAAATGTACATGTGGAAAACATTGATATCCTATTCTTAGAGTCTATGACTTGTCTTTCATATATCCTATAAAGGCAACATATAGACTGAGTTTCAGGTCTTCCTACCATGAAGCTTATCAGAGGGACCTTAATTACCATTTATTATTATCTTTTTTTTTTCCAAAAGATAGAGTTGTATCTATGTGGGCTCCATTAAAGTCTGGTCAGAATTAAGCAGTGTTTGCATAGGTTTTTGAGACTTCTAGAGAAATAAAGGACAACACGGTCAAATACAACCAAGTCAAATGTGATTCAGGCTATTGAGTTCATACGGACGCTACTCAGTTCAGGAGATGTGGTAGCACAGACTCTTTCCCATGGGAATTTTTCTCTTCTTCTCCCTGTGTTCTATAAATAAAGATAAGGTTTGGATGTTATTGAAACTGTCTCTGGAAAGATGGACAGTTCTACCTGGCCTATGGGCCTAGGGGGAGTTTTTGAATTGACCCAATCCGGAGAAACTTTTAAAAGTCTATATAAGTTTTAGAATTAAATAATAAAATCAGAATTCCGCCTCACCCGATCCAGTCTGGTTCTTGCACTCGGCTAGCGCTCAACAGCGACAAGGAGATACTGGCAGCTTAGAGAAATAAAGAAGAGGTTTGGACATTGCAGGTTTTTCTCTTGGCAAGAAATGCTGTGGTACTACTAGCAAAATGACTGTATGGTTGAATTAATTAAAATGGCCATCACATAAATAGAAATCTGAAAGAGTATAAACTTGAGCTACTTTGGTTTCTTGGACCACTGAATGCAGTACTAGAGGTTTGATTTAGCATGTGGAAAAGATACAAGGAGTTTCACTGATTTTAACAATACAATGATTTTTGTGGATGAATTTATTAAAATACAGAAATCCAGATTACTTTGTGTGAAAATAATCTTGCTCCCCAACAATAAAGTAGAAATTGAAATTTTTTATAAATTCATGTATTTGACAGAATTCTTTATCTAAACCATCGGAGAATTTGAAAGGCAATACAATGTATTTACATTAAAAATTCGCATGCTGTGTCAATTTTATATAGAAGCTCCGTTTATATCTGAAAATACATAGGGCTCTATTTATGAATAAAACATTTCAATTACTGGAAAAAATGAACCATAAGTTTTCACTATTTGTTTAATTTGTAAAATATGTTATTCAAGACAACCTGCAAAATCACAAGTACTTTGTGTAAAACTTATTTCATTTATTTAATGGTTAAAAAGAAAGTTATTGGTCTGGATAGTACCCATAGAAGCTGATTCAGTTTTTATGTCTATGCCCAGTTTTTGATAGTCACATAGTAGATGTTCACCTTATTACAGGAATTGGAAAGGTTTCGGGCCATTAGAAAAAATCATTACTTCTGTACTTCTGTGCAGTATATGTGTATATATATGTATAAAAGACATTGCTGGCATCATAATTTGTTATGATTTGGCTGTCATATACTCTCTTAATAGGAATCAAATAGATGAATCTTTATACCTGTCTCTTCTGCTTAAATACCAGGAATGATCATAAGGAATATTGCACTGTTATAGGGTATGCATGGTTCCAAATGTGTTAATGAGAGCATGGTTGAATTAATTTCCAAGATCCCTGTAGAAAAGTAAGCAAGTTAATTTTTTTTCTGACACTTGTTTTCAGCTTTGATAAAGTGATCAGTTCTTTCACAATTCCCTAGTGTGATGAAGAATCCCTGTAAGACCTCCAGCAATAAACTCCATAGAAAAAAGACATTGATAGTGGATTTTAACTGAAATCTCTGTTTCAGGTGTCTGAGAAACAGGCACCTTTATTTATCTGGGAAATAAACAAGTCCAGCTGCTAACTTGACTTAGTTTGCAAAACCAGTTAGGCTCTGCTTAGTGAGGTAAAGTGGCTATGCTGCTCTAGACCTAAATTAAAGATTGCTGACTGACGCGTAAATTAATAGTATATTAAAAAGAAAATCTGGTAGGCACTGTCTTGACTTTGTGATTTTTAAATTTAATAGTAAGACCACTATCTGTATCAACAGCTCTATACTTTCTACAAAAATGGTGACATAAAAAGGATCTTAAATAATCCCAGAGAAGAGACACAGCTCTGTCTCAAGCTCTTTTCAGTCAGGTGAAATGTCTTGAATCTGGGATATTAGAAAACCGAAACGTTACCAAACAATGAAGAAAGTTCACATTAGACAAGCTTAAAGTAATACCTGATGTTTCTAGTGTAGCTGTTGCTTCATGTAGAAACAGCTCTTCCCCACCTGGATAGATTTGGGTACGTGATTTTGGGTCTTTTAACCCAGTGAATGGCTAGTAGCCTTTATACATGGACGTTTGATGCACTGCAGTTTTGCTTCATAATTTGTATTTTGTACGTTCTTACAATGTACTTTGCAAATTCTTAGAATGCATTCTAGAGTACATTGGAAATATTGCAAAGTGTGTAACAGCAGTCAGATGAAAGTTCTGGGCTCTTGCTTGAGAAGTAATAGATTGTCTGTTGCCAAGGGTGAGCATGTATGGATCTACCCTTTCTGTTAGGGAAGGTTAAATCTATTGAATTGCTCACTGCTTTCTATTAGTGAATCCAGTAAAGAAACTGCTTACCAGGTTCTCCCATGGGAATCTTTGTATATATTTTGCCTGTGCATCACTTTCTCATCTTACTCTGAATAGGTCATTCTCTGACCTCTCCCTCACATAAAAACATAAAATTCACTTTTTGCGTAGTATTCATTGCATCTGGATTAATATATTTAATATCTTCTATTTATTTTTTTATTTTAATATGTACTAAATGAAAACCATCAATTCCCATGTCAAGTCTTTATCAGCAAGTTTACTGATGACAAGCTGGGAGGAATGGCCAATACCTGAGTGCTGTGGAGCCCTTCAGAAGGACCTTGACAATGCTAGTGATTTACAGTCTGCTCATGGCCACTGCACTCAAAGGATCTGAGCACTGCCCCTGTGCCACCCTACAGCCCAGTGCCCCATCTGGCTTCCTGCTTCTGCCCTTTGCAAGGCAGCCCCATCCTGTCACATGGGATAGGGACACAGCCCAAGGCTCTAGGGGATGGCTGGCTATGTCCTTTGTCTTTGAAACATCTAGCACTGATGTATTAAAATTTGGGTATAGACCTAGTATCGATACCCAGCTGAGACGGACAAAGACTCTCTAACCCGTTAAAGTTAGAAAGTGTATGTTTATTTCAGCGCCGGGCCGCTGCGGGGATAATTCCCTAATGCCCAGAGCCAAATCACAAAACAATACAGAGTCTATTTATCTACAAAGGTTTTGAATATTCAAAATATTACTGACAAAAACACCTCCCATTCCCCGCTTCGTATGGAAATTAGCTAAAAGGCTATTAAGCATGCGCAGTTAGTCTTTTAAAATGAGTCTGGGGTCGTCCTTTTGGAGGGGGGGGGGTCCTCCTTTGATGAAGTAAAACTGTTCTTCCTCACTTTCACTTTTCTACCTTCTGAGTTTTGACAATACATATGGCTTGGGAAGATTCCAATTTTTCTCCTTCATTGTTTTTAAATAATTTTAAATTAATATCTGTCTAACCTTTGCTTAGATGGGGGTCTATCTCTTCTTATACTTTGCAGCTGAGCAAACAATTAGTTCCTAGCTTATTCCAGGTTCAGCTTTAATCATTAACTTCTTTAATTGAATCTAGCTGCATTTGCTTTCTAAATCTATTTTACCTAATTTTAGCAAAAATAGTTTTAATTAAAATCTTAATGCTTACATGTTTAAAAAAGTTCTATTTTTCAGCACAAGCTTGGGAATAGCTGTATCTAGGTCTGGGAATAGCTGTATCCTAATAGAAGGTATCACCAAGAGTTGTCACAGAGATCATGTATTTCTGATGATGTTTTGTGATGTAACTCACACAGTCTGCTGTAATAGTTTCTCCTGGAATTGGACATAAAACATCAAGTATACTTCTTATACTTGAAAGATAACACAATACCTACACACCAAGACAGGTGCAGTCAGAATTCAAGGTGTAATAAATAACATTCCCCCTTACTAACACAAACGCACAGAAAATAGAAACTGCATAAAAATAAATGTGCATGTTTATATTTTTTGAAACTTCACTGATAAAGTAGGAAATGGCAATGTATAATGACTTCAATGCATGATAACTTAATCCAAAGCACTACTGAATGTTCATTCTCTTGGATATTTTCACCACATGCCTCTTATCTAACAGATAAACAAGTAATATCCTCAGTCAATGAAGATGACTGTTTAAAGCTCTGTAATGATGAATTCAAATACTAAGTTATGAGCTGCAGAGGGAGAAATTCAATTGTTGTAACTAGGCAAAGTTATATAACTTGACCTGCAGGTGAAAAACAATTTGAATGTATCGAGGCAGATTAGAAAGTCTGTTCTATACTCTGATATAAACCATGAGCAGCTATTTTTCAAGCAAGAGGACTTAAGCAAAAACAGAAGTAGAATAAAAGAAATGTTTTAAAGTAGTATTAATAATTTAAACGAAGGAAATAGTTTGAAGGTGACCATAAATTGTAGAAGTAATTAAAACATTTAGCATATCCCTTTCAATAGATATAGGTATGAAATTAAGATATTTTGATATTTATTTCCCCCCCCTCTTTAATGCTTATAGATGATTACCACAACTGAATTCTTATGACACAACAGCACTGGATGAAATTGCAAACAGTTTAGTGGTAATAAACCATTCTTCACTACTACTTCCTTTTGATCTATTCTCTTTTCTTATTAAATTATCAATATGCAGAGATTATCCAAAAAAATTAAATATTTAAATACTTCAGTGTTTCTAAAATTAATATTTTTATGATTTAGCCAATATATTGCATAATGTTAGAATTTCATCTTGTAGTTCTTCACCAGGGAAGAAACTGTCCTTTTTTATGCTCGTATGATCAAAAACTTGTGCTGGGGCTAAAACATATCCTTTAGAAAAATATCTATTTATGATTTCAATACTTTGAATTATGACGGACTTCCACAGAACTTTATTTATTGTTTTTCTGTTAACCAACACTATCCAAATCAAATATTTATATGTCTTCCAACTTATTCTTTCCTTAGTTGAAATTTCACCAAACCAAAGTTAGTTATTCCTTTGTTCAATTAGTCTTGTCTATTGTTAGATGTTCTGTTCCTATAGATAGGCCTAAAATTCTAATCAAATCCCCTTTTAACTTTCTATTAAAACTCTTCTATTCAAGTCAGTATTGTAGTTCTTCTCTGAACCCTCCACAGCATTTCAACACCCTTTAGAAGGGTGTAAATGAAACTGTTTCTGAAGGTGTGTCATCAGTCACTTCTACATCCATTATTGCAATCTGAAAAATGCAGTGTGAGTGGGGTCCCATACTTAGTTGCGTGCAGAGATTTGAAACTACCTTTAAGTATCATTAATTTCCAAAATAATAAAAACTTACATCATCATAATAATAAAATAAATACATAATAATAAAAATTGAAAAAAATACAATCCCTGTCTATATCTGTAAGGCCCTACAGCTGGGTGAATTAAAGCTTAGCCTTCAGTCAGACAAATATTAGTAAGCCAAGATAGAGCTGCATCTCAGTGCATTCTTCAGCACTGCTGCTTTTATGTCTTGAAGATTCTGGGTGAAAGCAACACGTGCAAGTAAAACTAATATTTTTACAGGAAAAATCAAGACCTCAGCTAAATAAGAATATAGATATCAAATTGACTTATAGCTTCTAGGTGTAAAAAGAGGTTTTGTGTGATTTCAGCATAGTTGGCATAGGAAAATATTTTTTACTTCAGAATAAAACAAAATGTGTATTTTCATTTGACTTCTGTAACACCTGTGAAATCAAAGTATTCCTTGGTAAACATAAACTTCTAGAAATGTTTAATATTAATATTCTCAAATAGTAAACATGTCTGCTTAGTTTTAGACAATCAAACAGTACTAGAAATATTCATGTGTCACATTTCTAGGCATAGTCAATGTCAGATACCTTTGAAATTTCCCAAAATTAATTTCAAAAGTCTCACAATTGTGAAACAATATAGGCTGTTCTGTGTTTGTATCACATACATTTCAGAGACTCCAGTATTGCTTTATATTTTGAGCCAGTAAGTCTATTTTTTACTCATGTCGCAATTATAATATTTATTTAAATATATTCTTAACATTTCATTTAAAAGAGGGGTGGAAAAGGATCAGAGGGCAACTAAACTGTGATTATTAGTCTATGTAAGCAGAAAGGAGCTCTTTAATAATGTTGATGTGAGTGTCTCCATTGGTCTTCAAGAACATGGGAAAGAACAGACCTAACCTATCCTCTTGTCCTAAAAAATGTTCGCTTGTTAAAAATATTTTTAACATTTGCATCTAATTTATAGACAATTTTATAGACTGTTTTATAATTACAAGTTCTTTTGAAAAACCCATTGTTAATCTCAAACCAAGTAAGGGGTATGATAAGACACATCAGTGATTAAATTATTATAATTAAGTCAAAGGATGAATAACAGAGGAAAATGAAGTATTAAGAATGTTGACGGCTGGAGTCAGGCAAGAGATACTTCTCATAGAAAGAACAGCATGAACTTGAATCTGTCTAATTTAAATCTTAAAATTAAGTACCTTATGGATAGTAACCTGTCCTTGTGGGTTTGGTTGTGTATGGTACATATCAGTACCACACATCCCTGACATTTAGTAGATGCTATTGTAACATATTGTACAAGTAAATTAAAACAAATGAAATGAAATGAAATGAAATGAAATGAAATGAAATTTAATGAAATTTAAAAAGCCTAACCAAACAACCAAAACCACCCAAAACAAAAATCTGAGTTCACTAATGTAGGTGATTCCATACTTAAGGGGATTCTGGAGGCATGGTGGTCTACGTGCTTTTCTTCAGCCTATATTTAGGTGCCTGTATCTTCTAATCAGATTGTATTAGTGCAATTAGTTGTAGCCCAGAATATGGTCTATTTTACCCTCTTCTAGGGATTATGTAATGTCTACCATATGATGCCAGTTGATGGTGATATTCCTGCCATATGGACATATACCCTTCCACTGTTGTTACACTTGCTTGTAGGAATGAACCTGAAGGGTTAACTACAAAAAGGATTTATTGCAAATGCTACCACAAAAATTACATTAAAAAAAAAAACCAAAACCAACCTGTTTAAATGGATACAAAATGAAGAAAAGTAACAGGTAATTTAAAAATCTTCTGATTTAACCAAATGATGCTTCCCTTGGCACACTTTTAATTGAAGAAATGAAAGACCTCAAGGTTTTCTCTCTGCTTCATTTCCTTCTCATTTTTTCTGCATAGAGAAAAAAAAATTAGAAAGAGAACATGCTTCATAGATCTCAGCATAGATATTATAGAGTACATAAAAGAGGCTCTCAAGGGCAGGTTGTTTGCCAAACAGCATCCTTTGCAAAACCAACAGTATTTTATCTTTTCTGAACTTACAATGTTAATTTGACCCCAAACATCCCTTTCTAACTCTTTCAAACAGAATTTTGTAAGCACAAAGCAGCTAGAAGTGTCACAGGGTTCTTAGTGCTGTAACAGAAAATGTAGGGCCATAATGAGAAACACAAATGAATTAATTTTAAGTGTGACAATTTATATTCACAGTAGAAAGAACTCTTCCATTTTTCTGAGGCAAAGACAATTAAAATTCATGTTGTTTATCTTTTCATTTGAATTTAATGACAATGCAGCTGGTTTAAACTTTTCTGGAGGACAAATGTTGGGTATAAATGGTATCCTCAGTATGGGAGTCCTGTTGGAGAGTAGTCAAAATATTCGAGGGTGGCTGAACATGAAAAAAGAGCAAATTTTCTGAAAGTGAAAAATAACCTTGAGAATGCATGGAGTACAACTGGTAAACAATCAGAATGCAGTGCATTTCCAAGTGTGCTGCAGAATAAGCCCAACTGCAAACACATTCTTTTGAAACACAAAGTCAAATAATGAAGTAGCTTGTCCAAAATATTGATATCATATGAAAGGCTTCCTTTTGACATTTGGGCAATTCTGTTCTCAACCACTCTACACTGGTACTGTCTTTGCCAAATCCAGATAATTAATAAAAATATTCACAGCGTAACAAATAGTAGAAAGCTTTGAATGTCTCAGAAATGTTGCAAGCATTCAAAAAGAAGTAGAAACTTTATCAGAATAATCTACTCAGTGTTTAGAGTTTTGTTTGTTTATTTTTTAAATATATGGAAAATTATCGTCATCCTTATTAAAAAATTCTTCTATTTGATACCTTCCAACTCAACACAAACAGGTAAATGTTTATTCCCGTTTTGATAACATATTACTGAAAGATGAGTCCTCATATACTGCTGGATGCAATATCATCAGATGTTACAATGGTAAGATAAAACTTTATTTTCTTATTTTCTAAATAAAAGATATGGATGTAATGGCCAGGACTTGTTCAAAGACATCCTTCATAGGGGCTTAGGTTTTTTTATACCGTGAGGCAGAACATGTGACAGTGTTCTCAGGAGGTTACACAACGAACTTTTACTCATAAACTTCAGAAAATAAGGGTACTTGGCAAACTTTAAAGCACCATTCAATTAAAATAAAGCATTTCACAAGGCATTCACTTAGCAAACTCTAACTACCCAATTTTAAGTTACCCAGACTTCAAGAAGAGGAAATTAGGAGAAAGAAAAAGAGAGAGAGAAAGCTGACGGAGAAAGGTTCATAGTCGTGGCTCAAATTCCGGTGTAATCTCAGCTGCTCACTGAGATTATATAAATATACATGTGAGATACAGCTGCACACCATAGAGTGAATGCTTTATTAGATTAAAAATTATTAAAAAAAATATGGTTCCTTTGCAGAGGAGTAACAATCATGAATCTAAACCAGTGTCAATGAGAAGACTGTCAGCACAGATAGATCAGGCTTTAGGAGAATTCATTGCATTTAATAAGTGTACTCACCATCATATAAACAATGAGAAATACAAATACATGTAACCTTCAGAACACTGAAAATAATTTCGCAAGGTATATGAAAAGGTGACTTGCCAAGAATGGAATTTAAATTAACTAGCAATTTCATGAATACTGGAAAATAAGCCTGTGGAATTGCAAGGAAGACAAAGGAGGTGCACTGTTCCTAGGTACCATAGTTCCTGTAGATGTGGTAATGAAAGATATATCTTTGATTATTTTCATGAGTTTGAAAACGCTCTACTTCCAAACTTTCCCGG
>VZTH01002055.1:43817-78246 GCA_013397815.1 Aleadryas rufinucha
GGGGGTGGGGGGTGGGAATTAAATAATGGATTATATGAAGTATTTATGACTAATTTTGATTCTACAAAATATTCTTTACTCCCTAAGAAGAAACCTCATGGTAGGTGTCTAAAATGTTTCTATCTTATACGATAGTCATGGGGGTAAAAACTTGAAGGTAGTTTAGATAAACTACCAAGTCCAATACCTTGATAATCTTTACTAGTATAAATCAACATAACTCTCACGGAAGGAAAAACCAGTCCATACAGCTTCATTTTGTTTCTACACAAATCATTTTCTTGACTAAAGTTATTTGCTACTCTATTTTTTTATAAAATGAGCTATAGTAAACACAGGTTAGCTCTAAAAGTGGAGTAATGATTCCAAAATTTGAGCTAATATTTTTAAACATATTCTCACAATATTTTGATTTTATGCTTGTAAAGACACTAGTCCTAAAAGCACTAATTGCTTAAACAATTATTCCCTCCTTCTCCATACTCAAGAAACACTGTTGCAATTAGTTCTGCATTGTGGTTTAATGCCAGTGGGCAGCTTAGACCCGTGAAGCTGCTTGCTCACTTCCCTACAATGAAATGGGGAGAGAACTGGAAGGGTAAAAGTCTTGTGGATTGAGATAAAGACAGTTTAACAGGCAAAGCAAGAGCTGCATGCTCTAGCAAAGCAAAACAAGGAATTAATTCACCACTTCCCAAGGGCAGGCAGGTGTTCATCCAGGAAAGCAGGGCTCCATCACAAGTAACGGTGACCTGGGAAGTGGGAAGCCAAATATCATCACTCCAAATGTCCCTTGCTCCCGTTGTCGTCCATCTGTTTATATGCCGAGCATGGCACCAGATATTATGGAATATATGCCTGTGGTCAGCTGGGCTCAGCTGTCCCAGCTGTGCTCCCTCCTCACTTCCTGTGATGATGATGTGAACACAGAAAAGGCCTGGACACTGTGCAAGCCCTGCTCAACAATAGCTAAAACATCGCCGTGTTATCAGCGCTGGTTTGGCCACAGATCCAAAATGTGGCACCATATGGGCTGGTACATGGCAAATAACTCAGCCAAAACCAGCACAAAACGAAACATGAGTTTCTGTATGGAATACCAAACACTGGAACAGATGCACTCCCAGTGCAATTGATTAGGGGACATCTGTATACGGTGACTAAAAGTTGTAATGGTTTAGTGGACGATCAGGAAGTGATAGAGTTTTTTAATTAGCAGCTTTGCTAGCAGGAAGGAGTCTTAGCAAATCTGAAATGAAAGATAGACCTGTTCTTGTGTTCTGCTATGTATTTAAAAATACAGATTACCAGTAATTTCTTTTTCTCTAATAATAAATTATCTATAATTTTGTAACAAAACAATTTTTTTAAGAAATACATTGGATATTTTCAGAAACTACAGAAAGTTAGTTTTCTATTTCTGGTATATTTTTTAGTATAAGTGTCTGACAACTCTCTGCCACTTCAGGGTTAATGAATTTGAGAGCATGTTTGTAACTATATTTTCATTAAATATTTAATATACTGACTTCTAACAAATTTATAGAATAAGTTAGTTACTTTCCCAAGTATTTAATGAGGAAAAATACCTCCATATTTCATCAGATAGATTTTAAAGATAATACTCATTTCCAACAGAAGTGGAAAGAGTATGAGAATTGCTGTCCCTGTCACTTAGAGCCAGGACTTTACAATATCTGTAAGGAAAAACCTGAATTCAAATAAAGCATGGATATTTTAACAGGAAAATAAAAGACAAAAAAAAAAAAGGAGCAAACTTCTTTGTAAATACATAATGAAGACACATTTTGAAGCTATGAAGTGGTGGAGGTCCTATTTTTCATTATTATGTAGTGTAATTTTGATTACTACTGTCGAAGTTTTCACTTCAGAATTCAGTTGGAACACCCATTTCTTGAGTTCATTCTTTATTTTTAGCAATGTGACTCTAAGAAAAGAAATTGAAGTTGCTAAACTCTTCACCAGCTGCTCACGTAATTTTTTAGAAATGGACATTGTTTTATTTTAGTGAGCAAGATATTCAAAAGCAAATGACCTGTCTCTTCCCAGAATTACTATAAATCAAGGTCTAATTAAACCACCATTTTACAGTCCTAATTACAGAAAATACTTTGTTATTTGCATATAATAAAACACATGCTAAAAATTATATTAATTCTGAAGTTCAAATGGTTTCAGTAAGGCAAAACAGATGTTTAAAGTTATTCATGCAGTACAGAATGTGTTTAGAACAGGTTTTCTAAGTTGATTCTTTCTACTCCCTTTCCAGAATTAGTGTGACTTCTATTACAATTTCACTTTGTAAAAGCTTACTTAAATCAATCAATATTTATAAAGTCATTGTTATTATTAATGTAATTATTAATAATATTAATTATAATGATATATAAAATAAAAGGGCCTCCTTCTGGTTTAATTATTTTTTTTTGAGAGCTCTTNTTAATTCTTTTTTTTTCGAGAGCTCTTAGTTTTTTCAGTCTTACAATATTTCTGAAATCTAACAGGCCTGCTGCCCCTCAGTTCTGTTACATAACTTTCTTGCATAGCTGAATATATGACAGATGTTAACTTTAACATGACATGAAGAGCTGTACCCTTCCTTCTTCAGTAATTTATTGTATGCATCTGTAAGAGTTGCAATAAGCTTTGCCAAATTATATTTCCATTTTCATTGTAACGAACAATTGTCTTCTAAGAGGCAGCAGAAACAAAGATGTTAATGAGCTTTTTGCTTCTGTTTTCTGAGACAAAATGTATTGGCAGAAATCAGCAGCTCATTTTCTTAAACACAAAGATAAAACATGCATTTTACTTTGAGCCTAAGATTATGACATGTATCAGGAGAAAAATTAAGAAAATAACACTTCCATGAGTAGTAGAGTCAGTGATTCACTATGTAACACTCTCCTTTGGAATAAGACCTCTATTTAAAGGAATGAATAGTTTCAAATTATTTTTCAGTACGCATTTCTTACAGCAGACACTGCACATATGGAAACAAATACACACAAGCTCATATTGGTGTCTGAAATATAAAACATATATAATGTATAAAACCGAGGTATTTTACATTATAAAATATAATTATTATATAGTATCCATTGCATATATAGAAATTATATATATAGAATGATGCACAATTATTATTATACATATTATCACTATGCAATTTTCAAAATTATTCTCAAGTGTAAAGTGAATGAAAATTTAAGTGACTGCCCTAAATAAGCTGGGTCCTGTCATTAACCATTATGACAAGATGGTAAAGCACACAAAAGAGTTTAAAATAATATAGGTTTTATTTTGCTTAAAATAAGTCTTTAATTAGTTGATTAAAGCAGAATAAACAATATTTGACGAGAGGAGAAACCCCCATTATCCAAATACTCTATTAGCACTTCTATAAGTGTTCATAGACCAGAATTGCTGGAAATTATTATATTTTTTATTATATTTTCCATCTTAAAAGTATTTGAAAGTCCCCACTGAGTGCAATATTGTACAGAAAAGATGCCATCCTGACCTTCCAACAGTAGGAAGTTGAATATACTTGTTGCAAATTTTCCAGAGGACAGCTAGGACGTGACTGACCTCAGTCAATTGATTTCTCTCACTGAAGCAAGGTTGGTATAGGCAGCATCTGCTTGATGGCAACCCTGTCACTGAAAGTGACGTGAAAGTGTCAGCCCTTCTTATCCTTAACTTATTCCGGGATATTTCCCTTGATAAACTCTTACTGTTATGGAAAGACCTCATCATCTTCTTTAGATAGTCATGGCTACTCATACATAGTCATTCACTGCATAATAAAAAATAAACCAATTGCTTGTGATTAATTTCAGACTTAATTAACCTTTTAACCTGAAAGACTTAAACTTACTAAGCATTCAAAGTTATTTACTCTTCGTAATTCATCAACCCTTGATTGACTAGCTTTCCAATCTTATAATGAGATCATGATATACACTAAAGTGAAGAGAAAAATATAATTTTGGATAGGAAATATACTGGTAATATTGTCACAATGGCAATTAACCTACCATGGGAAAATAATCATTCCTCACACACATGCAGATAAGACAGTTAAAGAGATTTATATATCAGTCAATTTAATGGATATTCAATAAATAAATAATTTTCCTTTTTGATTAATTGCAAATACTTCAGCCCAAAGGAATATTATTTACTTAAGGACAGTGTAGTTGCACAAAGTATTGAATAAAAGTCATCACAGACTTAAATTTATGAACAATAAAGCTTCTGCGAAAAATTCTACATGAAGTGGAAATACTGGTGAGTAAAGTCTCACAAAAGACTCTATAAAAAAATCCCGATCATTCAGCATTTCCACTAATTTTTGCTTGATGTTAAAATCCAAAATAGAATTCAGAGAGGAGCTATAGAGCAGAAATTAGCTTACCACCATTTGGCCCAGTATGCTTTCACCAAATGCAATTATTATTCAGTGTTCATTTACCTAAGTGATTGAACTTGACTACAACAAAGAAGGAAAGAGCACAAGGCTAGACCTCAAGCAATCATACAAACTAATTTTAAAATTAGTAGTCAAAATTACTGTTCTTCAGTGAGTAGAAAAGTTAGGACTCTAAATGAAAACTTTTAAATAAAGAAAGAAAAACTCCACTGAAATGTACTGAGAACAATTAATTTATAAATGTCTAGACTAATTTTTGACAATGCATCCACAAGTGTTTTGGAGAAATCAGCTGAGTTAATTAAACCCTCAGGAAAGGGCAGAATTTTTTTTTAATATTGTCTAAAAATGTTGTGACTGAACTTAAGCTACTGCTGATAAAGTTCACAGAAGTCCAAATGACTACAACTATAATTCAATAACATAATTATAAATGAGTGTATAAGTTCACTTTCTGCTTGTTCAGAAATCTTAACTCCATATTTTTTAAATTTTATACACATAAAAGTTTAACTTACACATTCTTTAATCTATTTGGTTTTTCTTATACAACATCACTCTTTTTCTCACTAGCAGTGATACTTTGTCTTCCAAAATAATGTTCTCACATTTTATGTGCAAAATTCATGCTTGTACTCATGTTAATATATGATGACTGATTCAGGCTTTGTGTAACTATTTATCTCTAATATAAACACTTTTTGGTTGGATGTCTGAAAAAATTTTAATTAAGTTTGTCTAAAAGCAAGCAAGAATGTTCTTATTTTCTGTTTGGTACTTTCCTACTCTAATACACATTATTATTAACCCTATCCACCTACTTTGAATTTCCATGAGCACCCTAAAAATTTTAAGAATAGCACAGAAAAGATTGAGGCCTTGAATTTTTTTTTTATTTTTCCCCCTAGAATAAAATTTTCATTCCAAAATATAATTTTGTTCCAGTTTGGATCATGAGTCAGAATATCACTATTTTCACAGTCAAATTCTTCTATAGAAACTGCTAGAAATTATCTAAATGATATCTGTTGATATGGAATAATTACAACTTTATGTTCAAATATTAGCTCAAAACCCAGAAAAAATAAATGCTACCGAAACAAATTGCTGGAGCACTTTCCAATGGAAAATACAGCTGAATTCATAACATTCAAAATAAAAGTTCAGCTCTGAGAAAAATGAGGTTTTTTTCTAAATAGTATATATTTCATCAACTGTTTTTTGTTAAATTTTACTTGTAACTAATTTTTAGAGAACTTTCTGCTTGTGTATTTTAGATGGTTTGATCTACCTCTTCAGATGTTTCTTTAATAGTAAGGAGCAAACTGCTGTTGTAGTATTCTGCCTCCTTTTCCACTAATAATGTGTCAGTGGCCAGAAGGAAACTAATAGAAATTATAATAATCAAATTTTGTCCCTGAATTCTCTCTTGCCTTTCTCCCTCACTGTTATTCTGCAGCTTTCTTAGAGCTTGCATTCACTAAATTTCCTTTCTGTTCTTTTATCTTTCCCCACTATATTGGTTTTTACCATCTTGAATTTTTGTAAAGAAATATTAGGAAAATCATAATTATGTTTCTGAGTTGCTCATGACATCATTTTACAAGTTAAATGGAGTAGTTGAGAATAAAGGTGAAGTGAGGGGTTCCTTGCCATATTAAATTTCTTGCTGTTATCTTTGCTTCTGTGCTCTAGCAAAAGGCTTAGAGCCAGGTGCAGCAATACTGGGGTAAAGTCTTCTCACAAGACAGCCTTTTTTCTGAATACCAGTCTCTCCTGGCATCCTTGGGCTTTCCTGTTTCATGCATTATGTGCAGGTTTTCTGCTCATTCAGTATAACCTCGGGCATACTGTGAAAATGAGGTTTCAGATGAAGCTCTGCTGCTTAGGCAAATTTAAGAAGCCTCAAACTGTGAATATTCTGGCCCTCTGCTGTCTGTCATAATTTGCATCCTCAAATCCCCTCCTCAGCCAAAAATTTTCCTGAGTAATACTTATTCATACAGTAGTTATTTTTCTTCTTTTTTTTCCCTGTAGCAGAATAAAGGTGCCTTTGTTTGCATGTACAGAAGCAACACTCTCCTCTGCCTGACATTTAACAAATGACCATTCTGTCATCTGCTCTGCTGTTTCTAATTATTGATATACAAATCACAACACATCCATTTTGCAGCTTTCCACCTGAGCTTTCCTCATTTCCTGTTCTGTCATTCCTCTTGGACTGAAGAAATTGAACTGTCGTGAGCCTCTGTGTGTAAAAACAAAAGTATGAGGAGTTGTCTGTTCTTTCTTTCTTTGTTTTGAAAAGGTGTGCATAAAAAATATTTTTCCCTAGAAAAGGGGAACACTAGTTTTTATTCTTTGGTCATCCCAATTCAAAGTGATAGATTTCAGATGAAAACATTTTCAGTGTTATGAGAAGAGAGATAATACAAGCATTCATCTTAACCTAGTTCCCTCCTCTGCTATCCTCCACTTGCTGTCAAAGAAAAAAAATGCATCAGCATGTTACTATGACTGTCAAAATGCCCTATTCACAAAATTATGAAGAGTGTTTAGCTTTCTCTCACCTGAAAAACAGCAAAGTTTTAGGACCTGAGGGCTCTAGCTAGGGTGGCCCCAGACAGCTCCCCCTTGGGTCTTCCCCTGGGTCTTCACCCACTCATCCCACAGTCCAGGACCCCACATCATCCCCCATCCCTGCGATGCCACAGCAGGGACAATCTCCAGCTCTGTCCCTGAGGTGTCACTGGGATCTTCTGGGCTGTGCATGGCAGATGCTGCCTGATGCTCACAGGTGCAGGGGCTGCCTGGACAGCACAGGAACCACCCCCACTCCTGCTCCTAGGCATGATTTTCTGCCTTGTTTAATACAGTAGGTGAAAAAATGGTGGTCAGGGTCTTCTGCAAGTACTCTTTAGGGATGTCACTCTGGAAAGCAACAGCCATCAGTGCAGAAGCATGCACAGGTAAAACAAAAATGTCTTCAGCTGTTAGATTTTGATTCACAACTCTAGGTGAATCAGAGTCCTGGAAGAGGATTATATTAAGTCAACATATTTAGGATGAATATATTAAGGATGAATAATTTTAATATTTATCTTATAAGTGCTTCCATAATTAAAGAAGTGCATGTATTACCTATGTTTTTGTCATATTTGTATCATTATCATACCCTGAAAGCGTCCATAGAAAATCGAGCATATGCTTTCTTTAGTAATAACCTGCTGAGTCTTTTATGGGTTTTATAGAATGTAAATTTGGTTTTTATTGTCTTGGACAGTGGCTGAAATGCTTTCTAATGGAAAAATAACCCCTATATCTTCAATTCCTCTCTGCAATGCAGTGTGTGTGTGTTATGTGTTCATTTATACATAATGGAGAGTTTATACATAAATTTATGTGTGTGAGAAAGACTTCTAAGCTTGTTTAATTGTGGCTAAATCCACAGGGCTCAATTCTGGGTAGAAAAAAAAAATAGAAGAATGACAGGAAGCAGGATCTGGGGATTCCTCAATTCTGCCACAATTCTAAACTGGAATAGGATTTCTTAAGTTGGAATTTGAATTCCTGTCAGATAAGTTCTATTATAAGAATTGGATTTTTTTCTTAAGTGTAAAGGCATTTTGAAGAAGAGAAAGATATGAAAACAGAGGATAGGCAAAGGGGAAAAAATCCTAAAAAACAAAGGTAAAAAAATGCAGTTCACATGGCAACAGAAGCATAAAAATATTTATTTGCCTTATTGTATTAATTGGTGCAAATTAATTACTACATAATTACTGCTTAATGTAATGTCTAGTTCTCAAATCTCTGGAGGCCTGAAGCCCCTTTAAACATGTCTCCAGGTTTTACATACAGTGTTTAAACCTGAAGTAGTTCAAACAGCAGGATTATCCAGAGGCTTAAGTAAGAGCTGCTCTGACTTGGGCAATGAGAGCACTGGAACTCGTGCCTGCTTTGATGTTCAGCCTAATGGGATTCCTGGTCCATGGCTGTTTTATTTGTGCTACCGAGCTAAACGTGGCCAAGGCTGTTCCCTGACATTGTAATTTAGTGTCAAGGAGTGTCTCATGTCTACACTATTCACTTTGGTCTTCTCCAAAACAGGGTATGCCCACCCAAACTGCCCTGAAGTTCTATCTTTCTAAGAAGAACCTTCGCACAAAGTTTTACTTCTTGTTGCATGTAATATCAATTTCAGTTTAGAATAAAACACATTATTGTTTGTCAAATAAATGACCATATAGGTGAGGTAGAAACAAATTGTACCTCCATTATCTGAAAGTACTTGGAGAATAAATAATGTACAGTCAGATTCTGAAACCTTTGTGCATAATGAATAAGACCCAATTCTTTTAATTCACGAAGTAATGTAACTAATTTATTGGAGGTCTTTTAATACATAATACTACTCAAAGTGAATGCAAGATGAAGATTTGTATGATAAATTATAAAAACATAGGTTTAGTAGCTTCTACCTTTAAAATTTGATGAATAAATTTCAGCAAGCTTGCAGATGTTACAAAATTAGATTTAGTCGATACACCAGATGGTTGTCTTTCAATTCAGAGGAGCCTTGACAGGCTGGAGAAACGGGCCAGTAGGAACCTCCAGAACAACAAAGGCACCGTTCCTGCCCCTGGAAGGAATAAAGCCAGGCACCACCACAGCCCTGCTGAAGGGCAGCTTTGCAGAGAAGGACAAGGACACCATGTTGACCATCAGCCAGTGATGGGTCCTTACAGCAGCAAAGGCTGACAGTATCTTGTGCCACATTAGGCAGAGGCTTACTAGCAGGTTGAGAGAGATCATCCTTCCTCTCTATTATAGCCTGATGGGCCATATCTGTTTCCTGTGCTGGCTCTTCAGGACAAGGCAGGCAGTGATATGGCCCAGCAAATGGCCATGAAGATGATTTTAACAAGATACATATTACCTTACTGATTACACTTGTCATCTGTTCCATTTAGTTAAAGATATCATTCGCTATTAAAAAAAAATTCAAATTTTTTTTATACTAACATAACTAATTATAAAACGCATGCATTTTCATAAACAGATACATTTATAATGTATCTGTATGTGTGTTTAAATTTACGTTGTGCCCTAAAAAATACAAAATACATTTACCGTAATGTTTTTGATGGATTATGACTTTTAATATGATAATTATCATGAAAATACTTAAGAAGGTTCATAACACTGAACAAGTAACTTTGAAGGCAAATAGAATTATTCTTAAATCTATGCCTATTGATATGTCTCTCTACACATACTTGGGAATAATTAATTTCTTTCACCAACATTGTTCAATAATAAACCTTCAATATATTATCAATTAGAGAGCTACATTTCCTGCTGGAAGTGATTTATGTGAAAACTCAGTCCAATTATACTGCTCTTCTTCCATCTAGAAATCACTTAAGTAGTTGTGTTCTTCAAGGTTAAAAGTACATTCTGATTGTGCTTTATCTTTCAGATCTTTTCTGTTGATAAAGAGAATGTATGCAGCCAGAACAGTGTATCTAAAAGTAAAAATCTGCTTTCATAGCTACACATTCATGGTTGTATAGCAAACTGCACAGTACTTGGATGCAAGAATGGTCAGTCACATTTTCCCCTTACTGAAATGCACCCAAGGATTATATTAAGAAAGTGAGCAATTCCTGTAAGAAAAAAAAAATACACAGATTACCTTCTTGCCTCTGCAATTCTCTTATTAAATTAAAAAAAAAAAAAAAAAAGAAGAAAATAATGATAATAAAAAAACAAATAAGTAATAGTTCTCCAGCTCCATAAAACAGACTTCTAAAGTAACTTGAAAACCTGTCCTCATCTCCTGCAAGGTACTACTGGTTAACAAATACATCTGTTTAATTTTTCCCAAGTCCTGTAGCCCAGTTTTCTCAGTTCATCTCTCCAAAGACATTTGGTGGTCACTTTTTTTTTCCATTGCAAAAAATAAGATTTGACAGTAATTTTCTCAGGTTTTCATCAGCCCATTCAGCAGCTGCACTTACAAATTTCACAAGCCATCCGCAGCTAAAAATCCTTTCACTTTTCCATTGTAAATCTAATAATAAGAGAATCAGAGGTTAAGTGGCCTTCTGTACACTTACATCAGAGTGGAAAGAACATCCATTACCCAGGAGGACACTGAAATAAAATATACTCCTGAACACAGCACCCAAACCAATCATTTCATTGATTATTGTAAATGACATCTTAAAAAACATGTGTTCAGTTCTGCTGGTAATGTATTATCTGACTTCCTCAGATCTCTAGGTTAAGGGTGTATTGAAGATTTCTCATCAGAGAGATTCATTCTGTGGTGACAAAAGTATATGACAGCAATTGAATACAAATAGAACTTCAGGGCCTATGCAAATAGGTGACATTTACTGAACTTGACATGTTTAACAGCAGGAACACTTCACTGTGTTTGTTTAAAACATAAACTTTCCAATGGCTGTTCTTATTTTATCTCTGTAGTTTTAAGTGCAAACTATAGAAACAGGGAAAAACTGCAAGGATTCTCATTAAAGGGGCTGAATGAGTCAAGCCAAGAGAGCTTGGGGAAAAATGAATATCCTCTGCATTTGGGTTTGCTTACAAGAGACTCCATAAGGGCAGAAGAAGAATATTAACTTAAAAAGCTTAAAGAGCTTTGTACACTCTCTTCATGTATGCACTTGCTGTGCATGCTAAGGCACAGAAAACTTTCTGAATTAAAAAAGGTGTCTAAAGGTCTGTCTGTTTATTTATTCTCTATTCAAATATAAAGTGTTAAATGTATCCCAAATACATTATGCCTTTTAATATGATAATTATCATGAAAACACTTAAGAAGGCTCATAACAATTTCCTTCTAACACTGAACAAGTAACTTTGAAGGCAAATAGAATTATTCTTAAATCTATGCCTATTGGTATGTCTCTCTACACATACTTGGGAACCTTTGAAGAAAGTACTTAAAAGCAAGAAACTGGAGACCAGATGTCTCAGAACGTTACTCTTCCAAATATTGACCCAGGCTTAGATTTACACATTTTTTCTCCTCAGTCCTTTTGACTAAAATCTGTGAGGTTGGATTTTCAGGCATTATCCATACCATAACTCTTGTTTCTGTCCTTTCTTCAACATGATTCAATTCTACTGCACACAAATATACAGTTGTGTTGTATCTGAGTTAATTTTTGTTGTTATTCTTCTTATGAGCAACTGCTCACAAGAACAGGCCCTTCATTTGCCAGCTACAATCCACCAGATTTTCCTGTGGTGCTTCAGTTATATAAGGATACCAAGGAAAAACAGATCTAGCAGTGATGTAGTTCAAGTCCGAGGTATTTTCTGTTTTGCTTTATTTTTCATTTTTCTTTGATATTCGGAAATACCCTGCATACTTAGAAGATTTTTGGAGTTTGAAAAAGCAGTTATAAATTTGAAGCTATTCTAAGAAGAAGGAAAAGATTTCAACCACAATGATTTCTTCCTTTTCAGGGACTTTGACATGATGGCATTACCATAGTACTCCAGTGTTGACCTCCAGCTTTGAGACAACACTAAATAATTGAAATCAAGATCTCAACAAAACGTATTTGTATCTATCACTTCAGTGAAGACATAATTCCAACTGTCATCTGGACAGGGGTTAATGAAAAATTTCAGGATATACACCGGGTAAATTCAATCTTTTCAAGTCAGTGTAGCAAGGGGAAGCCAGAAGGGAATGCTCTAGAAGGATGTTGGCAGGAAAAACTAAATTAAACTAAATTATGTTACTAAAGTGTTTAATGAGGCATACTCATGATTCATGAAATGTTGAGCATTTATGTTGCTATATCTATGGTTAAACCCAGGAAACTATTTCTAGAATTACGTTCAACTTGTTATGGGAGTAAGGACATAGTATCTTATTATATCATAAGAAAAAACCCAAACTGATATTTTTTCTAGCAGATAGTTTTAGCTAATTCACCAAAGGTTATAGTGATGTTGCTAGAAGCAACATGTTTCTGTTAGCATTCCATTTTAAAAACTTTCTCTATGTGATACAGTGTGAACATCGGTGATGGCAAAAAGAGCCAGAGTAGCAATGGCTTCTCTGAAACTTCCATGCCATGGGACTCCAGCATTTTCCTTCATGGGACACTGTAATAACCCCAGTAACAAACTTACTGTTTCTATAGATATCCACACCCACACACCCACACACCCACACAAATTAATTGAAACAGAAAGATGGCCGTTCCATATGTCAATAATGGAAAAGAAACTCTGCTTCTCCAAATTACCACTCCTAAACTCAGGTCTCAAAGAATATATCGTACTTCATGGATACTATTATTAGCAGCTAACACCATCTAAATGGTGGTAACTTTTGTTTTAGTGAAGAACATTTCTCTTATTCAAAACAGAACAGCAGTTCAGATTATTTTATCCAAATTATCATTCTGAATGCAGCTGCTATACTGATGACACATCTATAATTCTCAAGAAGAGAGATAATGAAAATATAAACTTCAAAGGCTCTCTTATAACAATGTTTTCATATCTTTGCGATACATTGACTGAGATAAGCTATGGAAACATTGTGGGTTTGTTTGATTTTTTAATTTTTTTTTTAAGCCGTCGTCATAAAATGGATCTTGGCACCTTATGCTTATTTTTAGTGTGGTGGGATTTGTTTGTTTGTTTGTTTCTAATAAAGATCTTCAGAACAAAATCTTTTAAGTTATCTTGAAGTGAAAATAGCATAATGAAGGCACATAAATAATCATGGCCTTCTTTCAGAAATATAGGTGATGTGTATTCTTGGGTTTTGGGATAAGGTTTTTTTACAATGAATTATTAAAGTACCCTAAATACATCACTGTTTTGTAATTATGACTTCAGTAAATTTCCAACACTATAGATGATTAGTGTATTACCCATTTTTGTCTTTTTAAATCTCTTATTTTTAAATATACTTGTCATCTCAGGTATTCAAGACAGAATGGACAGATGAAGTATATAGGTCAAGTTTTACATCTCTTTTATCTTGAATAGGTACAAAAAGAATCTGTTACATTTCAAAATTCTAGTCCTCATGAATTTCATGACTTAGATGAATTTTCATCTGATACCACTCTAATTCCTTGTTTCAAATTACTTTTCTGTTATACATGTTCATTCTACAGATATATCTGATGGAAAGGAATCTATAGGAATTTCAAGGGAGAGTTCATCCAATTCTGTTATCTTCTTTTCTCCCTACTGTTTTTTTCTCTCAGTGTTTACATATGGTTTCTCTAAATCACAGTCTTAGTGTCCTTACCCATGCCACAATTGTTTACAGAATTACCCAAAGTAATTTTTTATTTTTTATACAATTTCCAGAACTTCTTTGATTTTTTGTGTGCAAATATTCCTCATACCACATTGTGCTAAAGTAATTATTTTACCATAATTTTGATTTCTGACAGAAAGTTATTTTATTTTTTTCTGTGTTTATTTTGAACTTTCCTGTTTTAATTAATGTTCCAGGAAGATTCAATCTCGTTGTAGCCTTCATGATCTGTTTGTTACCATTAGTGACACACATTTAGAATTTGACAAACTCTGCTACAAATGTGTCTCATATGTCAGTATTGGTCTCCCTATTTTATATTTGGAAATTCTTTGTTTATAAACAATGGACTATAAAAAACAATTGCAAAATTTCCTAGCATGTAGACGATTCACCACATATCATTATTTTAATCCCATATATATTATATCTACTAGATAATCTGTATATAGGAGCAAAGTTGCAGTATCTGCTTTGCCAGATGTATCAGTTATTCTTAGTCCAACTTTAGGGTTTTTTTGGAAGAATAATAATGCAAAAGGAATAAATGAAGCACATTTCTGAACTATGGGAATAAGGATTGCCTTTGTGAATCCTCTGTTTCATAAACATTTTCACAGATAAACAAACCATCATCTAAAATTTGAATAAAGATATTTTACTTCTTCGAGGGTTTATAGTATTTTTCTTTAACATATGACACATTTCATGACTTTAATTAAAACGTAAATTTTCATCTTTTATCTGGTCTTTGTGAGTAAACAGTAGACAGATTATAAGCAAATACTGAATATTTTAATACCAACTTGTAGACATTTTTCTGTTTAAAAAATTCCCAAATCACAATTATAATCACCAAAGCAAGGTTGTAATGCATGAATGAGTAGAACTTAGATCTTGGATTTTTCCAAAGATATGTTGTGATGCTAAATAGTTAAATAGCAGGAAGGTACCAGAAAAAAAGCTGCTCTTTTCTTTAAGAATTTGGGAGTTATATTCTGTCAAATGAGGATTTTTTGCCATTTAGGCAACTGTTTAAAACAACATTTAATGAAATGCATGAGTTTATTATGATGATGGGTATCATTATTGAAATACTTAGTTGCACTAAAAGAGCAGGTTTTACCTTGTTTAGATTCTTTGTACTGAAATATCTTTGAATAGTATTTTGCAAACTCCTTTCGACTTCTTCCAGTCTGCAGGCCTTTTTTTTTCTTCAGAGTTAAGTAGTGCTACTCTGGCCTATTTAGGAGTGCCATTAAGACGTATCAATTATTTTATGCTTCCTTCTGTATCAAATATTTCAATCAGCACTTTCTATGAACTACACCAGAGACAAATGAAACCAAATAATTTTTTATCTGTAACTTCTTCTGTCTTTACCAAACAATATTCATTTTGTTGTATAAAATAGAACAACTATAGTGGGACAAACTGAGTCCCACAAAAGAAAATGTAATGCCAAGCATTTGTCTGTTAGGGAATAAGAATTCAAATTCCCTCTGTCCCTGGAGAGAATGTAACCTTATCTCCCGCATCCCAGTTGGACTACTAAAATCCTTGCTAAGAAGAATAGATACAGTTTTATCTGACAGTGTGGTTGTGGGGACTGGGGGTTTTCCTTCTTTTTTAGTTCCTTCTTTTTTTTAACTCCCAAGACTAATTTTGTGATTCGTGTGGGCCAGTCTGGGATTGGAGGTGATTTGGGAGATGCTTCGCAGAAGGATTTTAAGGAAATCATGTGCTAAATGTTCAGACCATCATGCCAAAGTAAATATCTTCAGGTGCTGAAACCTTTATGAGGGAAAAGCCAGTTGCCTACTTACTGTGGTTTCCTGAAACACCAGATGGCATTTGATTGTGGATTTTTTTTCATCTCAATATATGGGAAGTTAGGCAAATTGAGGGGGCATGAATTTTCTTACACATTTAGCAGTGGTCTTCTTTCATAGAATGTGCACATTTGGATTTTGATATTCTGTTTGACCAAAATAAAACAAAGAGGAAAAGAGAACACAGAAGTGTTTCTGTTCCTGTTAGATTTTCAGCCTGAAATTTAGATCAAAGAATGTTAGCCTGGAGTAACTTTATTCTTGAATCTGCAAGTTATCGAAAGGAATGAAAAGAAAAAATATGTCCCCAGACTTATTCAGAATTAGCCTTTACTATTTTGGAGCTTGTTTACTATCATCCAATATGAGAACAGAAGATATTTTTAAAAGCTGTTGTAGATAAAGAAAATATCTTAGAATAATAATAAACATTGGAACACAGCTAAAATATGACTACCATAGGTGCAGACGCATATTCTTTTTCAGAAATGAGAGCATATATAAATGACATTGCATTATATCAATTTTACTTGGCTGAATGTTTCCTGAACAAGTTTTGGCAACTGCCATTTGCAAGACAATCACCCGTGTAAAGGAGCAATCCCTCAAATCAACCAGGTGTATCTTTAAATGTTCTCCATCCACTCTGAGTGCCTCCATAAGTAATTAATTGCAGAAAAGGCACACGTTGTAAAAATATAATTACTATAACTTGCTTTAGAATGTTTTCTTACTTGAATAGACAAAGGAGTGGATAGCAAAAGCAAGGCCTCTAAAGAATATTCAGGCCTATGAAGAATAATAAGCTATGGCTTTAAGACTATATACATATCAATATATATATAAATTTATTTATAATTATCAATCACAATGGAATAACAATTTAACCCTTCTAAAATAAGGATCTAAGCTAACTGAGTGCCAGGGTGATTTTTTTTTAAACAAAACTAAATTTAGCAAGAATGGAGTGTCACAAAAAATTAGTGGAGCTATTGAAAGAAAATCTGCTGCTCCTCTGACTCACTGAAAGTATATTTTAGTGTTTATAAAATTTTAATTGAATGTCAACTGTGTTAGAATTCCTTACCAATGAAGAGTATTTGTCTTGATTTTAGGCATCACATATATCTTTTATCTCAGAAAATCTGATCTCTTAAACAAATGTCATCATTCAATTCCTAGCTGATATCCCTTTCTTACATCTCACTTGTATGAAGTTAATTTTGCACAATGAATAAAACAAAAGTCGTGTTTCACTTTTACTTTTATTGCTCACAGTTTTCACTTATAAAGGACAAAATCCATACACAGAAAAGAAAAATTAATTTCATCAAATTCTGGTTGAAGCAGAGAGCTATTCCTTGACAAAGACCTTGATCAAAGGCTAATGCTTAGTGTGTTCCTAACTTGAAATATGTGAGTCATTTCCACTGACAAAGTTCAGTTTTGCTAAAGTGCAGTGTTGATTTAGAACCACTATTTTTAAGACCTTAATCTTTTAAGACACAATGAGCATCTAATGTTACCTGCACATTTAGGAGAGCAGTAAATGTAGATCAATGTACTAACACAAAGCTGGAACTGTATTATACTTGTCCTTTTAGCACAGATGACGTATAATTCATAAGGAAGCAAATTAAGTAGGACAACATTACCACCTTGTTGGACAGGCTGGTTTTAAGTATCCTTTGGTGAGTCATTCTATCCTATTTTATAATAAACTTCTTTTATATAATCCTTTCCTTGAATATGCCATTAAAGGAGGATGACAGAACGTAGGAGGTGAGAATGACTAGATGAGTATTCAGCACCAGATTGGTATTCCATTAATATGAGCTACCATTTCCTTGTCTTCAAAGATAAACATTTGCTTGGATATCTGTAACCATAAAGTTTTATTTTTACTAGAGTCTCACATTAAAATAACTCTACATCCTAGTATTTTATTTCTTTAAATCAATAAATTATTTATTTATTTAGTGCTGGCAGAGATTCAAACAGAAATATTATGTTTTCACACTAAAGGTGCTGTAAAAAGTATATTCCTGTGTCCTGCACAGAACACAGAGTATCCTGTAGACTGCCTTCTTTTTCCTCCAGACATGCAGCAAGGGAAAAAAAACACACACAAAAACCATTAAATTTTATTAGACAAATAAAAGTGATGTTTGTTGCTACAACTACACAAACAGAAAACAAACAGTCAGAATTGCCACTAATTATAACTCCTTGATAAGAACATGCTGGCAGTGTTCTGTTCCCTGTAGTCTGTTTCTGTAAAAACAAGTGATCTTTTTTATCTGACCGTTCAATCATACTAAAATACCCCTGAAGATAGTGTTTTTATGTACAGACTTAGTGTGTATACTAGCTAGAGTGAGAATAGGATTTCACACAGAGGTGTTTGTTGTTTGTGTTTTATTTCCAGATTACATTACATAGATTCATGTAGCAAGGTTTCCTGGTTTTAAAATCTTGCTTGATGAGGTTTGAATGATTTTTCCAGGAAAATTTGAAAAAATTACATTTCGGGCCAGAAATATTGCTGAGGTATATCTGATTTACCATTATTTTGTTCGAGACAGGCAAGGTGATGTGCTTGTTTTGGCTGGAATAGAGTAAATTTTCTTCACAGTGGCTGGTATGGGGCTGTGTTTTGGATTTGTGCTGGAAAATATTGACAATAGAAAGATGTTTTTGTTATTGCTGAGCTGGGCTTACACAGAGGCAAGTCCTTTTCTGTTTCTGGTACTGCCTCACAGGTGAGGGGGCCGGGGGTGCTTGGGAAGGTGGGAGAAGACACAGCTGGGACAGGAGATCCAAAGTGACCCAAGGGATATTCCATTCTACATCATGCTCAGGATGGAAGGAGCAGGAAAGTAGGAGCAAGTGGGGGACGTTCAGAGTTACAGAGTTTGCCATCCCAAGTCACTATTAAGCAAGAGGGAGCCCTGTTCTCCTGGGATGGCTGAACACCTGCCTGCCCATGGAAGTGCTTAATGAATTTGTTGTTTTGTTTATCTTGTGCATGCAGCTCATGCTTTACCTATCAAACTTTACCTCCACCAACGAGTTTTCCAACTGTTACCCTTCCAATTGTCTCCCCCATTCTGCTGGTGGGGGAGGGAATGAGCAAATGTGTGGTGCTTAGTGGCCAGCTTAAACCATGACAGACATTCATACATTTTGGTTTTAATATTTGACACACACTTTTAGATTATTTAATGAACAGATAATTTAGTAATGCCAGCCTCTGCTATTTTCAAGGTAGAACCAATCTCCAATGTTTCAATTTTCCAAGATTTGTCAAATATCAAAATGTCCGATATCAAAATAACCCTTCTATTTTTGTCCTTTATCCTCTCCACTCTCCCCTACTTTCCAAATCCTGTGAAGAGAGTATGTAAGTAACTTTCAATCTTGTTCTGTGTATATATTTAGTGTACTTTCAGCACATTTTATGTGTGCTACACTTTGGGGGCAATCCAATTGCTATCTTGAAGGCACTTGCAGTTACTTGGTTGAATTTATGTTCCTGTAAGAGAGAACAAAGGTATGTAGGAGAAGGTTTTATGTGTTTCTTCTGTTCTGGATGCCTCAGGTGCGTGGAGAGAAAGAAAGGGAGAGAGGAAGGGAACAGAAGGAAAGCAAGGAGGGGGTAAAGAGGAAAGGAGGAAGGAGGAAATGGATGGAGGGAGACAAAGTGCTTTCCTGGGATAGTCTGTAAACCAGTGTGGATGTTGCTCATGGCAAAACAATTTTAGATTTGGATAGATTTCTGATTTGAAATATCTTTGAAAATCTCATTCAAAATGTAAGTTTCCATTAAGTTATACCACGCTAACAAATACTTTCAGTAATAACAACAATTTAAATTTTAGCAGATGAATGTAGAAAAAACCTTACAAATGCTTAGCTATTTTTCAAGAGAAACAGTTGAGCAGCACTGCTTCTGTTTCTTCAATAATTAAATTGGCTGGCAGAACTTGGAATGCATTTGCAGAAACAGAGGCTCGGCTCTTAAACTTATTTTGCAAGCACAACAACATCACAACTGAATAGGAGCTTATATTCTCCCTTGGGATGTACTGAATTGTGTCATTTCCAGAGGTAAAGGGACAATGTCTACATGACAAACTCCTCCTCACATAAGAGGGGTCTGTTGGATGAAGCTCTTGTGCAATTGCTGGCATTTTCAAACCCATCACCATGAGTCACAATCCTGTACTCATCTACATCCAGACTAAGCCGTTGATCAGTCAGCAATATGTGTTTCACATCCTTCATACTGTGATAAGAAGTTCCTCACATATCAGTTCTTTGAATTCAGCCTATCACAGTCGGAAGAATAGAAGGGAAAGATCCCTTCTAGAGGGGGAAAAGGAGACAGACTTGAGATATTCTCAAGGAAAAGATATATCCTGCTGTGAATAGACCTAAATTTTTAAAACAACAAATTTCACACCATGGGACAGGATGATGTTTTAGGAGGGCAGAATTCTTAGAGGATCCATCACTTGTTTCTTTAAATAGAAAAAGCCTATGTATTCCTATTTATAGTCTGCCACTCTCAATGATCAAATTAAAATGAATGGAAATATGATTTTTGCTTTCCTTTAATTTATTTCTCAGTCCTTGTTTACTGTATATTTTCTCTTTAATGGTGGGAGAATTTAGAAAGAAAAACAATGTTCTGCTACTTTCCTCTTATAATTTGCCCCTTATATATTTCCTCTGTATATTTACCTCTTTATTTTTCAGCTTTTAAAATTCTGGCCCTCAAGTATACTCTAAACATAAAGACCACAACTTGAGGGAGACAACTTAATTGTCTCTTTTAATATAAAACAGACAATTATGATAGCAACAGCTGAGGCTTTAGGAAACTGACATACCCTGAAACAGAAATGATAAAAAATAAAAGGAATATTTAAAATTGAAGCATTCACTTTGCTTGCAGTAGATTCACTTGCTCAATCTTCTTCTGCACTAATGGTAGTGACAGCGACATGGAAATTAAGAGTAGCATCGAGCTTTGCTTGACTGCTTCATTTATGGGAGGTTCAGCAATTGCGAGTACAGATCAGGTATTTGCAGTGAAACCAGGCAAACCCCCACCTCACTGAGGCTTTGGCTTAGTAGAAAAATGAGTTTCATATTCCCCTTATTAGCATTCTGTGCACAGCTTTTTGTGACAGGTGGAAACCAGGTCAAATGCAAGGTTTCATTACCAAGGAGATACAGCTTTGGTTTTACGATAGTCTTTATTCTGTGTCTGATGCAAACTTGCTGAGCACATAATGGTTCCAAATTGTGTAAGCTTATCTGCATTCCTTTTTTTTTTTATTTCAATGGTGACATTAAACTTCAAGAAGCTATCACCTGAAAGCTGACAGCTGCACTTACAAAGCAGTGTATCAAACATCAAGGAGCTGATGCAGCATCTTTCACTGTAAACTTTGCCACCAGATTATGAAATAATTTGAAAAGTAAACTTTCATTAGAGTATAATGTGGTAGTATAAAAGCAAAATTACTGTGTAAACATTGGAGAATATGCATACATAGAAAATGGCATTTGAAGTGGAGTTCATAGCAATTGTCGAAGTGCAGGATGGGCACAGATTTGGAAGCGATGTTTTGCCAAGATTTCCATCTGAAGTCAATGAAATTTTTTCCATTTACGCCACGTTTTTTTATCTATAATATATATTTCATGTAACTGTAACACAGATATTTTGTTGTAAACAAGGAAATCAAATTCCAGATTTGTCATTAATTTCATGTTGACACTGACCTTACGACCTGAGAAGATAAAATTATTTTTAGGTTTTACAATAAATTGACTTTTATTTTCCAAGTAAATAAAAAAATAAAGATTGTGTAATGCTTTCTGATTTGAAGTACATGGTGTTCACAGTTTTTTGAAATGTTTATTGCTAAAGACAGGTCACTATAACTTCATCAGTACATTAATCATTATGATAATCCCAATTAATATATATTTACCTGTCCCAGTAAAATCAACAATAGCAAGACAACATATTTCCACACATTTTCAGATTAAATAATTTAGTGCAAAGAAAGAATGATTTATTCATCCATAAATCATAATAATAGGCAGAGCTCAGTATCAGAATTTGCCTAATAGTGCTATTATAAGTCTTTTTCATACATCTTTGTAACCGGAGGTGCAGAGTTGCACAAAGACCCCCAGTTCTTCTGTTTTGAATGAAGGATTTAACATAAATATATTTTTTGGTGAAATTCTGACATGCTGAAATCAGTAGCAAAATATGTATTGATTGAAATTCAGCTATTATTATGAGGTTTTAAAATAATTTAAAAAAAGGGATTTTTTTTTCAGACCAGTTGCATAGATAGAAAAGAAAGTGGTTGAGGTGGAGCTGCCATTCTGTCAACTTCTTTTATGTACCACAGGTATGTACAGCACAGCTGTGCAGGTAGGGGTACACAGATAAATTGCTGAAAGAAAAAGAAGTATGTGATATAACTTGTGGATTTCAGGAAAACATAAGATACTAATAATTTTTGAAGTTATTTAAATTGTTCTGAAGTGTGTGCAAGCTTTTATTGCTTTATTAATTTATTTGCTAAATAAGTCTGATACTAAAGTTACATAAGTTAATGCTGATCCCTTTGAAATCATACAAAATCAGACAATCATCCAAATATGTAATAAAATGGACAGCTTGCATACTTCTAAGGGCTGGTATATACAAGAAGTGCAGAGAGGAGATGCTAATATTTTGGGTGTCCATTTTCTCATCCATTCTTTGGGTCAGGGCACTCCAGTAAATAATTCATTTTTCTTTGTTGTATATGCTCAATTTATCCTACACATCTTGGACTTAGATATATTACACGCCCTGATTGGAAGATAGTTTGTTTCTTGAATTCATACCATACATGAATTTTACAAGTTAACTGTTGCTGGTGTTCAATGCAAAATTTATTATTAGACTGTGTTAATTTACTTTAGTTCTATAAAACCAATTCTGCTTATCCCTGTGATCAGGTGACCAAACAAGGCTTGTCTAGAAGACCGAGTTCCAGCCTATAAAATTCCCCTTACTGATGACAACATGAAAGGATGATTTCTGTGTAACACATTTCCCTTTGTATTCTTGCTCCTGAAGAATGTCACTGAAGCAGTGACCTGTTGCTTCGCCTTGGAGTGCCATGGACTTAATACTGCATTTTCCTGCTTAATTCTGGCAGCAAGGAGAGAAACAGAGAGACAGAGAGAAACACAAAAGATGAAACTCCATTATAACTACTTTGTACAGCATGACTACCAAGGGTACAATTTTAAAATAATTTTCTCCCACAACAGTATTAGAGATCCATGCCTTCTATTTCTTTTTCCTGTAAAATATAGTTACATTAGGTTCTGAATATTGTTAGTAATAAACTGTTGTACAAATGTATACACAGTTAAACTGCATAATATATGAAGAATTAATTTGTATTGATTATATGTGTTGAGCAAATACAGAAAATTATTGCCTATGATTTTTTCAGGGCTTCGGAAAGAGATGTACAGGAGAGGTCATAAATTGCCTTCTGGGAAGTATGAGTATGAATATTAGATTTGCAGCTAAAAGTAATCAAATTGCACACAGCGTAAGAGATAAGACATGCTGAAGGTGTTTTAGTATATTTTTTTCCTGAAATATTCCCACGATTTGAATGTTTTTAAACTAGCCTCAGTAGCACACCATATTTAATTTCAACCTTGCATAGTTTTTGGAATCATTGAGGGAAAATACTAGAAACTGAAAGTCCCAGTCAACTTAGAGTTTACTGTTCTGCTTTTGACCATGTATTTCTGTAATCTTTTGATACATGAAGAAATTCTAACCCAGAGTTATGACACAAAAATCCCTGTAAAGAATGTCCTTCCTTTTGCTCTCAGTTTTCAGTGCCTTGATGCCTTGATACACAGAAGTATATAAAAAGGTGTTCTGGAAAAATGGATTTTGACCAGGAATCTAGATATTCACCATGGATTTACCAGCATATTTTAATGTAACTCAGAATTGAATGATCAGAAGCTGATTAATAATCAGACCTGCTGGCTGGATTGCTTAAAAGTATGTGGTACCACTAATCAGCACTACCAATCAGTGTGCTATGACAGCTCACTTATATTTGCAGTCAGTTGAGTAAGAACTTGCTTCTGAACAAGAGCTGCCACTGATTTTGATACAAATGAAAATTATTTTTGATGTCACTTACCTTACATATAGTCACACACTTGGAATGTGGATAATCACTGCCATTATAAGCCAACAGATGCTGTGGCTTACAGTTTAGAGCACATCCTTTGTCATGGAAACTTCCTCTGCCTTTCACAGTAGGGCTCTCTGCCTTAATGACTTATCACATATCTGTTAAAGGTCTGAGGGTGTTTCACTTCACACTTCTGATTCATTCTCACAGTAATTCTCTACCAAAACTTGTATTTCTGCGCTTGGTACTACTCAAAAATTTTTTATTATTACAGGCAAGAAAGCTTCCAGCAAACGTTTTAAGATCTTAATGGTGACTGCTTTTGCAGGAGTGATTCAGAGAGCAGGCATCTCAAACGTTTGTTCCTACATTGGATGAAGTGCACTAGTCATAACCCTCCAAATGCTAAGCTGGAGTGCAGTAGCACCTACAGCAGTAGCTGTATTAGTAGCACTAATACAAGCAGATCTAAGAGCAGCCTGTGACTGAAGGGGGCACATCCCATTCGTGCCTGTCGCAGGTTTTTATTCTCTGAGTGTTCTCCAAAGCAGCATTCAAGATGTAGGATGCTGGGGAAAGAAAAGAAAGAAAATTGTTTCTTTTCAAATTTGCCATCTGTGAGATTAATGCACTCATTTGATCTCGTGCTGAGAACTCATCTTGGTGCCGCAGAGTCAGTGACCAAAGGGGGAAAGTCCACTGCTTTTGGTCAGGGATGGCAGCAAATTCAAGAGCAACGTAAGCCAGAGGAAACTATACTCACATCATCCCAAAAAGGTAGTTTGCCTCTCTGTACAGAATCCTTTGCACTTACACTGCAGTGGGGTGATACAGGGCACTGAGGTGAGGAGGAGTCTGTGCTAGGGTGGGGATCTTCCTAAGCCAAGCATGTCAAGGCGGAACATGGCACAACCTTTTACTTCTTCCACTTCCCATATACCCTGGGAAGGCATCCTACTGCAGTCACAGCCCTGCAGCAGAGAGATATCTCCGTGAATCTGCAGCATGGGGGCTGAACAGCTGCTATCTGGCACCCGTCTGGTCTGACACCCTCCTCTGGCTGGGCAGTGGTCTTCCATTTATTAAGTACTCTTTCTGCATTCCCTATCCTGCTTCAGCCCAGATGAAGGTGCTTAAAGAGAATCCACTATTAGAAGTGTTCCAACACCCTCCCCAGCTAATTTCGGTGGAAATAGAGAAGGGGCTGTTCACTGGAACAGCTCATCTAGCAGATGGGAAGGGAAGGGGTGGTTACTTCTACCAGGGAGGTGGGAAAGATCAGATGGGGTGATGTGGCATTGCTCCTCTCGGCATCAGTGAGCACAGCTGCAGCTGGGAGAAGATCTTTCTCCACCCATTGTACTGAGGTAGACTAATTCCAAATCTAATAAGTAGCTTCAGTAGTTTCACAGGATGAATTTGGGTCTTGATGAAGCATGAGTCATCCCATGAAGGAGTTCAGAAATACTGTTATTGATGCATAGTTCATGGAAATTATATGGGAGAGACAAGTTCGGGAGCCTTGATTAAAAAGCTTCTCCGTCTCAGTTTTTTTCCTTATTGCATATCTCGTTTGAGTGAAGAAGGTGAGACTATGGTTTTGTTTGAACTTCTGCAGTGCCAAAAACAATGATGGATTTCTGATAGGAAATAAAAATTGCACTTTCTTACTTCTTTTATCTCTATTAATGACAAATGGTTTCAGACAAGGATAGAGAACAGATATACAGAAGACTTTGATTACAACTCAAATAATCTTTATTTTCCTCTCATTTTCTTTTCAATACAGGAAGTTTAGTGTATGAAATTAGCTTTTCTTTAGCTTCAAGCATCAACTACTTGAATTTAAAATGGAGTAATTTTATATCCCATTTAGTATTAAGGAGAACAATTAGAGTTATGATTCCAAGTAAGTATAAAATATTTTTAATGATTTTTCTGGTAACACACTTTGCAGTTTTAAATAAATGTTTCTGGATTATATTTAACTCCATTAACTTCTAGAAAAATATGATTTTTTTTCCTTTTTTCTCTTACTCATTTTCTGTTCATCGTTAAATTCTATGTTGCTCCTCTTAATGCTGGCATAAGGAAGGCATACTTTTGGAAGGAGCAGCACTTAATCCAGATCAGGCACAGGCAGCATAATACACCTGACTGTGCCTTAAGCATCAGTGGTATTCAGTATTCTCAGCTGGTCAGCCACCTAAGTATTGACAAAATGTTAGCTTTCACCCTCAGACAGGAGTGGGTAAAGCCTGTCTGGCACAGCCTTAGGCAGAAATCTAGCTATCAGGGAGAGGATGTGGGAATCTATATTGGTTACAGATATTTTGTAATATATTTGAAGGGCTTTATAATGCCATGTTATGTTTGGTGATGGATTTTATTCAGGTATTGCTTGTTCTTTCTTCTTCATGATGTAAGTCCAGATGCATCACTCTCTAACAGAAAAAGAACAAAAAGAAAGCCAGGAAAACTAATCTGCAATAGTATATTTCATACAGTAAGAGCACAAAGGAGTTGAATTACAAGAAATTTATTTTGCCCTAAATGTATTTGGCATAAATCTCTATCAGGCTTTCAAACAACCTGATGTACTACTAAAAGATAATAAAACATTAACTCTTCCTCTTTCCTTAATTACAATATTTTTTTCACTAACCATAATCACACTGTTAGGAAATACGTAATAAAGAAAGAAAAAAAAAGAGAGATTGCAGATATTCTACTCTGTCATCATACTAACACAGGTAAATGTTCACATCAACATAGACAATTTTGTGGGAGAGGGAGAGTTAAAGAGTATGGATCAATTTGTAAATAGTACACAGATACAAAATGAAGAGATATAAAGTGGGGTGGGGATGCTTTTCTGATAGGTGCCTAATAATGCATCTAATTGCATACTAAGACGTACAAAAAAAAATTAGTTAGCAAGAGATTTTGATACAATTTTATACTAAAAGTTATAAATTCATACTGGACTGATCATTAGGTAAACATGACAAAGGTAAAGAGGAAAATCCTTAAAAAGAATAAACCATCCCCTGTGATGATCTAGTAACATATACAGCTATTTCGGTGTACAGCCTCTGCTGATGACTCTTTCTTGAGGCTTGGCATCGTTTTTCACTTGGAGCTATGCAGCAAAGGATCCAGAGGCAGCAACCATCACACAGTGTGGTCTCAAGTGGACAGCTGAAATCCATTTTCTTGGGAATGCCACGTCATCCAAGTGTTTAAATAAGCAATTTCAGGCACATAGGATTTTAGGCTGTTTCATCACTCCCATAAAAGAGTCTTTGTAGACTGGATTTCCAAAGGATTTTTGGAGGAAGTAATACTTTAAAATAAGTCAGTTCATAAACTTTCTGGACTCTACTGCCTAGGAAGCAATACTTTCCAATAGGACTTCATATTCTTATGCTTTTCACAGGAGAGGTGTTTTTGGAGAGCAGAGTTTTTGCTAGCGTGTGTTGAGTTTCATCTTCTGATATGTTGAATAACATGTTAAACAATATTTAGCAATAGGATTTTTCTTAACTTCTCCTGTCCTTTATAAAAATGCCTGATAATTTTAAAATCCTACTAAAAGTAATTTGAAAATCCTACTAAAAGTTTGCCATTGGCATCTGCCCATTTTGCACAGGCCCCTATGGAGGTAATTCACATGGGTTACATCCCTTTTTCAGACCATGACTTGTCAATTACAAATGAAGCCAGTACTACATATCTACACTGATCAGAGTAAGAGCACGAAAATACTGCGTTTGGGCAAAGTTCAGTTATCTGGCTTGTGGCAGGACGTCTAACCCCACCCCCCACCACTGATAACGGGTGCATAACGAGATGATAGGCCAAGGGCTCAAAGGCCCAGCCGGAACCATCTCTGGCACCCAAACCTCATCTAAGAATCTACATCTTAGTCTGCAGAGCTGATGTGGAGAGAGATGAAAGAGATTACTGACTTAAGAGCCACAGTTTTTACACTATAAAAGATCCACTGAACCACCACTGAGGCAGAAGCCTCTTACATCCTGAAAAGTGTTCGAAACTTCTCCCCGAAGTCTGGACGCAGGTTTCGTGGTTACTTCCCTGGAGATTGAGTGAAAGGATGTGTGATCCATAAGCAATTGGATGGTAAGATACATTGAATCCTAACTTACATTATTTCTTCGCTAGCTGTAAGTGAAAAAGGTACCTTTATCGTGCACTGTATGTTACTACTAGTAGTGTTTTCCTTTGTTTTATTCCTGTGTAGTATTAATTTGCTTTAAGCCTTGTGCCTGTAGTTTTCTTGTCTATTAATAAATGATTTATTCTATAATAGACAGAATCAGTCATTATTAAAAGAACTTACGAACGAGAGTGGGGTTTGGGGTGCTGGCCGCCTCAGCAAGATTACTACCTGCTGCCAGAGGCCTGGGCAGGAGGTAGGATCAATCTAAACCCCCACATCCAATTTGTGACATGGCTGCTTCTTGATATGAAGTAAATTTTTCTCATCTTTTCTCAGCTCTTCTTTATGTACTTGGTCAAATGTAAGTAGCCCATCAAACAGGATTTATCCTGCTTTTAAGATGGATACTACTGAAAAACAAGCCAGCCTTATTTTTAAATACATAACCTAAGCCGAACCAAATCATAAGTGTTTCCTTTATCTTTACAGAACGAAAATTATTAACTCAACAATGTGTTGCAACACTATCTCAACAATTTTACTCCTTTAGCTATTGGGAATTAGCATATCTTTTAAAAAATATTTATACTTCCAGAAAATAATTTTAGCAAAGAGCTTTGCAGCTAAAGGTGTGATTTTCAATTCTTTGTAATCACTCATTATTCTTTTTAATCACTGAAATATTATTCATTATGCTATGAAAAAGTCTGTAAGAAAAACAATAATAGACATTTTAAATGCAACTTGAATGAGAATTTTTTTTTTCTTATATTGACATAAAAATGCTCAGAAAGTAGTTCTAAGAAGAAAGAAAAGTAAAAGAAACCAACCCTGTTCTGAGATTAATTTTTGTGCTCCAATCTGCACCCAAATCAAAAAGAATTGCTGATGTCAGGTGGGTCAAATCTCCTGTGAACTAATTGGGTTTTCTGCTAAGGAATTCATCTCACAAGAGATTTCTGGCCATCATTATCATGTAAAAATCTCATTATACCCTACCTACTAGAACCTTTCAAGAGCGTACATAAGGTTGAGGAGGGGGAAGGTGGGGAAGAAAGGGGAAAGCAGTATGGAAAAGGAGGAGACAACACGCTGGCCTTTGGAGATAATTGTAGGACAGGAGTGCAACAATGCAAACCTAGAGTATATTTTGGCCTTCCCAAGAAATGAAATTTCCCTTCATCCAGGGTACTGGACGTGCAAGGCTTTGTCTTCTATTATTCTTGCATCTCAGCTCAGTAATGTTGCAAAAACCGATCTGTGAGTGGAAAAATAGATACATTAAACTGAGTTCCTGTGATTCCCTTGGTATGAATAGTAGCAGGAATAGTGTTGGTACACTATGTAGCAATTAAGCTGCGTATGTAATTTTTGTTATCCCCTCAAGGTACGCAGCATACTTGAACTTATGAAACAATCAAAAATAGTTAATTTTAAATATGTCAGAATTTGTTTTCTATGCATGGTTATATTCTATGTTGTAGTTTGTCTGGTTGGTTTTCTTGAAACAAAGAACTGCAAAAGAAACCCGTAATAATTATAATGACTGTAACAACAGCTAGTCTTACACTGCTTCCCACCAAGATCTTGAGGTACTTTAAGAGCAGCTGCACTTAGGATCCACACATGTGAGGCAAACACACAGCTGCCACATTCATTAAACATAAATTTGTTCTCAAACAATAAATGCAGAAACATGGCAATAGAAGGAAAAGATGCTGAGGACATTGTCATCAGCTGAGAAAGCAGCCTGACAGGGAAATAGTCCTGAGAAAGAAATTGTGGTGGTATTGACAAAGGCAACCCACTTTTATTCACACAGATGTCTCTGCTGCCAGTACAGGCAGGCAATGACACTGTTACTGGATGTGAAAAGGCTCTGGCTTATGAATGCATAGACAGTGTGGAAGTGACTGGGCAGGTTGCCTCTTCACTTTCAGCCCACCTTCATACCAACCTGCTGTGCTACAGCAACGTTTTGAACTAAGGGAAAACAAAAAAGGGAGACAGGGAGGAAGAATATTCAGCAGCTGCAGGGAGAAGTGAGACAGTAGGTGATTACTAGGGCTGACATTTATCATACGACATAGTTGAGAGCCAAAGCTTCATCCTCGTTGCTCTGATTTCCTCAATTTACACTAAAGCGAGTGATATGTGATATATGGCAGAGAGGCCTTCATTGCAATGATATTGTAATTCACTATCATTTTACTAATTAGCTCACTTGTGGCTTTCAATGCTCTTCGAGTTCTGGTTATAATCTTCTTACTAATTTCTGTCTGCAAAGAGAATAAGGTTATACAGCTTGCATAAGGATTCCCAGAGAGAAAAATATTTGCTTTGTGTGATAGATCCAAGCTGGAATTACCTGTTTTCCTATATCATCATTTGTCTTCAGTACAAGAAAGAATGGAATATCTTAATGAAGTGATGATGTGAGAAAATAACTGCTTTTATTATAGTTATATTTTCACTTCCCTGGTATTTTCTGTGAAAAGACTTTAAAATGCTTCTGATTCTTAATGTGTTTATTTGTTTATTTTTTGATATTAGGGTAAAATGCTCATCTTCTAGAAAGTTAAATTCCATTCAAATTCTAGCTTTCTGTACTATAAATAATTTTTTTGATACAGTAGTTTTTATTTTTTAGCTATCTGCTACTGGAAATAGCTGCATTGGAGAATTCTTCAGTACTTGAAACAGCACTTGTTTTCTTGATAATACCTGGAAAACACAACATGGTTGCAAGTGTTATTTGTTCAGTACTATTTGTAGGCACAGTTGGAGAGCCCCAGGTCACAGCCTACATGGAGGTCCTTAATACAACTTCACTACACTGCTCCATATAGGTCTCCTCATACCCATGTCTCTGAAGTCTTTTCTTTTGTTTCCCTGTCCTGCTTTATCTTCCTCTTTTGAGCAACATTCAAGACCCCTACTACACCTCAAGGGCTCTTTCCTCTTTCTAATTAGTTTCTACCTTCTGAGGTTAACCAGACTCCTAATATAACAATGAAAGCACAAATCACTATTTTTCTTCCCTGCTCAGCTCTCTCCAACATTCTTTTCATTCTCAAAGTCTTAAGTTCTGTCTTTTTGGAAAAATATAAACATACTCTGCTTGTTCATATATTTGAAGATTCCAGCTCCCACGCAGCCAGCACACTTAACTGGGCAGAGTCTTTAAAATACTACATGAACAGGATCTAGAGCTGCTCTTTCTAAAGATGTAGGTCCTGTACTACTCAGATACTCCATGTGGGCTAAAATTTCTTATATAAGCAATAGGGTTAAAGTTGTTTCAAAATTAGGAAAAGAAAAGCAAAATTGTTTATTTATATTTTCTGCAAATTATCTTAAAATCCTTTAAGACACTCTTGTAGAAACAGTATCTCCTTCACAATCTAAAAGCACAAACTACAGAAATGGTAGGAACAGACTAAAAATAAAATCTCTCTTTTTATTTTTTTAACTTATAGAGGTATTTCCATTCCCTATTAGAAACCTGATATACATTCTGATGACAGAGCATTATGTTCATCACTTGTAAATGTAAGATTTTCTCCAAGATTCTTTTTCTGAGTTCTTTTCTCTATAATTATTCAACTAGTATAGTTCCTCAGAAAGAGAGCAGATGGATTAAATAAGCAAGCTGATTGAAAAAAATGGATTATATAATAAAGTATAAATGCATATTGGATTTAAATAATGAGAACAATTTGCTTTCAAATTGCAGTGCTCTTTTTCATCAAAGGCAAAATAAAGTCTTTAATATTTCATTTCTAAATCTTGTAGACGAAAAATCTACAACTGTTCTCCACAGGACATCAGATCAAAACAATACAAATTAACCATGAGTCTAATTTTAAGTTAACAGCTAAAACTGTTATAACTGTTATAACTGTAATAACTGGAGTTACAGATCTTTTATATGATCACATATTCTAAAATACACAATAGATATTTTAAAATGGATAAACACAGCTTGTATACTGTTTGCCTCATTATAAAATAATTACCAAAAATGGAGTTCTACTAAATCTTTTCAAAGTTCTTTAGTAAAATCAAATTTCATTAAACATTATTGGTTTGATGAGCTTGTCAAAGCATTACTGAAGTATGAAGGGAATGACATCTGTTAGGGTTCTTACTTGAGTAAGGAATAATGATCCCTCCAACCCATTTAGTAATCTAGAAGCTTTATTAGGAAGCAGTTTAGGAGATTAAGACTATTCAAATCAGAAAAACAGAATGAAGGATCATCAGCAACACCCCCATTGAAATAGATGAGTATTTAGTATTTTGGTGTTCCCAAGTAGGAGAACTCCTTTGTGTGTGAGGTTATGGCCAAGCATTCACTGTCATGGGTCGGTGGCAGTCATCTGAAATGCAATAGCCTGATTTCATTTTTCCATAACATTGGAGTTATTGCAGCAGATTATCCTTAGGGCTGATACTTCTGTCCCTTGTTCTTTTCCCAGAACAAACTTAGCAAATGCGTGCGTGTAAAAATCAGCTATTGAAGTATAAGCCTTTAAAATTGTTTCAAAGCAGAAATAACTTCATAAAAGAGTACAAAAAGCTCTCAGTGAAGATTAAAATAATAAAGAAAAATCCTTTCAAGCAGGATTTCAGTGGGCTTCAGCCACAAAGTCCATGCTTACCAGTTCCCTATATTTAGAAACTAAACAGGATATCAACTTTTGTTAACTGAAGGTTGCCGAAATCTCTAACTTTATGCCCATTGTTGTCTTTGCTATTTCCTGCCTAGACCACATTTAGAGCCAGTAGGTGAGTGTTCTGACAAGTCACAAAAATAAACATCCCTGGCCATCCTCTTTCTGACAGAGAATTCTCCTGTATAGAAGAGTTCCTCCTCACTCTTAATGAACTTCTCAAGATGACCTCCGAATTCTGGATCTGGAGCAAAGGATGGAAGGTGTCATCTGGAAACCTACCAGGTATGCAAAAAGGGAAGGTCAGATGCAGCTGCTTTTCATTTTGGTGGTTATAGCTCTTCACTCAGCAAGTCAGCTTTTTCCAAGCTGTAGATTACCTACATAAAAGACACTTTTATTTTCTTCCTCATCAATGTGTATAAGTCCCTATTGGTAAAGTGTTTGTAGTTTTGCCTTCATATAATTTGCAAACTTAGAAAAGCACTTAATTCTGAAATACCACATAGTTTAAATTGTGCCTGTTCTAGCTATTATTATCATATGTAACAAATTTACAAATACAGATTTATTAGCTTTATTAAACAGATTGGACTAGTTTAATAAAAAATGGGTATTCTATGTAAACAGCTATATTTTTTCTAGAATTTTCTGAATTAAATTAAATTTATATTATTCCAGGATCATAAAGAAAAATATGCCTATTCAGAGGTGTTGATCTGTGTGAAAAACTAATGCATTTTAAAATAAACAATTTCTAGTTAGTTCAGACTTTGAGGAACCAAGGGACACTTCCAATTCAACTGTCTTTGTCCTTCGGGGGGACCTCAACTTGATAAAATCAGCTGGGAAGATCACACAGCTGGCACAAGCCAGGCCAGTAGATTCCTAAAAAATTAGATGACAGCTTGATGGAACAGGTACTAAGGGAGCCAACTCAGAAGGATGCCCTCCTTGATCTACTGTTTGTCAACAGAGAGGGTCTTGTGAGCAAAGTGGAGTTTGGTGGCCATCTTGGCCACAGTGACCATGAAGTGACCAAGCTTAAAATCCCTGTTTACAGGAGGAAAAGTGCAGCAAAACCTCAGCTCTGGACAAGAGGAAAGAAACGCCAGGCTGCTCAGGGAATTAGTAAGTAAAGTCCTCCAACATATTTTTGCACATGCTGGGCCTATCAGTACTGGTCACTTTTTAAACATCATCTCCTAAGGGCACAGGAGCAGGAAATTCCTAAATGTTGAAAGTCATGGAGACAAGGCAGAAGGCCAGCTTGGCTGAGCAGGGATCTTCTCTTGGAAATAAGGTAGAAAAGGAAGGTATATGCTGAGTGGAAACAAGGTTAGGTGATATGGGAAGAATACATAGATGTTGCTTGCCAGTGTAGGGAGCAAATTTGTGCATCCAAAGCTCAGTTGGAGTTGAAGATGGAAAGAACAATGGGGAACAATAAAAAGAGTTTTTTCAAATATATAGATGGCAAAAGGCACTGGAGAAATAACATCAGTCCATTACAGAATGGGGATGGCCACCTCACAAACAGGGGCATGGACAAGGCAGAGGTGTTTAACGCATTCTCTGCCTCCATCTTCAACACAGAGGGTGGACTGTAGTGGTGTCCCCTCCCGTTGGGTCAACTGAGCTGTGGCCAGTCCCCATCAATCAAGCCCTGGCCATCCAATGGCTCGAAGACTCCGAG
>VZTH01002060.1:961-19991 GCA_013397815.1 Aleadryas rufinucha
CTGGGAAAGGGATGGAGTGGGAACAGAAACACTGGGAAAGGGATGGAGTGGGAACAGTGACTCTGGGAAAGGGATGGAGTGGGAACAGGGACACTGGGAAAGGGATGGAGTGGGAACAGAGACACTGGGAAAGGGATGGAGTGGGAACAGTGACACTGGGAAAGGTGAAGTGACCATGGAATTGCTGAGCTGGGAAATGGGACGTACCCGTATCTCTGGAATTGGTAATCGAACGTCAGCTCCGAGCCCGACGGGACCAGTTTGGTGGTGAAGAATCCAACCCTGAGCTGCCCATTCACAGTCCACTACGGAAAAAAGAGATGCCAGGAGTTATTCCAAGTTATTTGGCTTTCCCTGAACCTCATCAATCCTTGGAAAAGCAGCCCAGATGAGTTTAAAACCGGTCAAAATTGCCGGGTTTAAATCCGGCTGTTTTCGTGTCGCCGATACAACAGCAACAAAAATTCCCAAAATAAAGATGGAAAACGTCTCCCTCTGAGCTCTCCACAGGGAGGAGCTGCTGGATTGGATCCAGCATTTTACCTTTTGGGTCTCACAGTTGGGCTCACAGCTGTGGTTCATGAAGCGCGAGCAGTTTCCTTTCTGGGTGGCATCGATGATCTGCAAAGGAACGAGAAATCCAGGGAAAAAGGCTCATTCCTTGGAATGGGAAGCAGCTACAAACACAACCCACGTAGGAATCATCTCCTTCCCCTGCTCTTTGTTTGATATTTGATATTCCCCATCTTTATTTTGGAGATTGGGGTTTGTCAGGACAGGAAGTTCCCCCCAAAAAGAGCACTTAGGTACACGGCTCTTCGTTTTTCCAGAGTTCTCCAGCTGGATGTGGATCCTGGATTTTGTTTCTGATAAGACCATGAGGGGTTGGGATGGTGAATTTTTCTCCCACACGCCTCATACTCCGAGGGAAAAGTCATCCCCTGGAATAAAAACTCCTTTTTTAACTGGAAATGCTTCTTTGTGCCCTTTATCATCACATAACAAACCCAGAAATCCTTATTTTAGGAGGGAAAAAAAAAAACAGGAAAAACCACTCTCAGAGTATTTTTAGCTCCTTTCCTCTCAAGCTCCCCAGACTCAAAAAGCCCTGACAGGAGAGACAAGGAGAATCTGAGGTGGAATTTCTATTTATCCCCCTTGTTCTCAGGCAGAGGGAACAGCTCCACATCCCACGGAGCCATAAATAATTAAGGATATCCGATATATAAATATTCCAGTGGCAATCCTGCACGGAGGGACTTCGCCAGCTAAAGATATCCCAATTTCAGGGAGTTTAATGTGAAAGGAAATGTGGTTTTTTGGTGGATTTGGGCACCCAAGAAGGGCGAGTTTGGCCTGGGGCATCTTCCCAACAACAACTCTTCTCCCATGGATGAGGTTTGCTCATGGAAGGGCTGAGCCATGCTCCATCTTTTCCTTTGGAAGGACCCTCTCCCCTCCCTAAGGACAGTGGGATACATTAAAAGCTGCCACAGTTTTGTTGGGACTGAGCAATGGGTTAAAAATTCCCAAGGTTTGAAGTTTCCTTTCCTCAGGAAAACGTTCCTCATGGATTCAGGACGTTGCTCCATGGGTTCCCAAGGAGCTGGTGCTGTACACACCTAAATCCAGCCTTTCCCAAAGCCAATCCCAGCAATCCCACTGCTCACCTCATCGTTCTTCAGGGCCATGAAATAATAGTGGATGTTCTTGTTCCGGGCATATTCCTTCACCCGAGCCTTGAATTCCTTGTGATCCAGCACTTCCCCGCAGTATTCCAAGACAAAAGTGTTGCTGCAAGGGGGAAAAACATCGATTTTCTTGGCAAAAAACCAAATAATTTCTGTTCAGGTGGATTCTCTGAACACAACTCCCAGCCGGGCCATCCTGGCGGTGTAGCAATAATTAATTGCCTTAATTTCAGGGAATTCTGATTAATTTGGGATTTTATGCTGTCATATGGGAAGGTGACAGAAGGATGAAGCTCCCCTTTGAGCAGGGTTTATTCTATATGTTCTATATGTTCTATATGCTCATAGAATTCCAGAATGGCTTGGGTTGGAAGGGAACTTGGAGATCACCCAATTCCAACACCATTCCATGGGCAGGGACACCTTCCACTGTCCCAGGCTGCTCCAAGCCCCAATGTCCAACCTGGCCTTGGACACTGCCAGGGATCCAGGGGCAGCCACAGCTTCTCTGGGCAGCTGTGCCAGGGCTGGACAGCCTTTTCCAGGAGGAATATTCCCAATATCCAACCTGAGCCTCCCCTGGCACAGGTGGAAGCTGTTCCCTCTCCTCCTGTACCTGTTCCCTGGGAGCAGAGCCCGACCCCCCCCGGCTGCCCCCTCCTGTCAGGGAGTTGTGCAGAGCCACAAGGTCCCCCCTGAGCCTCCTTTTCTCCAGGCTCAGCCCCTTTCCCAGCTCCCTCAGGAATTCTCCAGCCCCTTCCCAGCTCTGTTCCCTTCCCTGGACACGCTCCAACACGGTCCCTTCTCCCAATAGACCTCATCTTGGTCTCCTCATCCTGCTCAGCCCCCAGGAGATTTCAACACCCTCACTCCTCTCTCCTCTCCTGGCCTCACCCAAACCAGCACTCGGAATTACAATCCTGAATTAACAACAGGAGGAAAGATCCACTCAGGATCTTCTTGTTGTCCAAAGGGGAAGAGGAGGAGGAGGACTCAGGAAGAGAAGTTTTGAAGAGGTGGGAAGAGAAGAACGGACACAACTGGAGTGCAGTAGGGACAGAGAAAGGGGAGGCAGATTGATCCCAAAAATAAGCCATGGAAAAGCTGTTGGAAAACCCTGGAGAGGGGGAGATCAAACAATGGATGGGCAGATTCCAAAGAGGAAGAGGGACACCCAGCAGGGACAGGGGACGAGCTGGAAGGACCTCGGCCGATCTCCTGCCGGGGAAACCAGGAACCCACAGGCCCTTCTCCATTCCTGAGGGAGCAAAAGAGCGGGAAAAGGCCGTGGGAAGAGGGAAGGCTTACGATGGCAGGTCCTTGGCAGCTCGGAGCCCCCAGCCCTTCTTCTCGGTCAGGATGACCTCCACATCCGCATGCTGCTTCTTCTGGAAGCGCCGGTTGGAGCAGTAGTCGCCGTTCGGACACCGGGAAGAGCTGAGGGAAGGGAAGGGAAGGGAAGGGAGCAAATCAATTCCCAGCAGGAAAAACACAGAGCCAACAGAAAGGGCTCAGATGGGAAATAAATCCCAAATAATCATCATAAATTCCGTGTGAAACCTTCCAATGTGGTTCGCTATAAAAAGCACAACCACGTGACTGCCGACATGCAAATGCAGATCATTTATTTCTGGGAAGATAAAAACATTTGGAATGCTGATCCCCGCTGTATTTCTGTATCAGGGCATCCCAGTGGGGAGAACTGGGCTCTTCCTCCCTCGTTTTGGGGGTTATTCCTTCAAGATATTCCCTGCCCTTGATGCCTGAAGGCATCACCCTAGGTTTGGGCTAGGAGAGGAAAGCAAAAATTGGGATTCTGCCAGGTAATTCCAACCCTTCCACATGCTGGGGGGGAATTCCCACCAAGCACCCCGTCCCTGCCTCCAGCTCCATGCAGCAGCAAACCTCTCCCAGGAGGGAGAAGGAGACACCAGCCCTGGGCTGGAGAGGCTCTGGGGAGAGGAGATCCAGGAGATTGTGAGGTCTGACCTCCTGCAGATCATCCGAAGATCTAAATCATGGAATCATGGAATGGTTTGGGTGGGAAGGGACCTTAAGGATCATCTCATTCCACCCCCTTGCCATGGGCAGAGACACCTCCCACTATTCCAGGGTGCTCCAAGCCCCGTCCAAGCCCTGAACCCTTCCAGGGACGGGGCAGCCACAGCTCCCGGCGGCAGCTCTGAAGGTCGCTCCGGGCCAGCGCGGACGCTTCGCTGCCACCTCCCAGGAATTCCTGGGTTATCTGAGGGATTCCCCAGCCATCTCCAGGCCAAGCCATGGAACCCCACTCACCACTCGATCATGAGCAGGCGATTGAGACAATCCTCTCCGCAGGCCACCTCGCCCTGCGCCCGCTCCTCCTTGGACAGCGGGGGACACTCACACAGCATCCGCTTGATATCCCGGTGGGATTTGTTCTTCTTCCTGGGGAAGCCAAGTTGTGGAAACACAGGTGAGACAGCAGCCAGGTGGAGAAATTCCTCCTCAGTCCTTATCAGTGGTTTTTGGAAAAACTGGAAAATTGATAACCCTGGGATAACCACTGGGAGGGACAGGGATAACCAAGGACACTCAGCTCAGTGATGGCTTTGTGGTGACAAAAGGTGATTTCCTGAAGAGAATTCCCAGGATATTCAGCTGTTTTTCCTTTCTCCTCCCTGTCCATGTTTATTTGGACATCCCTATTTTAATAAGGCAAATTGGAGGGTGTGGTTACTTCAACCTCGCTGCCAAATGAGAGGATGAAAAAGAGGAGAAAATGGGAGTTCTATAAAAGGCATCCACTGATTCATATTTCAGCTTCCATAAAGGATTTCGGGAATGCTCTGGAGCATGGATCCCAACAAGGCATAAAAATCCATAAGAAAAAAAAAGTGATACTTCAAATTATGGCCATTAGATCTAAAAAAGCTCCTCTGAGATGATAAATAAAGCCATGGAAGTAACCAAAACCTTTGGAAAAGCGCCTTGTTTGTCCTAAACCTTTCCCACACCCAGACAGAATTCCCTGTGCCAACAGAGAGGGAGTGAGCTGGCATTTGGGGACATTTAAAAGGCAGGATCTGGTCAAGCTATAAAAAAGGGGTATAAAGAAATCAACCTTTCCCTCAGATCCTTCCATTTTCCAACTTGGGACTCTCTGGGCCCAACTGGGAGATTCTCTTTAGGAGAAGAGACCACGGGGTGGCTTTGCCAGATATTGGGAATGCAACATCCCTCCCCTCCCTCCAAAGGAAGCCAATTTGGCCATAAAAACCCAACCATCCCGGAACCAAAAGGAAGTTAAACCCCAAACTCGCTCCAGGAATTAAAACAAGGCTGAAGCAGCAGTTACCTCTCCGTCAAGTAGACGTTCTCCTCGATGAGGTCGAAGTAACAGGGCATCTTCCCCTGCTTGGCGAACTCCTTCCAGCGCTGGGGGTCCCTGAAGTCATCCATGATGCACAACCTGCCCACCATGGAGGAATCCTGCGGCGCCGGCTCCGCCTGCTCCCCCTCCAGCTTCCCCTTCCTCTTCTCCCCGGAGTCCCCGTCGCTCTCCGAGTCGCTCTCCAACTCCGGGCGCCGTTTCTTCGGCGGGCCCCGTTCTTTGGCGTCGTTTTTCTCCGAAGCTTTCACCTCCTCCTTCTTCTCCCCGCCCGGCACCGGCTCCTTGGTGGAGTTGCTGCTGATCTCGTGCGCCTGCACCGAGCCCTTCTCCTTCGGCCCGGGCAGCTGGGATTTCCCGGAGGGGCTGGGAAAGCGGGGCTTGCACTCCTCATCCCAACGCTCATCCTCTTCGTACTCCTCGTGGTCTTCCGTGAGGGAATCCGGCACCTGCCCTTGGACGCGTTCATAGCTCACCACGGAGGGTCTGCCGGCCGCCCTCGCGTCCCAGTAACCGTTGCCTTGCCAGTAGCTCTGGGAGCTGGGATAGGCTCCCGAGCCCGGCTGGTAAATGTAGCCCGAGTACATCCCAAAACTGCTGTCCGGCTGCTGGTAGGTGCTGCTGGGCTTCTCCTGCTGGGAAAAGTCCCAGCCCACAGCACCCATCTCCTCTGGAGCACGGAAACCATCGAGCCTGGAGTAGTCTCCGAGGCCGGATTGGTTCAGCCCGCCCTGCCCTTGCCGACTGTCGGGCTTGGAAGAGCTCATCTGGTGTCGGGATGCATCGGCGCTCTCCAAACTCTCCGCGACGCTGAAGGGCTGCTCCTCCGGCCGCACCACGGCCACCGCGTCCGTCAGCACCGTCCTCTCCTCCGCACCGGCTTTGCCGTGGCAATCGGCCGTCAGGTCCGCCTGGCTCGTGCTGTCCACGCCATCGCTCTGCGCCTGGCACGGATCCGCCCGCAGCTCCTCCGGCTCCTTCCTGCTCAGCTCCGTGGAAGTCGCCGGACTCTTCTCCATCCCTCGGGGAGAACACCTGCTCTCCACCTGAGCACCGCCTTTGCTCCCCGTGTTTTCCGACCTCTCCTCGTAGTAGGGCCTGCTGGGCTCGGGCCGCTCGTCGTCCCAGTGGTCGGAGAAGCGCCGGTTGCTCCGGGAGGAGCCCGGGCTGTTCTCCTCCATGGCTATGGTGGAGTTCTTGGGAACCACCACGACCGACTGGAGCCTCTTCCGTGGCGTGCCGTCATCAGAGTCCGAGTCCTCCGTGTCGCTGTCCTCGCTGCCCCCCTCGCTGTCGCTGTCCCCCGTGTCGGAATAATCGTCATGGCCGGCGGGAATGAGTTCCGCGGCGTTGCCGCTGCTGTCGCACGTCTGGCCCTGGGTCACCGTCTCGGTGTCCTCCGCGGTGACGATGACATCGGAGGAGGGATACAAAGCATCTGGAAAAGCCGAGGCCACCAAGGGCTCGCTCCCCTCATCCCTCTCGGCCGACGTGCCAGGACACGGAACCCTCAGCTCATCCAGCTCAGCTCCCTCGGTGGAAACAGCACTTTCTTCCACAACCTCTCTGCCGCGGTGCTCCAGCGGCACTTCCGAGTAGTAGGAATGTTCATTCTGGAACGACGATTTGCCTTTTGCTGAGCCAAGATCAACGTGCTGAGCATCCATCTCCAGCATCTCTTCGGCTTCCGAATGCTGGAGCGGCTCCTGGCACACACCCGGAGGGGGCACGTCCCATTTGGAAGAGACGCTTTCCTCCGGCACAGGATGATCCGACTGGAGCCTCTGGGAACCGCCATCCTGGGAGGAATCGCCGCTCGAGCTTCCCACTGCCAGGCTGATTTTATGGGATGGATGGGCATGCTCATCCTCCCCGGCAGGCTTGGAATGGGAATCCTCGGCGCTCTCGTAATCGCACGTCACCGTCTGCGGCTCCACCTGCACGTCCAGGAAAGTCTCGGGCGTCGCTTTCAAATCCGCGGGTTCCGCTTCGATTTCCACTTCCGAGTGGTACAAACCAGGGGTGGCATCGTCGGAAATGTAGCAAAAAACAGGTTCTTTGGTTTTGTCACACGGAGTCACCTCCTCGTCCGACTTCTTAAGGGCAGTTTTAGCGGGACCTACATTCACGACAGGGAGAGGGGCGGCTTCCTCCGGCCGCTGCAGCTCCGGAGCCTCCGATTCCTGGAACAGGCTGTTGCACTCGCTGGACTGGACCCGGGAATCATCCGGCTCTTGCTCTTGGGACACATCCGTGCTCTCAAACCCATTGGATGGCAACGGATACGACGGGCTCGTCTTCACGGCAGGCGACGCTTCCGACCGACCCGGGCCGTGGTCAGAGGACGCGGCGACGTCCTCTGCTTTGGAGGCACTGGAAGTTGCCAGACCCTCATCCTGACACTCCGGGGAGCCGTTCACACTCGATTCCGTGGGGAAACACGTCCTTAAGGGATCGTGCTTTGCCTTGAAGAACGTTTCTTGCTCCTTAACACTGTCGTGGCACTCGTTTGCCGCAAGCTCCTCGGATTTTGAGCTCGCCAAACCCGCCTTGGACTCGTCGGCCTTCGGCAAAGCCGGAGAATCGCTGAACTGATTTAACGGAGAAAGCGTCTTTTCCCTTTCCAACTTTTTCACACTGGACACCCTGATCTCATTGTTCTTTACACAAGAGGTCTCTAAATCTAGAGAATTAGACTTGGACTTGATTTCTTCGATCGATTCTGTACAACAGAAAGAACTCTTAAATTTATCAGGCTTTGGTGCAGGGGCCTTGGATTTATAGCGGGAGGAATTCACATTACTGTCAGGCTTGGAATGGGACGTCCCCTTCCGATAGCCCAGTTCATCGAGGGGAGAGCACCTTTTGGATACTTCACTTTCGGAAGTCCTTTTGGAATCTCGATCCGCTTTCGAAGACGACCTCCCTCTCCTGTCCACGTCGGCGTGAGACGACTCCACTTTGCTGTCCCTGTCCGACTTGGAGTAAGAGGATCTCGAGTCTCTGTAGGAGGAGGAGGAATGGGAGGACGTACGCCTGGAGTCGCCGGACCTGGAATGTGTCCTCCTGTACTCATCCTCCGAGTCCGAGCTCTCCCGCGCCCGGCTGTCCGCGTACGACCGGGAATACCGCGACCGCTCCCGGTACGGGGAGCTGCGGTGGTACCGGCGCTCGGAGTCGTAGTAATGCGAGCGCTCCGACCTCGAGTAGGAGGAGCTGGTTCGGGAACTGCGATCGGAGCGGGAACGGGAATGAGAGCGGCTTCGCCTCCTCTCTCTGTCCGAGCGGGAGCGGGAGGACGAGTACCGCGAGTCTCTCTCCGATTTGGAATAGCTCGAGTACTTCTCATCCCTGTCCGACTTGGAGCGCGACGAGGACTTGCCCAGGTCGTCGCCCCGGAGGGACGCGGAGCTCCGCCTGGGATCTCGCTCCTTTTCCGTGCTGGATATCTTCTGCTCGTGCGACCGCTGGCTGGAGGAGGTCCTCACAGAATCCTCGTCGGACTCGGAGCCCTGCGGCGCGCCGTCCGACTGCGAGAACTTCCTCTTGGCACCCTGCCTCCGGGAGCACACGGGAGCGCCCTTCGAGCCGTCGGAAACCTCATCCTCCTTCCCAATATGGGAATCTTCCTTCGGCGGGGTCATCTCCGCCCGCTCGGGCGCCGTTTGAGCCGCGCGCTCCTCCGAGCCGCGCGACGCCNCGTGACGCTGAGTAAATGTTTTTTAAAATGGATCTTCCCCAGTTCTACCTTCGGTTTCGGGGGCGAAGATTCCTCGGCTGAACCGGCGGCGTCCCCCAAGTCCAGTTTATTTTTGGGGTTAAACTCAGTGGGGAGGGGAACCGCTGGAGGGGTGGGAGTTTCATTTTGTTTCTCGTTTCCCAGAGCAGTCAGGAATCGATTGGGTAAAGTTTTCTTGGTTAAGCTAAAGCTGAAAGACACTTTTTGTCTTCCCTGCTCCTCAAGGTTAACCTTGGTTTTGGTGCCTTTGGGCAAAAAGCGGCTCGAGGCGACGCCTTTGAACACGGGGCCTTTGATAAAACCGGCTCTCGGCACCGTTTCGGGTTTGCCCTGCGGAAGAAAAAGAAGATGCAGTTGAAGGAATTGGATTTTTGGGGGGTTTGAACTCAGTTCTGCAGCATTTTCTTTCACCTGGTGATTTTCCATGATGATAAAAGAGAAATGCCTACCCTGGGTCTGCCTTTGGTGCCCGGCTCTGTCCTGAAAAAAATCAATTCCTCAGACTTCTCCAGCTTGGAACAAAACCTCCTCTGAGGTTTGGGCTGAGGCTTTTTATCTGATTTATTAAGGACCAAGCTCAAAGTCCTTTTATCATTTAATTCTTATTTCTTAAAAAAGATAAGAGTTCAGCTTATAAAGTGTGGGCAGAACTCTGCTTTTCTTATGCTGCTTCTGTGGTCCCAGGCTACAAAATATCCTGAGTTTAAGCTTAAAGTGGATTTGTTTTCGTGTGACTCCATCTGGATGCAGCCTTCCAGCTCTGGAAAAGGCTCCAGGGGGAGTTCAGAGCAACTTCCAGGGCCTGAAGGGGCTCCAGGAGAGCTGGAGAGGGACTGGGGACAAGGCATGGAGGGACAGGACACAGGGAATGGCTTTGAGCTGAAGGAGGTTAGATTTAGATGGGATATTGGGAAGGAATTCCTGCCTGGGAGGGTGGGGAGGGGCTGGGATGGAATTCCCAGAGAGGCTGTGGCTGCCCCTGGATCCCTGGAAGTGTCCAAGGCCAGGCTGGACACTGGGGCTTGGAGCAGCCTGGGACAGTGGGAGGTGTCCCTGCCCATCCAGGGGTGGCACTGGATGATCCCTAAGGTCCCTTACAGCCCAAACCATTCGGGGATTCTGTGATTTGCTTCCAGCACAAATCAGACCCAACAACAATTACAGCAGGAATTTAAACCCCATCCTCTCCCACCCCCCTCCAACAGCCTTCTCCCAGCCATTACTAATTCCTGCAAGTTCCCAGGCTCAGGCCTAGAGCAGCATTAATTAACAACTCCCCAAGAATTCCCATCAGGACCCAGCGGTGCGCGATGACTCCGGCACCTCCGGATCAACCGACTGTTCCACGCTCCACGTCCTCCCACCACGAGGTTCTGGCTTCCCAGGAGCTCACTCAGCACCTTCCAAGCCCAAAACCAGGAGTTTTCAGAGCCCAAAGCACCCTATATTCACCCATTTGGGCTTAAATCCCTCAGTTTTAAATCCCTATCTGTGTCCCAGGAATAAAATCCTGGTTCAGATAAAGTGGGAAAAGGGCTTTGCTGTCAACCGTCCCTATCCCCAAAATCCAAATTGCATCAGAATCATGGAATTCTGGAATGGTTTGGGTGGAAGGGCCCCTCAAGATTATCCCATTCCACCCCTGCCATGGGCAGGGACACCTCCCACTATCCCAGGCTGCTCCAAGCCCCATCCAGCCTGGCCTTGGACAATTCCAGGGATCCAGGGGCAGCCACAGCTGCTCTGGGAATTGGTGTCATTACATTTTGTGTGTTAAGCCTAATTCCAGCAGAAAGAATCATATCCAAATTGTCCAGATCCGGGTTTTGCTCCCACAGCTGTGCCACGAGCACATTTTTGGCAGGAGCAGCAGTTTCCTGCAGCCCCCTGTGAATTATTAAGGATTTTGTTATCCTTTAACTTATGGAAAGCAACGTGGAGCTGCCCAGGCTCCAGGCAGTAAATGATTAAATGAGACAGTGGTGGATTGGAAATCCGTGGGTTTTTGCACCCTGGGACATCATAAATCCAAAAAAAAATCCCAAAAAATCCTCTTTTTCAACACATTGGGGGTTTCACTGTGAAAACCTTTGAATGGTCTGTAAGTGACTCGTCCTGGTGACCCAACCCAGCAGCAAATTCCCTTCACTGGGGGAAAACTGGGAGCAAAACCCAAAAGCATTTCCTTGGAATGGGTGGGTTTTTATGAGGGGACATTTCAGGGATGATTTTCAAGGAGTTTCATGGCTAAAAAGGCACCCAAAAACATTGACTTTGGAAAAAGAGAGCATCTCCAGCTCAAAAATGAGCTCCTGTCACCACAACTCACAACCACCTCCACAAAGTCCTGCTGCAAATGCCATCCCCGTTTTCCAGGGAATTCAAACAGCAGAAGCAATCCTGGGATTAATCCACTAATTTCTAACAATTAATTCATGGAAGAATGAAGGACAAAATGAACACCACTGAGACACCCTCCTGTAGGACACAGGGTTCAGCCTCCTGAACAGCATTTTGGGGGATTCCTGGATTAATTATTACCCTGACCACCAGAAATTCCCACTTTTTTTACTCCAGCCTGAGACAACAGAAGAGAGCAGGTTCCTCTCCAACCATACCCTGAAGGATCCCCAGAAATCTGAACCCAAATTCTTATCAGGGATAGGATTCCTTAATAATATCAATTATAATAATAAATATATATTTAAAACCAGAGGAAATTCAGGGAATCAGCATTCCAGAGTTTTCCTCCTTGCTGCAACTTCGGTGCCATTATTTTACCAAATTATTTATTGCCAAAATCGTGCCAATGTTCTGATTAAAATCCTCCTAATTTCAAGCACAACAGCTCTGAAATCATGGGAAGAAGGGGTTTTTTCCCAAATATGGGATGTGCAGGCAAAAAAAGAGCTGCCACATTTCCATTCCTCCCCTTCTCACAGCCAGTTCAGCAGAGCTGAACATTCCAGGATGTTTCCCCCTCGTGTGCTCACCCTTCCAGGGATTTTTTTTCCTTAAATAACAGCAATTTGAACAAAACACAGCTCCCAGAATCTCCCACTCCAAAGGAAACTTGGGAAATGTGATAGGTGGGAATTACTGGAAAAGCTCTCCAGGAGGAGAGGAATTCTCCTTCTTTCCTTGTTTTCCAGACAGGGAACAATCCCCAAAATGGGAAAAAAAAAGCGCATCCAAAATGATTCACAGCCCTCATTCCAAAGTCAGGATATTAAAATCTACCCCAAGCCTCCGAGTTTTCTCTTTTCCCAATAAATTCATTGAGTCACAGGCAGCAAAACTCATTATTTTTGCAAATTAGGTCCTTAAATAATCAGCACCAACCCACACCAAGCTGTGCATGTGCTCATGGCACGAGTGGTACTGGAATTATTGCCCCTTCCTTCCCAAATTTAATGACAATCATTGCCCTTCCTTCCCAAATTTAATGGGAATTATTGCCCTTCCTTCTCAAATTTAATGACAATTATTGCCCTTCCTTCCCAAATTTAATGACAATTATTGCCCTTCCTTCCCAAATTGAACCAGAGGAATCCCACAAAAGCATCCATTTGCTTTATCCAGCCCCTCAGGAGCTCTGGATTCATGGAATGTCTCATGGAATGGGCTCACAGGAGATCGGGAAACGCCGGAATTGCTTTTACTCACCTCATTTTCTTCTTCTCTATTGCAATGCAGCCGGGAAAACATGGAAAAAAAAACAGGAGAGAAGGTGTGAACATCATGTAGGAACAAGAAATGGAACATTGGGACATCTGGATGTGGAATGGGATGGACCAGGGACACGGAGTGAGGGAAACACGGACAGCACCCGGCTCCGGAGGGGAGCACGGCACACTTGGGAGGCTCCAAAATTCCCTGGAAAATCCCACCTGGATGGGGACAGAGCAAACCTTTTTGGAGAGAGCTGCTGGCTTTGGGGCTGCCTCCAGTTATTCCAACGTGCTGCAGGAATAAAACCCTCAAAAATGGGATTGAAGAGGGCGGATTTGGGGTTCTGTCCATCGGAATGTTTTCCTGAATAACTGGAAGTTTCGGCCTCTCGCTGACAGAAATAAAGGTGTTAATTAACGAAGGTCTGACTGCTGTGCCTCTGCCCTGGCTATCTGCATAATTAATCACCATTCTGGCAGCTTGATAATGAGTTAATTAGGACCATTCTCCAAGCTGAGCCAACGGGAAAGCCCCACTTTTGATCCTTCCCGAGTTCTCTGCTCCGATCCCACGGTGAAGTTGTTTCTCCTCATGGAAGGGGAAGGAACCAGGACACAGCTCCCTCTCCTTGCTTTGCTCAATTCCTGGAAGAGTTCCAGGGAATTTCTTGGCCCTACCAACACACCTCAGCCGAGACATCAACACTTCACCCATCTCCCCATCATGGATCTGCCAGAGATCCCAAAATCCCTCTCCAGAGCTCCAACACAGCTCAGAGCTGGAATTTCCCTACATTTTATCAGCTTTCAAACCATAATTTGGCACCGTTGTGGTGACACAGCCAAAGATTTCCCACAGAAAAAGCTCCCAGATCTCACCTCAAGCATCAGCTCAACAAGAAATACCCATTTCCAGTGGAAAAAGCCGAAGTTTTTGGGTTTGGAGCAACCCGGACGCGGTGACGGCGCAAGAACCACCCACGTCCCCACAGAAACCATCACCAACAGGGAACTGGGAGCAAAGGGAAGTGCTGGGAGGAGCTTTCCCCACAGGAATATTCCCCTGCCTCTCCAGAGGCTCCCATCCAATTGATCCAGCTCATTAAAAGGCTATAAATTATTCCCAGAGCAGCAAGAACAGGGTTTGATTCCATTAGGGAAAGCCGAGCCGGGAGTCGCAGCCCGCAGAGCGCACGAGGGCGCGGGAGGGATTCATGGGGTCAGGCAAGCCAGGAATCCAAAATCCCACAGATTCAGGAGCTCTCCAGGAGCAGCATTTTGGTTGGAATTAAGGCCTAAAAGGAGCTTTCAGTTTTAGGATCACCAAAAGAGCAATTTTAGGACCAGCAAAAGAGGAGTTTGGGACTTTCGGGAAGCGTCGCGTGGTTTGGGTTTGAGGTTTTGTGGAGCCAACTCTCAGCAGAACCCTTGGATTTGATGATTTAAGGGTCTTTCCCAACCTCAAGGATTCCAGGAAGATTTTCCAGACCTCCACAGGCTGATGCAGCAGGGAAATTAAAACCATCAGGTGGAAGCTGAGGGTTCTAAAGCAAAAAGAATTCTCTTTCTACCCAAAAATCCATCTTTAATCAGCTGGAGATGGGGAGAGAGGGAATTAAATTTCGTATTTATAATTAATAACTGGGAGAATTAATGACAGGGAGAAAAGAGAGTCTAAATCCTTCAAATCCCAGAAAAATCCTACAGGAAAAAGAGAGAAAAAGGATGATCCCCATCCCTGGAAGTGTCCAAGGCCAGGTTGGACAGGGCTTGGAGAAACCTGGGATAGCAGAAGGTGTCCCCGGGTGGGAATGGATGATCCCATTCCAACCCAAACCATTTGGGATTCTGGGATTCCACACATTAAAACAAAAGGTGTTGACCTTCCTCAAGGAGGGTTATGGATCCCATTCTCCTTCCCAGTTTCTTCCTTCTCCCCACATCAAAAAAAAAAATCCATAGAAATAGAATTCCAGAATGAGGGAAGGCGCCGCCGTTCCCTCGGGAACCTCGTGCCAAATCCCTCCCACGCTGGGATGAAGTTACATAAAATTCCCCCTGTTCCAAGCTCAGGATCCATCCCAAGGCACAACCCAGGGGTTTTCCAGCACTTTTCCAGCTCCATGGGTTTGGAGCAATTCCCTCTCAGCTGCACTTTGCTCCCTGCAGGCAGCAAAAATAAAACCGGGATGAAAACGACCACGGAATTCCTGCACTTTGTGGCTCCTTCCTGGGAAAAGCAGGAGAAAAGAGGTGGTGAAAGCCAAAATAAGGCCCCAAATACAACTGAACACCCTGAGAAGTGGGGAATGAATTTTAAAAAAGAACCTAAAAAACCACAAAATCAACCAAATAACAAAAAAAGAACCCCAGCACCAGGAAACTTCACCACCTTTGATCCCTTTCCAGCAGCTTGGTGTGTTTAATTCTGTTCAAAAAGAAAAATTAAACACCAATTAAATTCCAGGAAAAGCTTTTTTAAGGCTAAAGAACCACATTTCTATAAAAATTCTTTCTATGGGGCCACATTTCAACCAAAATTCATTATTTGAGGTCACATTTCAGCCAAAATTCCTCATATGGAGCCAGATTTTAACCAAAATTCCTTATTTGAGGTCACATTTTGACCAAAATTCCTTATATGGAGCCAGATTTTGCCCAAAATTCTTTACATTTAAACTTTATCCCCCTTCTCTCCTCATGGAAACATCCCAATTTTGTCATGGGAATGTTGATAAAAAATAAAGTTTGATTTGAATTCCGGGGTTCTGCAGCTCCAGCATCTCTTGGTGCTTCAACAGCTTGAGCTGAAGGAGATTTTTCTCTCTCTTAAGTGCAACCCACACAAAAATTGGAATTTTATCCCAGTTTTCCACATGCAAAAGGAGCCAAAAAAATTCCCTGAGGCTTCTGAAGTCTAAAAGACAAAACTTCAGGAGCCTCATCTCCCCTAAATCCTCTTTTTTTTATTATTTTCTTCCCTTTAAAAGAGGAAAATCGGGAAGCCTGGAGCTTTTCTTATCTGAATATCAGCAGCCTAACAGCCCAGGGAGCTGAAAAGGCCCATTCCCAGCAGGAATTCAGCTCAGGAATTTGCAGGGATCCATCTGAAAGCCACCTTGCTGCCCGAAGAAAAGAACCAAATGCAAAAACTCAGCTCTTAAATCCCAACTCCCAGCTCAGGAAATCGGGATTTAACCTGTTTTGTTCAGGCTGGGTTGGCCAAAAATATCCTGGATGCAGCTGGAATTCCATGGATCATCTCCCTCATCTACATCAGTGCAAAGGAAAAGCAGGAAGCAGCAAAGCAAATCAACAATTCAGGTGGAAATCTGGAATTCCAACAGGATCCTGAAGGAAAAAAGGAATTATCCAGGCAGGTTTTACCATTTTTCCTGGAGGCTGATGGAGAGATGCATCCACGGGCTTCTGGTGCTTGCTGGGGATGCAATTCCCTGGATTCTGGCGAGGAAATTCCCTCTCTGCTGCTCTGGATTCACAGAATCCCAGAATTCCAGCATGGAAAGGACCCATCCCATTCCAACCCTTGCCCATGAGCACCTTCCACCGTCCCAGGCTGCTCCAAGCTCCATCCAACCTGGCCTTGGACACTTCCAGGGATGGAGCATCCAGAGTTTCCCTGGGAAAACTGCTCCAGTGCCTCAGTCCCCTCCCAGCCAGGAATTCCTTCCACACATCTATCCCAAATTTCCATCCTCCAAGCTGAAGGATTTGCTGGAACATCCCCAAGCCTGAAGTGTTGCTGCTCCTCCATTTATGAATCCCTCATGTGGGATAAAAATCAAGGATAAAAGTGCAGCTGTCCCTGGGTTTGATGGAATATTGATGGGATATTGGGAGGAATTGCTGGGAAGTGCAGAGCACTGGGATTTAATATCCCAACATGTCCCTGCTCCCAAAAGCACTGAGCTGCCAATGGATAATGGACAAGCAGGAAAAGAGCTGGAAGTGAAAAGGGAATCCTGCTCATTCCCCCAAAAAAACCCCATGGAGAGTGGAAAGGCAAAAGCACTCCCATGAGGAGGGAAAATCCCTGGAAAAAATCTGATTTAAGCAGGAGGTGGAATCCAAGCTCCCTGGAAAATGAGGTCAAGGTACCTGTGCCTGCAGCACATTCCCAAATCCAGCTCTCCTGCTTCCCAAAATCCCCATTTCCTGGTTTGGACAACATTCCCACCGAGGGTTTGGAGCTGGAAGTTTGGAGCAAGGGAAGTGACTCCGTTTCTCCTGTGCTGGAATAGGGAAGGAGAGGGAGGATTGGATATTCCAGGGAAAGGAGGAGCTGAACCTATTGAAAATCAGGATTTATCCTTTCATTTACAAAAATGAGGAGGGGCTGAGTGACTTCATTTCTTAATTATTCCATAATTTCTGCGTTCTAATTCCAGGATTTTAGAGAAGTCAAGGTCTTCTCCAGGGAAAAGATCCAGTTAAGGAAAAATTATCCAGTTTCTCTGCTCCTGGATTCAACCACCTGAGAATTCCCAAACTCCCCCCAAATCCTGCTTTTCCCTTTCTGCTCAGGAAAGAATTCCAAGGAAGAAATTCCATGTGAAATCCTGAGACAGGGATCAGGAAAAGCAAAGCTGCTCCCAGGGAAGCTGGGATTCACCAGGCAGGGAGAGGATGAGGATGGAAGGATGAGGATGGAAGGATGAGGATGAGGATGAGGATGAGGATGAGGATGAGGATGAGGATGAGGATGAGGATGAGGATGAGGATGAGGATGAGGATGGGGTCCCAAAACAGAGGCACAAATCCCCACTGGAATTCAAAGCACAGCTCTTGGAAAACTTCCCCTTCCCCCTCCTCCTTTGGGAGCAGGGAAGGAGATTCCAGCAGCAGCTTTCAGAGTCCCTTCCCATAAATCCCATGGCAATGGGATCCAGGAAATCCCTGCCTCAAATCCCTCCTCTGTGTGGGGCACAAAGAGCCTTCCAAGGAAAAACCTCGCAGGGAAAAGGGAATTGCACTCAAATCCCAAAATCCAGGCACATCCCTGAGCCCATCCAGGATGCAGAGGGAAGGATGAGGCTGGATCTGAACACACCTCCAGGAGGGTTTTCCATGGATCTCTCCCTCCCTGTGGAACACCACGGATGGGATGGATGGATGGGAATTGCACTGAGAACCCTCAAATCCACATTAAAACCCAGCTGCACCAGCAAACCCCAAATCCACATTTTTAAACCCAGCTGCACCAGAAAACCCCAAATCCACATTTTTAAACCCAGCTGCACCNGAAAACCCCAAATCCACATTAAACCCAGCTGCACCAGAAAACCCCAAATCCACATTACATCCAAAATTCCACAGACACTTTGGAGCATTCCTGGGATCAGAGCAGCCAAAGGAATCGTTTCACTCCTGATTTTCCACCATCATTAACAACTCCTAATTCAAATTAAGACCATCCTAAAGCCAAGGTTAGGCCAGACTTAAAGCTCAGGCTCAGTTCCACCACCCAAACATTTCCCCTACCAGCACAAAGCCACTTCCAGGACTGAAAATGTTGGAATTAGTGGGAATTAGTTGGGAAAAAAAAACCCCAATTTTTATCATTTTGCTCAAATCCCAAAATTATCTGTGCCCAGAGAAAAGTTCCTCTGCTTAAGCTGCTTTTTTTTTCAGTTGCTCTTTGTAAATCCCTCGATTTAAGTTAAAACAGGTTTGAGCAGGAAAAGGATTTCGGGAAGAAGTCCTGGAACCTGGAAACTTGAGGAATTTTAAAACAATAAAAACAACAATCAGAAAAATCACAGGTTACTTACAGTTGTAAGGACAGGGATTCATTCCCAGGGATGAGGATTCATTCCCAGGGATGAGGATTCATTCCCAGCACCTGGACCCGCAGAGGTGCTGAGGCTCCACCTGAGCTGAGCCAAGGATTTGGGATTCTTGGCTAAAAATCTGGGAGAAAAGGAGCAGCAAAGCAACGCCCCTCCCTCCCTCCCTCCCAAGGGGAGGATTTTGGGAATGGCCCCCAGGATCCAGCACTTCTCCCAGCCTCTGCCTTCCCGGGAAAAGCAGCGATTTCCAGCCCTCCTATCAGGGGGATTTTCCTTGAATGGGGCAGCGAATTCCAAGGGGAGTTTCTGGAGGCTGAATGACCTCACCCCCCCAGGCACTGCACGGCACCTTTGTCTCCCAAAATGCCTGGAAAACAAGGAATTCTCTCTGCTCCAGGGCTCTGTGCTGCTGGGTGAGTGGCACCCATTCCCAACACCCCCCAAAAAAAAGGAGAAATCCCGTCCTCTCCATCCCAAGATTCGCACCGAGGCAAAACTTTGGAATTTTCTCCTAATTCACCAAATATTCCCAAAATCCATCACAGCAGAGCACCAAATATTCCATTCTTAGCCCAAACTCATCCCAGATTTAACAAGAAGGCGCTTCCCAATCATGAGGTGACCCTAAAGGCACATTCCAAAGGGGAGCAACTGCAACCTGCATCCCAAAAAATGGGAAATGAAACGTTGCAAGGCCCTGGCTGAGCTCAGAGTCCCTCCTTGGAGAGAAATAAATAGAAATAAATAGA
>VZTH01002063.1:0-31202 GCA_013397815.1 Aleadryas rufinucha
GGAGCCGAGGGGAGCCGAGGGGAGTCGAGGGCAGCCGGGCAGCGCCGCCACACCGCGTCCCGCTCCCCCCGCCCCCGGCAGTGAGCATGCCTGGGAGCGCGTTGCGCATGCGCAACGCCGCGCGGGCGCGCGGGCGGGCAGCCGCCCTCACCTGCTTCCCCTCCTGGCGGGGGGTGAGGCGAGGGGCGAGCTCGGGCGGCGGAATGCGGCGGGATGCAGCGGCGTCTGACCCAGGGAGATGGGGTCGTGCAAGAGCCGCGGGGAACCGCAAGCCGCAATAGGAGAGGCAGAAAGAGAGATCTCCAGTTCCAGCGGCATGTTCCGGGAGGAGGCGAGAATGGGTGGCGGGGGGTGATTTCCCTGTCAGCTCCCAGCTGAAGCAGCAGCCGGGGCTCCTGCTGCAGCGGAGCGGTGGAGATGGCATCTCCCCGATCTTGCAGCGGCGATGAGGCGATATCCGGAGTTTGGGGAGATCTCGGAGGACTTCGGCGATGTGTGGGTTTATGCTTGAGGTTTAGGCAGTCCAGTGTGTTGTGAAACACGCGTTGTAAAATAAACAGTTAGGAGAAACTGCATGATGAAAATCACGGCTGATATGGAAATAAAGAAATAACTACTGAACTCCAGGCAGTGGTTCAGACCAGGCTGATGCAACACCTACTCAGGAGACACTTTGTGAATTTGATTACGTGGGTATCAGAGACCAATGCAAAGAGGCCGAGCACGAAGCAGCCCTATAACAAGGTAATTTTCTAAGATTCAGTTTAATTGATCAAAAGATTTGCTGGAGAGTAGCCATGAGGGCCAGTGGCAGATGTGTCACCCAGTAAGTGATCCATCTACAGAAGCCTGTTGCTGGATATTGCAAGCAGTGTATGTGCATGGTCAGGTCTGCAGCTGAAGTGATGTGCCCTAAATAAAAAATAGCAAAGGAGATCAACAAGCAAAGGAGAGCTTGTTTGCCTCTAACTGGCTTTAAATGAGCCTTTGTGCAGAATTTTTCTTCCTACAGAGATGGGAAGGACTGCACAGGCCCTGATATCTGGATGCAACTGCATGTGTGACTGTACATATGCAAACGAGCTTCCTTTGCAGCCCCCACACGGCTGTTCACACACGTATAGGCAGTCAGGTCGTTCGCTTGACAGCAGTATAAGTGAAAAAAGGCTTGGGTTGGAAGACAGCACTCAGTCTTGAGCTCTGCTGGAAACGGGAAGTTTATATGATCAAAGGGATTTTTGAACAAGGAATGGTATTTTAGCCCTGTCATTTCAGTAATATCTTTTGTAAGTATTGTGCCTCAGATGCCCTGCTAAGCCATGAGATTTCTGCTGCTTCCTCTACTGTGATGATAACTTGCTGTGGGTATATACAAATTACAGCACATCCTGTTCAGTTTTATCCTATTAGTCCTGACTAGTAGAAGTGAAAGCTAAAAGAAAATAAGCTGAAAGAAATAAGTCTTATCTGTATGGTGCACCCCACTTGTGCCCCTACAACTTCAGTTCATACATGCCAAGGCCTCAAGAGGTACACATGTAGCAAAAACAAGTAGAGGGCTGTATTTACTTCCCTCAGTGAGTTGTACAATACCAATTGCAATTTAGCCAACTCCTAGGGAGAGTTTAAAAAAAAATTTACTTTCAGTTGTCTGATGTTTTGTAATTTTTTGTCCACAAGTCACCCGTGTGTGTTCTAGGTAAGGATTTAGGGTCAAATATCTCAACAGGATAACTTCACTGAAGCTAATGGTATTGATTTGTCCCCAAGTGGTTACAGATGAGGCAGCTGTGGTTTCATATGATTGAGTGCTGTAGCAATATCTCCTTACCTCACTTGAAGAGCCCTAAGGCGCAAAGACCAGATGACTCACCACTACCCTGTTAAGGAAATTATTTTCCACTGGGGAAATGTCTTGAGATACTGTTTTGAGCTCACATCCAAGAAAACATTTGCGCTTCCAACTCGTGTATAAGCTGAATTCAATGGGAAGCTAAGACCAGACTAAATAATTTGCTGAATTTTTTCTCAATGTATCCTTTTTAAAAGACAGTCTCGTCAATGCAAAATGGAAGCATACTGTGGAGTGGGAAATTGTTATATAGAAAGTAAGCTAAAACATGTTGCATCAGTTTGAATTCTCTAGCTTCACTGAGTTCTAAATTTATTTTATTTCCACATGTAGAACACTATATTAACAGAATAGAGATCATTAGTGTGTGACTTAGTTTAAGAGAGTGTATTAAATGTTCAGCTAAATGCTGAATATTACCAATAATTCTAAATTAGGTAAATGATGTGGGATATTGCTAATTCTTTCCAATATTTTTTTCATAGTACCTTCATCTCTTCTGATATGACATATTGAACATGCTGCTGAGAAGTCACACTTGATGTTGGTTACAATTGGAAGAGACTGGTCTAAGTGTTAAGAGTTCTTGCTGTTTTCCTCCTACCACATCAACTAGACCATCTTCCTTGTCTGGGAATCGTTTTGCACTAGACTTTCATTGACAAATTGCTTTAAGAGGAAGATAAAACAGTGAAAGCCAAATTCAAAACCTATCTTTAGTTTAAGAAGCAGAAATATGTAGATTATCAAGCAGGGAATGTATCTGAAGGAGAGAGAATCACACATTAGTCTGACATGAATAATAAGGATCCTCATATATCTTGCCCCTTGACAAGCTTCAGCAAAAAACTGAAGCAGTGTTTTTTAATAAATGAAAACAGGTTGGAGGAGGAGGAGGAGGAGGGGTGAAGAGGAGGTTATATGCGCAGATCAAAGGATTCTTTGGAGACATAAATGCAAATCAGAAAAATAACTACTTTTTGGGGGTGCACGTGTGAATATACAGCAGTCTCAGCAGAGGAAAGCTCATGACATGTACAATTAGGTCTCACACTAAACAATGTTGCCAGGGTGGGAAGAGGGCTTCTTTTTACACAGTGAAGAAAGGTAACTGCTACAGGAAATGTGTCAGGGAATAGCATGTGTCCTGAGAGATTGCCGGTGGGTAAAGTCATAATTGCACCAATGTAAATGTATCATATTCCCTACTGAGTATTGTCAATATAGGATTACAGCCTTCTAAAGTGGTCTGAGACCCTCCAGCGTATTTTTGGCATAATCTCTAATATAGACATAAAAAACTGACACTGGCTTAGCTGAGAGTATAAAAACTTTGATAGCAAGGGGGAGGGGGGAAGAGAGAGGATGCAAGGATATTTTAGTCTCTGAGCTACTGATTTGTGACTATGTGTGTAGATCTGAAACTTGAAGACCATTATTCAGAATTTTGCAAGACCACATTATAATTTTTATGTAACTTTTTTTTAAATTTTACTGAAGATGTTGACTATAGCTCAAATGGAAACAATTCACTCCTGTTTGATGGGGCTGTTGGGAAAGAATCAAATGGATTCAGGCGTACCTGACCAAAAACTGATTATTAAAGACACAAGGCAGGTAACTGTTAATCTGCAGCGTGAGCAGCTAAGTGCTAAATGAGACCTGTAAGGGGCTAGTGTAGTCCTAACCAGTACTGAGTATCTAACCAATACATGAGTACTTGCAAATGGATTTAGCCATGGTTCTCTGTCCACATCCATTCAAAACAAGTATGTGGAACAGCAAGTGGCAGCTCTTATTTCATACAGGCCAGGTACCATGTCATCATTTCCTCAAATTTCAAGTTCTTCTCTCTTTTATGCTATTCATACCATAGGGTAGTAAAGTTATCATCCTCCAATATTCTACAAGGGGCATCAAGATTTATAAAGTCAGGTGCTTTAAATTACAACATAGCCAGAAGAAGACATAAAAAAAAGTTTCAGATTATCCTTAAAAGACCTTTAGTCAAGGCTAGGAATATCTCTCTTGAAATATACTTATTTGTATAGTCAGTTATTTTATGTCAAAGTAATTTGATATGATATGCCTTTCTCATGAAATACTGGTAAAATACCCACAAATACGCCTATGTGTACACTAATATGCATTTAAATATGGAAGGCAAGTTACCCTTGGTTACTAATAAAGACAGTACCTCTTTAAATGATGCAGTAACTAAAGTAAATTGCTCAGTACTATTTATATATTAAATTTAAACTTCTCAACACAGAAGTAACTACATTTGTGTAAAGATAAGTGAATCAAACCTTGGGCAACTCTGATCTAACCCATAGATGTCAGCTTTAGGTTAAAGTCAAGTTCAGATAAGATGAGGGAATCTGGGTATTTGACTATTTGCAATATTAGTTTCAGATGGTTTACTTTGATGTTGTATTTCAGGAAGAGTAGCATTCCTTGAAATAGGAAATAAAGGAAAAATCAGTCAAAATCTTATTAACTGAATACGCAGTTTTGTACAAAGCTCTCTTTCTTCTCCTAGACCAAACTGCTAGTCATGTCTCTCAGACTTATTTAACATTCAGTTAAATCAAAAAGTTTTTACTGATTTTTTTATTTGCCTGATTTGGTTGCCCATTGGCTTTTAAAGCAATGTTTCTAGAATATACTTGCAACAGGAGAAGAGGTTTCAGTGCATCAGAAACTGCAGCACCTTCAGCTGGATGACAAGAACATGAACAGGAGACTGTCATCTGTCAGTATCTAATTTACATTCATGGAACATTAAGGGATAGGAATCATAGTAGTTGTCCTCAGCAAATAACAAGTAAACATCTTGTATAATTAATATTCAGACTAACACTGTTCAGAGATTCAGTGGGTAGAAGAATTTTTTCATTAATTATTTTTCTTTAGGGTATCGTTTGATTAATTTTTTATTAGACACATGACACATCGTAACTGTAATGATCAATGTAATTGCTATAGCAGAAAAGTTTAGATAAGTGGTAATACTCTGTTATCTCTGCATATCCAGTGAAGTTATACATGCCTCTGCTAAGGGAGAAGGTACATGATAACCCCAAGACAAGTTGGACCTGGTTAAATCTCTGGATAAATTCTATCTCTAGGTATTTTTTTTAAAGGTTGATAGTTGTTTTAAAGTATCAGATCTTCACCTTTCTACTCACACAGTTAGTTACACACAGACCCTGAAGTTCGTGGATGCCCTAAAACCAGTCTTTTTCAGTGGCCAGTCAAAATCATGGAATGAAATTCCACAGGGATTAAGAGCCGTGGCAAAAGCTAATTTACTTTCATTCCAAGTCTACAGCATATTTCTTCAACCTTCCGTTATCCAGGATAAGCCCACCGAGTAATGCACGTAATATTTGTTCTAAAATCTCTTTCAAACAATGTCCCTCTGGGACAGAAGATGGGGAAATGAATAATATCAGGAAGATGCTAGCTATGTTGCTTAATATGATTCTGGAAGAAACACCAGTCTCACATCAGTGAATTGTTATAAGCTGAATAGTATGGGTTTATGAACTTGCAGCATACTCCTAAATCTTTAATGAAGTCACATATTTTCTTATTTAAAATACTCTTTCTTGGATGTTGGTTTGTTGGTTTGGGGTTTTTGGGGGTTTTCTTGGGTTTGGGTTTTTTGTTGGGTTTTTTTTTTTTTCCTTGCTTTTTTTATAAGTGTAAACCAGAAAGCAGCAGTAATATCTCACTTAATATTACTTTATCTCAGCAATAAATTAATATCTCACTTCAATAATACATATAAAATATGTATAATATAGTGTTTAAATAAGGTTTATGGTTAAATGTACTTTTACAGAGAGTAATAAAGGAATCATCAAAGAGATAAAAATCTAGTGTGCACATTTAAAAAAATAAATTATTTATAGCAAAAACATTAATCAAGTTTTGGTCTACAGGTTTGGAAGTATTTTTATGAATTATGAGGACTGTATGACAATTTCCTAGCAAGCCTAGGTACCCAAGTGCACATAGTTTTGTTGAGATTTGAAAGTGTTATGATTCAGAAATAAAACACAATTTCTTCTTTAGGTAAGAGAACACAAAAATTTCAGAACATCTGCAATTTCTAAGTCTCTAAGATTTCCTAGCACCCTCCACTCTTCTTCTCCAGCTTCTCCTAAGGCCTATAATTTTTTAAAATTTTATATTAAATTTTCCATGTTTCTTTTAAAGAGTTGTCTAGTTTTATTGCAACAAACTTGACTCTACCTAGTAATGCCAAGTGGTACCCATTGAAATTATACTATCTCTAATATATCCAAGTTTTTGATGGAATGTAAGAACCATTCTGATGTCATCATGTATCTACTGTTGTTACTGTAAAATGTTGTTCCAAATTTGACAAAGTTATAGAAACTAAAATTTTTGCTGAGTGTTCTTGAGGGTTTCTAGAGGCAGTGACTGCTGTTTGTTTTGAGTTGAAAGCAAAATTCCCTCAAAATTTGATCTGTCCTGAATATTATTCCATTCTAGTTGCTGGCTGGAATGCTCATGGGCCATTTCTTCAGACCAAAAGTGTATGGTTTATTGCAAACATAGGAGGGCTTCCTTGTAACTTCTGTTCTTAGCATCAGGGAGTCATAATGTGTCAGGATGGAATACAGGGAACTTCTTCTTCTACCTATTCCTGTTTAAAAGGGAAGCTCAGAAGGAAGTATTTAAACAGGTATGAGTGAAAAGGGAAATACTAGTAAAATAAGACAGCACAGGCATTAATACCCTGCTTCAGTCTGACTGTAAAAGGAAAAACTGAAGTACAGCAGTCAATGGGGGAAAACATGAGACTAGACAAAAAGTGATCAGGGAAACAGAAGGAGATGGCAGTAGAAGAATGTGGGTCTGTGGACAGTAAAGTAAACATTTTAGTTTGGAAAAGAATGCCAAATACTTTGTGGGTTGAAAAAAACATGTTCCAATTTGCTGAGCAGCAAGTAATTTTATTCAAACAAAGAATAAAAAAACTCCTCTCTGCAATTTATAATCTGGAGAAATAAAAATGAGAGGCCAACATTTAGTAATTGTTTCTCTTAATGCTACTTCAGAGACTCCAGTCCTACTCTCCCAGTCGCGTGGGTTCCCTCACCAGCACCTAGGGGACACAATGATTAAAGGCAAGGAAAATAATTGTGCTTATTAACCATGACTTTTTAATTGATAAAAAGAGGAAAAGACAAATTAAAAACAGAGCACAAACAAAAGGAATGGCTATTTCATTTTAATTATTTTTATTTATCATTTTGTGGAAAGGCTTTAACAAAGACTGTATCACTGTGTGTGGCCTAACCATATGGAGAATATCTACTTCTTCCAAGTAGGAACAAGTCTTTTCTTAACACATAACAAAGATAGCTTATACATGGATCAGCAATTTCAGCTAAGGATCAACCAGACCTGTGTAATGTATCACAGACAGCCTAACCTCTAGGGTTATAGATGATCAATGGATAGAAACTTTAAGTCTTACAAAATCTGAAAAGTGGTTCTATAGAACAAGTTATTTGGGTAGTTGTCTGTCTTGGTTTCAGCCAGAGTTAATTTTTCCACAGTAGCTGTGAAGAGGCAAAGCCTGGAGCTGTGTGGGCATGTCTAGGTAGTTATTCTATACCACCTCATGTCGTTGCTGGGGAGCAGAAATCAGGGACTCTTGCTTCCGAGAAGTGAGTATGGCTTGCAGTCAGGGAAAAGTGTGGTGTACGGAGGGTCTGTCCACCATTGTGTTTCATTGTCCTGGGCCTGGTGAGCATGTGTGCATGGAAATCACCCTCTCTTTGTACACTTTTGTTATTAGTATTGTTGCTGTTACTGTTCATTTTCATATCTCATGGCTGCTTCCATTCAACTGTTCTTATCTCAACACATCATCTCTGCCTTTTGTCTCCCACTGGAGGGAGGGGAGCAGCTTGTGGTTTTCGTTTTAGTGGGGGTATGAAATTGGGGAGTGCCATTCCTAAACCACGACCTTGTCAAAAATAATAATCATGTAGATATATCTCATTAATCTTATGGATACAAAAGATAAGTTTCTCTAATTATCTCAGTTCCCCCTAATATTTAAATTTACATAGTAAATCAATATTCTGATAGGTACTTCAAAATAGGTATATCAGTGGATAAGAAATTGGCTGGATAGTCAACTCAAGGAGCTGTGTCAATGGTTCAATGCCCAAATGGAGACCAGTGACAAGTGGCATTCCTAGTAGTTTGGTATCGGAACTAGTGCTGTTTAACATCATCACTGGTGACATGGACAGTGGGATTGAGTGCAGCTTCAGCAAAGTTGCTGACAACACTGAGCTCTGTGGTGTGGTCAACATGCTGGAGGGATGGGATGCCATGCCATCCAGAGAGGCCTTGACAGGCTTGAGAGGTGGGACTGTGCAAACCTCATGAAGCTCAGCTAGGCCGAGTGAAAGGCGCTGCACCTGGATCAGGGCAATTCCAAGCACACGTACAGGCTAGATGAAAATGGATTGACAGCAACTCTGAGGAGAAGGACTTGAAGGTGCTGGTTGACAAGAACCCCAAGGCACCCCAGAAAGCCAACCATATCCTGGGCTGCATCAAAAGAAGCATGGCCATCAGGTCAAGGGAGGTGATTCTTCCCCTCTACTCCACTCTGGTGAGACTCCACATTGTGAGACCCCCACCTGGAGTACTGCTCAGGAGAACATGGTTGGAGCAAGTCCAGAGAGGAGCTTCAAAGATGATCATGGGGCTGGAGCACATCTTCTATGAGGTCAGGCTGAGAGACCTGAGGCTGTTCAGCCTCGAAAAGAAAAGGGTCCCCCCTTCTAAAGAGGGGTACTTTAGAGCAGCCTTTTAGTACCTTGCAGGGGCTACAAGAGAGCTGGAGAGGGACTTTTTACTAGGGCAAGCAGTGATAGGACAAGGGGGAATGGCTTCAGTCTGAAAAAAATAGGTGTAGGTTAGATATTATGAAGAAATTGTTTGCTGTCTGCATAGTGAGGCACTGGAACAGGTTGCCCACAGAAGCTGTGGTGGCCCCATCCCTGGAGGTGTTCCATCCAGGTGTTTCATCCAGGCCAGCTTGGATGAAACTCTGAGCAACCTGGTCTAGTGCAAGATGTCCCTACCCATGGCAGCAGGGTTGCAACAAGCTGATCTTTACATTCACTTCCAACCCAAACCATTCTATGGTATCAATCTAATTTCTTGGCAATACTTTATGAGTTTGTCTTTCACAGGACAATGCAGTCTTGTCATAATATTACAGAATAACTCATGAAAAGAAAATCAGTGTTCCCAAGTGGTCTATTTGCAACTTTTTTGCTTCGTCATTCGTTTTCATTTCTCTATTTCTTCATTTATATAAGCCAACAAGCACACCTTGGAAATTATGGTAAGCTTGAGAATGGGAACAAATGCTGTCTTTGACTACTTGTTTTACAATCCCATTTTTTTTATAACTTCAAAAAAGAAGCACATCAGGTCAGAAGTGTGGGTTTCTTACTGCCTACAGGCTGATTATCTTCATCTACCACTAATACACTCTTGTCATGTCCTAGTAATATATCACTACTCTTTTTTTTGTTTCTGAAGAGAATAATCTTTTTGTTTGTTTGTTTTAAAGCCTAGAAACTTTCTGATACTCAATTCTGTCATAAGGTTTATTTTCTTGAAAATAAAGTTTTTTCAGCTTCTAAGACAGGCCTTGCTCTTTCTAGTGCCATTCAATGGTGATATCTCTTCCTCAGTTGTTTTTTCACTTACACTTGCTTTTACATTTTATTAGTAAGTAAACAAATTCCAAAATATAATTAGATTCCTACAAAGCACAAAGGTTTTTATACACTTTCCACCTGGCAGCATAAAAGGAAATAGTGCTAAAAATTGAAGAATGGTAAATTTTTGTCTCAGTTCTTAATAAAATACGTTTACTGGTTTACAGATAATGGATTTTTTTTTTTAACCCCTGAGACAGATCCTTAATTAACAAAGGATGAGGAATTTGTTTACTTATCCAGAATATTTCCTAGTGGAAAGGAATTCTTCCAAAATTTGACCCATAAATACATGTTTTTATGTTCTCCAGTCACCACTGGCATAATCACACATAACTTTTCAATTCGAGAAGGAGACTCTGTCAGGGTCGGAAGGATTTAACATTACAATTTGTCTAATAACCATAGTTGAACCGGTATTGGTATTTTTTTCCTACACCTTTTTATCAGAAAATATCTGCTAAGTCGCAGGCGAAATGCATCTTTCATCCTTCAGCAGCTGGTACCCTGAGAGCAAAAATAATCTATAATGCTCCTAGTGGCTCAGGTCATACATGACATGGTCCATGAAATGATTTCGACTTCGAATAGTTGACTATTGGGAATGTGTACAACGCCAAGTTATTTATAAAATGCAGTTTGAAGAGAAAAACAATCTGATACAAAAGGTTTTATTAGAAACATTATGTTAACATTTACACAGCCAACCCAAATAGCTCACTGTTTAGAATCGCTTGCTAAATCTTTCATTCTTTTAAAGCAGCTGAGAATGGTTAAATACAGTCTCCCTTTTCTAGCTCTTTTTTTGGCTGTAGTCCTAAGTCAGACCTCTCATCTGATTTTGTAATCTGACAGGAAACTGCATTGAATCCCCAATTAGTGTTGAAGAGCCCTCTCTTGAACATTTAATATTAACATTAAACATTTCCCATCTGTTGCTTCATCTATAATATGGTCTCTGAGAAATTTAGCTGCATGTCCTAGGAGCAGGGAAAGAAATAGCAAAGCACAGGCTTGTTAATGACATTTCTTAGCTGCTGAAGCTTTACTCTTAAAGCAGTCAGGTTTCATACACTGTAAGGTAAGTTTTCTCCACACCTGGTTGCTATCCTTCTGCAGTGCCATTCTCAGATTGTGGTGGTGTAACTGGGAAAATCGATTTTGCTCCCTTTGTCCTCCACACACTATCACATGACTAGGGCCGGCCCTCATAACCTGGCTGCCACACAGTCTGACTTCTGTGTCATGTTTCCAGTGATGTGTAACAGCTCATTCCCTCATTATAGCAAACTCTTCATCAGATCTCTTCAGAAAAGCCCTTGTTCCAAGAGGAGTCAGGCAAGACTTAAGAACCAGTGTCTGTGTTGGTGACAGTGTGGTTATGACGGCTGGCACTGCTCTTCTAAGAGAAGTCCTGTCGTGCCTATCCAATAAGATGCAGATTCCTTGAGATGTCCACATATTATGCTTTTCCCTGATATAAAACAAGAAGAGCTGTTACACAATGGGTTAGTCTTCAGATTCCATTCTTGACTTTTGAGATATTTGCACAAGTTTTCCTCAAATGTGTGCACACTTCCAGCATTTGCAGTGAGGGGAAAAAAAAAAAAAAAAGAGAGAAAAGAAAAAAACAGCACTGTAAATGCCATGACACAGAAAATGATCGAAAATTCACGTTGCAGCGGGAATTTCATCCATTCAAGTAGCATATAAGAAGACATTTATGTAAAATAAACTTCTCATCCTCCAGCTTTAGGAACTACGTAGCACATAATGTAAAGATTTAATTACCTTTGGTTTTCCACCAGTCTAGGCCTTATCATAATTTTTGAGTTTCCTCAAATGTTGGCAGATGAAAGTGGGATATGATAATCTAGGTGTAAATGGATTGCGCCTTTTAAAAGTAGCGTAGTCACAGAAAACCCACCTCTTAGATTACTTTAAGAAACACTGCTGAATCTGACCCAATATCCTTCATAATACTAATAAAATATATGTCTTTTATATAATAAAATGGATGTTTACAGCCTGGAGAGGTAGGATTGTATATATTGGTCATTTATCACACAGGTGAAAGATCTCCTCTGTCAATGCTAATGAAGTGCTGAAAACTTCCAGTTTGGTGTGTGCATGCCTCAAAATTATTTGTAAACCCCAAGATCATAGTGTGATACACTGCAGTCTTTGAGATTTTTTCTTCATAGTGATATTTGCCGTTCTTTTTGACTCCCTTTCCTCTGTCCACAGGTCCTTGGAGTATCATCCCTCTCATCACCTATTCACAGTGCTGCAATGTAAAATGAATGGAATTTTTAGTTCCAAAAGCATTTTATTTCAAGGCTCTAACATCTTTTCTCCTTCATGGATGTGTCCACACACTATCATAGTCCTGGTCTGAACCCCAGAATAGGAGTGCAGGCTTTACCTCATGGGTGAATTCAGACTAATGTCTGGGGAAGTCCATCTGGCTGCAAGTGTAAGTGAGTATGGCTACTTGCCCTGGGATCTCCAGGATGAGGAGGCAGCCATGAACTCTTCTGGGAGCTTCCCAGGAGTCCAGAAACAGAAAATCTACCAGGAAAGTGCTGAACTAATGGACCGCTTAGACTTTGTGGTTTCCTGGCTGATGCAGCTCCTGACCATTGATTGACAGCTTGATGCTTGTCACCAAGTCAGCTCTGCCACTGCCATAATTCCTCTGCTGCAAAAAATCTGTCCCATGCCACATACTTACACATTCCTTATCATGCTTAAGTCTGTCTTTGAAGTCACCCCACTCCCTCACCCCACTCCCTTACCATACTGTCTCACAGCTGCTTTGTCATTTATGTTCATTAGACCTTGCCAGAGATGAGCAGCACATGCAGTTCAGATTCAAGGAACTGTGAAGTTCAAAGAGTAGAAAAAGAAGCTAAGTCCAAGTAGAAGGCTCAGTCTTAAAGACCCCAGGGAATGCTCAGTTTTGGTCAGGATGCTCACTAGATGTCACTGTTCTCCAGAAATAAACATGTGAGCACTTTTTTCTGGCTGAAATATACTGGGTCTTTAACCAAGTGCAGCAACTCATATTTTCAGAAACTGAGCTCATCTAAAAAACTTCCATAGTTCAGCAAAAGGTTCCCCAAACTCCTTACTTCGCTTGCACTGTCTGATTTTCCACTCACTAATCTCAGCGTAAACCAAGAACAACTTCTCTTATATTTGAATAGTGGTCCTAGTTCCTGGCAGTGGAGGAATCCTTACATTTTTCAGTATTTTACCTAACCATACTTTATAATATATGACTTTAGAAATTGAGTGATCTCAAAATGAACAATGCAGCCTTTTACTCTGCGTGGCTGCATGTGTTCTTAACATGTTTTCACTCTACAGATAAAGAAAATATTTTTGATAACACTTTTCTCCAAGTACTTAATTCTGGGCACTTAATTTCCTATGTCTAAATTGTAAGTTAGTTTTTTTAGGCTTCTTATATGATGACTAGAGAGTAACTGTGTCTCCTACTGTGGTTCAGAAAGGAAGCACAATTCACATGCTTCTGGAAAGAGCTTCTCTTTTTCCAGTGAGTACATTAGCAGCTCAGAGGAAGATGGTTTTCTTTACCTGCGCACATAAAGTTACATGATTAAAGTTTGCCGGTGTGAGTGCTCCCAGACATACTGGGCTGTGTTCTATCCATGTATTTCAAATTAGAAATCATGCTACTAGCAAGAAAACAGGCAGGAAGAAGAGATAGAGGAATTACTGGATAGTCATCTGTGAGGAGGATAACTGAGGTAAATCAGGCTGTGTGAAACTAAGCTCTTTAGAAAATATGTCAGAACATTGTATGTTTGCAAGCAGGCTACAGCATGGAGTCACTAATAATTGCCAGATTTGGCACTCCTTTCTTCACAATTGCTAAATCAATAAACATGCAGAAAAAAGCCCAACCCACCAATCACCCAAGTGTGTCCAGAGCATCATTACTGCATAACAGCATGTTTCAACTTGGGGGGTCAGGCTGCTGACTTGAAGCAGTTAGCTTAGGTGCTCCAACTTGCCTCATGCAGAGCCTGCTGCTCTCTAGTGACTCCTTTATTTTTTATATAGAGAAACTAGGCTGTGAATCGTCCTCAAGAGTGCAGTTCAGCAGCATTTTAAGCTGATCTAAATCAGTGGTGTGGCAAATCCCACCTCCACCTCCAGCTGTACATTCCTGCTCTTTCTCCCTTGTGTCTGGTAGGTGGTGAATTGGCTCTGTCAAAAAAACAATCCAGAAGAAAAAATCAGAGTAGTTTTCTATCTTGGATAAGCTCCCTGGTGATGTTTGACCATAGTGTTAATGAAGGGGTAATTTGGTAATGTGCCACCAGAATGACAGAAGGCAAGACCCAAGTCACCATGATTTGGGTTTGTTCATGCTGCTTGAGACCCTCTCCCTTAAGGAGATGCCTGAATCAGCCTGTGCCAAGCAATAGGAGCTCCACTCTCACTCACAGAATCATAGAATGGCTCAGGTTGAAATGGGCATTAAAAATCATCTAGTTCCAGCCCCGCTGCCATGGGCAGGGACACCTTGCACTTGACTAGGTTGCTCAAAGTCCCATCCAACCTGGCCTTGCAGACTCCTCTCCTTGCAGTCATTGTCCCAGATTTCAGGAGATCCCATTGACCTCCTGAAAAGTAAAGCTTCCAAGGCAGATTCTGGCTCCTGGCTCTAAAGAGATAGCAAGTCTTTCTTCAGCACAACATGGAAAGGGTTTCTGTCAATGAAGAGAGGGTGGGAGGGGGTGGAGGGGACATTCACATTCCCTTGTGAGCAAAATGTTAAAGCACAGCTAAGCTATATGACAGGGCAGACTAAAAGAGCAATGATGCATATTTCTGAGTTGCTACAGCTTTCTCAGGGGCATCTTGGCTCCCACTTTGGTTACAAATTGGGAAGATCGCAAATGGCTTGGAGTTATCTTTTTTTTTAGCCCCAGTGCTAACCCAAGTACAGCTTGTACAGATCAAGGGAGCTCTCTCTACATATTTTAAATTATGCAAAACAATTAGTCTTCATTAACAGCTTGTCTAATTTAATTTCAAAAGATCAAACTGTTTCCCTGTTAGATGACTGAAGTAAAAAAACAAAAAAACCCAAACAAGCAAGAAGGAAGAAAAATAAAACAAAAAAAACCCAAAACAAACAAAAAAAACTACAAAAAAAACCCAAAAAAACCAAACAACAACAACAACAAAAAAAAACCCAACAAAAAACAAAAAACCAAAACAAAACAAAAAAAAAACAAACCACAAAAAAACCCCAAACCCCTGCAACTTCAAACTTGCATGTGACTGCCAAGTGTATATATCAACTGAACTCTGGAGTCATTACTACTTACCTCAGCTTGTCATCTGCTCTGATTTTATCCAGAAACTTCCCATCATTCTTGACACCATATCAGAAAATTTCATGGACAGTGTTTTGCACTGCAAAGTGCCCAGTACTATGGGAGATTGATTTTTTTATTTTCCTAGGAGCAACTAGGAGAAAGACAGAAATGAAAGCCTTTCAACTAGCCCGTAGCATCAAGAGTCTTACATGAATTGAAATTCCTGTCATGTGGAATTTTTCAAAGAAATCCAGAGATTTCATTGAAATTCCTTAGCATGAAGCTAGTATAGCCATCTTTAAATAAACCAGTAGTTGTCAGATTTAGATTGATGGGTGTCTTCATCAACCACCTCTAGGTTTGTTTGCAGGATGCTTGTTTCTGAGATCACATATTCACAGTAGCATTAACTGATAGGCTACAAGCAAACAATTCTCTACTCTTCTTATCCATGTCTGGGAGCCTATGCTACTTAAAGATATTCAGTCTAGGACTGTGTGTCTCCTAGGTTACCCTTCACTGCTGAGAAATAAATGCTAAATTCAGAGATTTTGAAGGCCTGCAAGCATTTGCCAGAGACTCATAAAACTCTATGGTCTGTGATGCAGGTATTTATCCTTGCCTGCATTTAAGAAAGCTAAAAATCAAATAAATGCTGGGGTTTTTTTCCCAAGTAAGCCATTTCTGGTTTCTCTGCTCTGATATCACTGTATTTATATAAAACTATATCTAATGAAAAAGAAGGCACTCAATAAATAGGCATAAGGAGGGGTGGAAGGCAATATAGTTTCTGACTGTGGTTCACATTCAAAGGAAATGGATGGTCTTGCTTTATTATCCTACTCTTATTGGTTCTTAGAGAGCTTGAAACTTTCTCATATTCAAGGGGCTGGAGAGTGCAGGAAATTGATAGAAATGTAAATCTGGGTCCAGATTTACCAGTGTTCATAGAACTGGAGCAGAAGAATCAGAACAAAAGGAAGTAAGACAGAAAGTAAGGTGGTCTTGGAATGCCAGTCAGGATGTGAGGGTCATGATCTAAATCCCTTTGGTTTTCATCCCCATCAGGGATTTGATCCAAATTCTGCTGTTTCTCCAGACAGTGCTCTGACCAAGGATTTCTTTCCTCTCTTTTGCTGAAAGAGGTTTTCTGTAAAACTACTGCATTTTTCATGAATGTACCTCTCCAGGCCCCCATTTGCAAACAGAATGTTTGATGGGGTTTTTTTTATTCTTTTCAGTCCAACATAATAAAATACATAAATGGTGTGCATATTGCAATTATATTCCTTACCACAGTTTCCTGTCTGTTCTTAGACTGCCTTTAGTCAGCTCTTTGTACACCTTGCAATTTCAAACCTTTTTTTTTAAGAAAAGCGGAGGAGTTACTTGCTTTGTGAATAAGTAGCTGTTTAGCAGCCAAAGAGTTCCTGCTTGTTTTCAACTTGTCATCTAAAGTGCAGTTCAGAAAGTCGAGAGGTTGTTACTGGCAGAACCTTGACCAAAATATTTCTTCAGACATCTCGTAAAAAACACTTTAGAAAAAAACCCGAGAGCACTGAATTTGTGAGAACTGTAGATACAGGGCCTTTAAGGCTTCATGGTCTTCTTGTATTCAGATGACATCATGCATAAGAGGTGTTTTATCCTAGTTCTTGGGAAACACTCTAGCTATGGAACTTGACCCATGAAGCACAAAGAAGAAAGAAGTTACCAACTCCTCTGGAGGAGGTCTTATCAACATGGGGGTTGGAAAAGAATTTTTTGGCCAACCAGCTAAGCCAAATGACCGATAAGGAGCTTGGTCACCCTAAGTTTCCTCTGCTGTGAATGCATGAAAACAGGCTCTGCTAAACGACCCTTCTGGCCACAGCTGTACTACTACATTAATTGTCAAAGGAGCTTCTTATTCTCCTGCTCTGACTATAGAGAGAGCTTAAATGACCATGTTCCTCACTTGGATTCTCTGTCAGATGGAGAATCTACACATTAGCTGCCCCTCAGTACTTGTAAAACAACAAGTTCAAAGGGAGTATTTTCTTCTCTGTAAGTATTGAAGCAAAGCGAGATTTATGAACTCATCCAGGTCACCCAAGGAGTCTGTGACTGAGCCAGAAATTTAGGCAATATTATTCAATATATTTAAAGTGCCTATTTCAGCACTTTAAATATAAAGCGATCTTACCTTTCCCTGTAAAACTTCCATTATTTGTTCTGTTTTATTTTTATATCACTTAAGTGGAAGATTTTCAAAGTAGACTCATTTATTAGAACTTATTTGAAAAGAGTAAGTTTGACAGACTAAATTAGTTTCTAAGTATCAGTTTTGGTGTTTCTTATGCATTTACCATCTTAAAATTGTGGTACTACTTTACAGTAGAACAAAGATTTCCTTTTTTCCCAGTAAATCAATGCAGATGATTGCTGAGTATGTTCCATCGGCATTTCCATTTTATTATGAAAATATTCGCCCTTTGGTCTTGTGGGAGGAGAAGGTTGTGACTGAAAGATGATTTGCTTGGCAAACCAGCAGACTCTCCATACTGCAATTTTTCCTTCTTCAAGCCCAGATGCTTTTGAGATTTTACAGTGCTGTCTCACAAATATGAAAAGGCATATTCTCTCCCTGCAGGCTCCTTGTGGTCCTCATCCATTGATCTAAATACCCCTGTTCTTGACTCCAGACTGAAGGCTTCCTTTGACAGTGATTGATGGCCACCCGCTCACAGGAAGAATGACTAACTCCAACCTGTGAGTATTGGAGGCACTACGGAATATATCTGCTGTACTATTTATTTTGGGAGATGAACGTGTGCCCACATTTTTATTCTAGGAATAAACATTCTGACATTTTCTGGCAGGTGTAAATACTGTAACATACCAGCAGGCAGAAAAAAACCTAAAATGACAGCTTCTAATCTCTCTGATGGAAACAAACTGACTATTACTAATGTGAAAATTGTAAACCCTCACCAGATTTCATATGAATCGTATCACTTGGAAAGCCAAATTTTGATCTTAAGGGTCCCCTGGCAGCCCAAAAGAGATGAAGATTTTTTCAATGGTGCCTACTTGCTCTTCAAAACCAAATCCAAACCATAAGACAACTGTATAATGAATTATGTAAATTTCAAACCTCAACATTATTGTGGCCAACTCGTTTTGCCAGTATGAAAAGATTATCCCTAATGTGTAAGTGACAGCATGTAGAACCCCTCTCAAACCTCTTTCAGCTGTTGTCTCATCAAAAGTGCATTGCTGTAGCTGGCCTGATGTAAAGGGATCATTTCACTTTCTATTCAGTTTAAGATCAGCAAAAATTAGTCTTAATTTTACATTGCTTTATTCCAACACTTGCCTAGAAATTTACATAAGAACTTTTGAAACAAATATTTAAGCAAACCTGTTAGAATAATAGTTCCTTCCACATTATTTAATAAGAGATGTCTTGACTGTGCTTCTTAGAAGCTAAGAGTATATATACACAAAACATTAAAAATCAGAGATGGGACATATCCTTTTTACCCTGAATGCCACATATGCATAATTCTAGACTATAAATAGTAACTATTTTGATTGTCGTTGGTCCATTGAGAGATAATCTCAAATTTTGAATTAAATTAAATATTGGTATAACACGAATCTTCTGGTGTCAACCAGGACAACATAGAAGAAATAGGAAAATACAGGACTCAAAATGGGAAAATTATAATAAATTACACTATATAGGGCAGAATAAAAAGAGTTCTGGATATATTGCAAGAAAGTCTTAGATAAATTAAAATTTTCCCCTAATGGTAGGCACTGTACTAACAGCTATATGTACTACTCTACTACTCAAAGAGCATTTTGGTTGTGAAAAATTGCAGCTTAAAAATGAATCTATCCCATATGAGTCCAGCAATATAAGTCAATAGTTACCCATTTTGGACAAGTACACGCAGAACAATTTGTCCAAGAAAATGTCCATTAAATCATTCCAGTGCTTTAACACTACCACAAGAACAGAGTATCCTGAGAAGCCAAGGTTGAGGTGTCTAACTGAAGGCATAAAGGAGTCTGTCACTAACCTATTTCAGTGCCTCAGAAGTCACTTCACTGCTCTGTGCCTCAGTTCCCCATTTCTGTAACCATCAGTTTCACTGTGAGACTCTTCAAAACTTAGTTATAGTTTTTATCGCAACAAAGATTTGAGATTTAGTTTGGGAACTGGTGTAATCCTGTTTATATAGCATTTCTGGAACAATACCATTTCCAGAGTGTGTTGCTCTTCATATGTGACTGAATAATAAATAATCAAATGTGAATAACTATGGCTAAGAACAAATAGGCTTCTCTCTGCACAGATGCCTTGTTCATAAGCAAATTGTTCATATGCACAAATGTCTGAGAGCACAACTGAGCTGAAAAATATTTAGCATTTGAATGAATGTAGGACTGCCAAACCACAGTGTCAGACCACCAACATTCATGGCATTGGTATAAAATCCAAAAATTAAGAAATACTACTTTTTTTGTTTCTTTTTATTGGTCTTCTAGTTTTTGAGCCTGATGTGATCATTTTTTTTCCATCTTTCCTCAACAACTAGAACTATTCATAAATGGAATTTCTATGCTCAACACAAAAAACCATTAAATTATTAAAAAGTGTTTTGGAATGTAATATCTAAAAAAAATGAAAAGTAGATATGAAGACACAGGCATATTTCGTTCTGATAACATTGAAATACTTAAATAATTTGAAGTCCAGATTAACTTTTTCAGTTTTATTAATTTGGGAAAGTGGAAATTACTTTCTCTAAGAAATAATCATTAATCCTTGGTGATGATGATGATGATGGTGATGATGATGATGATGATGATGATGATGATGATGATGATGATGATGATGATGATGTGCTTTCCAGGAGCAAACCATCATGGTAAATATTTTCCTATCTATGTGCATGAGACTTTGAGGTTGATTTTTAAAAGTAAAACTGACATTTTCACTCTCATGATAACAGACTGTGTAAATTAGAAGAATTTTCCATACCAATGAGATCTGTAGCACTGCTGAACCTTCATATGCTCCATTACTGCACTTTAGTATCGCTCTGAGAGAACAATTGCCATGGGGTCAGGTGTAGATACGCAACGGAGAAGAGCAATACATTGTCCTCTTTCCTTTCCTATCGCCATCATATACACTAGTGACGTGGCACTGTCTCCCACATCATAGGATATGTCTACAGGCTGTGCAGCACCTGCCATTTAGGTCTGTGCTGGTTCTTGTTGAGAGAACTGTGCAGCCAGATTTAAGAGATCACAGCACAATTTTCTGTCAGGTCGCTGGCTCGACTGCATGATACTGCACAATTTTCTGCATTGCCTCTACAACAGTCAGCCACCTTAATAAGTCATCATTTAGTTCTCATCACTACTGGGATGACTTCTTTCAGAACAGCAGCAAGTGTATGAAACTATCTTCTCATCAACACTGTCAATCAGTGCTGCCTATGGAGCCAATGGAGAGAAACACCTACATCTAATTAGAAGGACTGAATTACAGGAATTATAGGAGCCTAGATTGTTTTGCCTTGCTGTGTTATCTTTCTCATCTCCCACTCCCCACTTGCATAGGGATCCAAATGTGATGCCCTGGAGAGTAGAAAGTTTGAGTTACTCTTTGCTGTCTTTAATGCAAAACCCATGTTACTGTGAGGTAAGGTGTGTGTGGTGAGTCAGAATACATACATCTGCTTACATCCTGCTGAGCCTTCATTCTCTCAAAAAAAAGTGCAAATAATACTCCTATCCATTCTTAAGAGTGAGCGTGCATGAGTACACTTGCTCTGACTATATTCTGCATGTGCTGGAATGGTACCCTGTTCTTAGAGATTATTGTCAAAGGAAGACACCCAGTCTGAAAAACAGAAAGATGTGTGGCCAACACTGAAGACAGAGCTCAAGCAGTTTTCCTGAGGAACAAGTTACGCCTCTAGCAGTTCTTACTGAATACTGTAAAGCAAACATTTATACTGGCTTTTCTTTTGCATCTACATGGGCTGTGTATTCTCCATGTGCACTACAGCCAGCTAATCTGAATGGAACAAAAACATTTTTTTTTCCTCACATTTCTCTATATACCAAGTCCTTCCAAATAAATATTCAGCTGAAACCTCTTGTGCTATTAGGAAAAACAAATAAATCAAATTAATGAATTGATTTGAATGCCAGAAAGATCTGTCATTTCTGTGCTCTAAGAATATCCCACAAACAATTAAATGTTCGTGAAACAGAGGCAAGATTGATAAAATGATGAGTCTCTCTGGCGCCAGCAATAGGACTGGCTAAAAGCCAGCAACAGACTTAGCATTTAAAGCCCTACAGAAAGCATAAGTGACCCCGGAATGGATAAACTGAGGAAGAGCTTTCCTTAGCAGTTCACCGTGCTGAATGTTCCTTTAGTCTTTGGCTTCACTGCCTGGCTCAAACTTGCAGATGAATTACCAGACATATTTTGTGGGTCTTTACAACCCAGCAAAAATTAACCAGACATTCTGATTCTGATTGAATGATTTTTGGCTTTGGAGTCAGTGTTCCTTGAACTGATAAAAGGTGATAAGGTGATGGAGAGCTGAAAATTTCCCAGCACATCAGTGGAAATGATACTGAGTCCTGTAAAATTTATTTGCTACGCCATCTGTACCATTAGCTCCTTTGGGTCCCAAAAATGGGCCATTCCACAATGAAGCAGGAGGTAGAAATGATCTTCTGCCTTCACTGCCTGCTCCACGTTGTGCCATGGTTTGGCCTGTGGTCAAGGGATCAAGAAAGACAAGGGATTTTCAGGGCTGAATGGATAAAAAAGGATCTAGCTTTTGAGGTGTGCAACCACACTGAACGAATTTGATGTATTTTAAACTAGTTTTACAGGCCTAAACTCTCTGGTAATGTAAATTATAGTAAGCAATGGGATTGAAGGAGTTGTTTTTTCTTTTAAGGAATTCTTAATTGCCCTCTGCTAGCAATGGTACTATCATTAATGATAGCTGAAGAAAGCCAAGATTATTACACTGTTGCAAAAAGGAAAAAAAATGACACAAAGAGGCTGAGGAAATTGCTTTGCAGACACTGATGGGTGCTTTGCATCTGTTGAAAATCACCCCTAGTAAACAGGCATCACTTGTAAATATCCCTAGACTGGTATCAAAAAAAATCTTGAATGTAGGATGTAAGCAAAACTTAATATTTTTAATATGTAAAATGCATTAATTACACACTTGTCAATTTTAATTTAAAAAGAAAAATCTGTGCTTCAGTTACTGAGCTGAAACTTTAATCTTATTTGAAATGCTCTAGCCTTAGAGATTAAACTCTTTCTTCTACCTCTTGACTTCCTTCCTAATTCCTTTTATTTTAAGGGAGCCATCTCCCTCTTTCTCTGCCTCTTCCTCATAAGGGATGCCTTCTGGGTAATGGGCAGGGCAGAGCTTTTGCTGATGCTCCCATGTAAGTTGGAAATAGAGATGAAACCCTAGCACAGGATGCTACTGCAGGTTCTCCCTGTAATTCCATGGGGAAAAGAGAAGAGTAAAGTATCTGGGTTTGCTGAAAGGTTTGCATATCTACTGCAGTAGAAAATTGCTGGAAAATGTCACCCTTTAATTGTATGTGACCAGGGCAGCCGTCACAAAAGGGGTTAGAGTTACGGACTGTTCAGTTCAAGCAGAAGGACGTGCAAGCATCCTGCCACTCTGTGGGTCATACATACCCACTCTCCTGTGATCTGGTCCTGCAGATCACAACTGAGTAACTAACACTTCTACAGAGCTCTGTTCTTGCAATTAAGTTCTCTTGTCTTGAGAATCCTGCCCCTTCTCCTTTCAAATACAGTGTAAACTCAAGGATAACTCCGCTGCTTCACTGGTAACCTGCACATAAGAGCAAGCGCACAAATGCATAGGTGTTCTCCCATGCTGCAGAAGGTTGCTCTGTGTGATGGGACTACTTCATAATAAAATGCCTTGAAGCAGTGTCTGACAAACAGAAATTATATTTTTTAATGTCCAAGTTTTTTATAAATCACATCAAATGTGTTTCAGGCACTTCACTTCCAGTCTATCATGAACCGCAATGTTCAGACACAAATGAGGCTTCTTGTGAGGATCCTACAGTAGAGATCACATACCCTTTCCTCAAGGGACATATCCCTTCAATGTGAGTGAGGAAATCCATGTATTCTGGCCATTCCAAATCAAGTAATTCACAATTGTGTTTGTGTATATTCTAGCTGAAGACAGCGGCTGGATGGCAATCAACACTTTCTTGTTTGGTACACCCTGTTGTCTGATGAGGTACAACAGAGGTATTCTGGACCTTTGGAGTTGAGACCCAGTGCTTTTTTTTCTGTGAAAGTGGAAGAAATCTTACAATTCCATCAACATGTCCTTTTTTTCAGACCGGCACTGTAATTTATTTGGAATGATTAATGAAAACCTGGGTTTGGACATTATGTCTTTACAGGTGTGTGACCGATTCGTGTGATTTTTTATCTTAGCACACAGAAAGGTAGCTGAAACACACATAAAGTTCAGCAAACATAAATTGCTGTAAACCTGAGCATTTGATTCCTCAAAAGCAAAAAAAATTCTCAACAGGCTGTTAGCTTCAGAGATGAAAGATACGTCTATTTGCTGCGACTTCCAGGACTACCTTCCTATGACTGAGGTAACACCTACTTGCAAATACTAGTAATAATTCTTAGAGTCATATGAAGTTAGTGTAAATGATGAGACATTGTGGGGACTTTTAAAGTAAGCTCTTTTGTTTTGTAACATCTGTCTGAAATCTATGAACTATGCTAGCTTTAGTTTACATTAAAGCAAAAAGGAGAGAATCAATTTAAACTGCTCACTGCAGGTAGCATCTTGGTTAGTGTGACATACTGTAATAGCTGAAAGAAAACAGAGTTTTGAAGATGATATGGTGTCCTCGGGAGTTCTAAAAGAACGGATAAAGCTTCCAGTGTTGCACTGAGGCAAATCTGTAAATAATGTGTCAGATTTTTTATGAAATAATACTGTGAGGTAGAACCCATAACACTTTCATTCATCTGCAGTTTGCTGCTGCATATACTGTACTTGTTTTTCCTTATTGCCCACAAAAGTGTAGATATTTTTCATGCAATATTTAACAAGTGATAGTGTTTTCACAAGAGAGTTCTACTTACTATAAAAACAAAATGTATTAATGCTGCATAACCTTAAATTTTAAAAAACCTAAAACATAATACTGCCTTAACAGAATTGGTGCTGCTTTTTTTTTTAATCAAGAGGGAAATATTGTTTGCAGTTACAACATTTCTTCAAGGTTATTTAAGTATTTGAGTGTTCTGTTTATTGTACTGATTATGACTTGCTTTGCCAAACCCAACAAATTTTAAGTCACTGCTTTGATAATCTACCATTCCTTCTGTTCGACATGTGGTTTTTCTAGCATATGGATGTAATATTTCATATTCCACTTCATACTTCTTGTTAAAACTCCAGTTCTTCTGCAAATCTTGGTTCTTTCACCTTCTATCAGTTCTGCTATATCAAGTCTGGCCCATTTATGACATGCCCAAGGCTGTCATAATAGTCTGTTCTAAATCCTCCTGTTAAACCTTTATTCAGATCTGTTGAGATTTTCTACATTTTTAAGAACTTAGCTATGTGTGTATCAACTTATTTCAAAAAGGGCTAGCATAAAAAATAATAATAAAAAAAAGATACACTAGGGCTTTTCTGCCTAAATCTAGTAGGTACCATCAGTATGAAATGTGATGTCTTCCAGATGTTTTGTAATTTTTTGCAATTGTTGAGCCAATTCTATGACATCCCAAATGACAAAATCCAGAAATTCGTATTCTAAATACTTCCTTGTGGCATTACTTAAGGGCCTGATCCTGAAACATACTGAGCATGTCATGAAAGGTCATAAATGCCCTGAAATCCCACTGAACTCAGGACTTTAGAATTAAATTTTGAAACTGTATAAGATCTGTGAGCATTCATAACTTAAACTCTGGAACACTGATAATTGAGGATATTCTGGTTTGGAGACATATGTTACACATAATCACAACAGTTGAGGAAATCAGGTATATTTAAAACAGAAAATCCCTTTATTACACGTGCCAATTAGATCAGAATTCTCACTGAGAGAAAACATAGCTAGTTTAAGAAACATTTTGGTTTCCAATAGTCTTAAATTTTGAGCAAAAACATCTGCTGAGAGTACTAATCACAGTAGAAAGAACATCCTAATTAAAAATGCATTTGACATCCAAAAGTTAAAACACAAAGTCAGGTTCTGAGCTTTTTTTTAATCACTTGGAAGAAAAAAGCATTTTATCCCTTACATGATGTCCTGATTCAGTACCAAAAGCCCATATAATCCTTTACCTTGACATGGACACACACATTTTTTCCCAATAAAAGCAGAAATGAGTTGTGTGTATTAACAGAATAAATTAAATGAAAATCACTGAGCAGTGGCAGTTGCTCCCGCTTTCTTTTTTGCCTGTGTAGCTTTCACATATAAGGTATCATTTTCTTACCAACTGTCCAAATTGCTGCTTCTATGTGTATCATTTAATGGCATGTATTTTTGTGACACATATTTGAGTAGGAATAGATGCTTCTGCCATTCTGAGAGACCAATTTTTTCAAGTGGTCCACCAGAAACATGCTTTCCAATCTTTGGCCCCCAAGATATCCTATGGCAAATTTAGTCATTTTCTCACAGTTCATCCTGAAATATTTAGCAAATGTTTATACAGAGTGGAAAGTGACAGATTTTTACCCTTTAAACTCTTGTTTGTTTGATCCATCTTATCATTTGCAATTTCTCGGATGACTGTAAAATCATCAAGGCAATCCCACCTGTGAATTTTCACCTCTGCATATCCTTCTCTTAGATGTACATCATAAATATTCCAGCATTTATTTAAATGATGGCTGATGTTCAACATTCTGAGCTTGCTCTGCTGACAATTCCCCCAGTCTTCATCCAGGTAAAATACAAACAAAAAATATTGTTGTAGCCAGTCTTTAGCGACCTCCCAGTTTTCCTGCATGTATTTTATGTACCCTCATTCTTTTCTGAAGTAATTTCTAGAAATTATTGGATTTCACTATTGGCTACTTCAAGCCTGTCAAGGTTTTCTCTAATTGCTGCCTTACATACTATGATTAAATATTATTCTGCACTATAAAAATTTCAATGAAGTAGAAGCAAAAAATTAGATTTTATTACAGTATGAGATTCACAGGAACATAAGCATTATGGACTAATTCTGGCAATTTCCATCTCTAAAATATGGGAGACTAAATATACTTCATGCATACAAAGCTTTCACTGTAAATGGCTAGCTCTTTGGATTTGAGAAAGACTTTAACATTTTGGAAGTGTTTCAGGTTGCAGTTTCTAGAGCTTAAAGTAATTTGGGAGGCTACAGGTGAGCTGTGGTCCTTCAATTTTATCCCTGAATTTCTTTCTCTATGGCATTCAGACATGAAGTTTGTACACTCTCTCCTTGCTGCATATTGGCAAGCTGGCAAATAGATACAAATTTCAAGTGGTTTCCATCATTCAACATTTGTAGAGTTCATAAAAGGAGGAAAAAATACTTTCCCAGAAGTAAAGTTTTATGGCATTTTACATTCAGATCTTTACGTTATCTGAGGGTTTTAAATGTAATATATTACCACAACATGAAGTTACTTGTGACATTAACATTGGACTGACTGTCCACAGAAAAGCAGGAAGTAAAGATACATCACTACATTTTACCAGAACAAAATTAATCTACTCAAATGCCTGAATCATGCAAGCTGGTGGTGTATTATGTTACATTGGTAGAGTGACCTTGTACTCTTGACAGAATAGTAGAAGCTCCTTCATAACATCAAGCTGCTGTAAAATTAACAAAGAATATAACAAGATGAGAAGTATAACTCCTGAAAAGGCAAAACCTCAAATCCTTGATCCTGACCATCCCTCTGATAGGAACAGAGCAGATGCTGGTAACAGATGTGAGAAATATGATCTGCTTCCTACTACAGAATGGACTATGCAGGACTTCTTCATCTATTTTCATTTCTTCTGAGGATGTGGGAAGGCTTCTCTGGCAACTCAATGAGAAATAGCCCTATGGTTTTTCTGTGCTAAATTGTTGCCACCTCCCTTTGGGTTGCAATTTTTATAAGTAAAATGCTACATTTATTGAAGTACTTGCTAGCATGTCAAAAGTAGTATAAAATTGGAAATAAATATGATTTTTTTCTCAAATTAAAGACATGCAATTTTTATGTTTGCTGAATGTTAGTTATGGATCCTTCGTTTGGATCCACAGGATCCATTTTAGCCTCTTAGTATTTTCTTTCCAGAGACTGTGTCCCACTTCAGAAGCGGTGAGCCACTGGATTTGATAGACAGTAGTTATGTTTATGAAGCACTATGAGAGAGATACCTCCAGGAAGCTCAAGGACTGTATGGTAGGATTGATCAGTGGGTTTTCCAGAAAAAGTCAAGAAGAAGAAAGCAAAACAAAGGTCAGAGACCTTTAGTTTTGACATTATTTGTTGTTTTCATAGATAATGTGGGGTTTTTTCCCTACACTCAAATTTAAGAGGCAGCACTCAATATTCACAGTCACATTCTCAAGTTTGCCCATGTTGTTCACTATTCATGGTTTATTCATGGTTCTTCCTAAACACTTTGGCCTCTCCAAACATAGCTAATGTGACATGGCTGCCAGTCCTGTGTAGGAGTTACTGGACTCTCTGGTGGGTTTCCTTCTTTGACCACTGCTTGCAGAAGCTATAACCCAGCAAGTCAAATACAGATTCAGGGAGCGGCCTTGCTTGACTTAAAAAAGGCATAGTGCTGTCCAGGTTGCTGAGTCACCTGGGGCTGTCAGTACCTGCGGAAGATCCTTATTCACTTACAGGCTAAACAGGACATCATTAAGGATCCAAATGGACACAAGATGCCTATGTTTAGGCAACTGATTCTTTATATAGATGTTCTCTCCTCTTCTGCAAATCTTGCAGTGAGAAATCGAAAAGTATTTTCTTAAGAATGTTAAATATCTAGCTTCTACTTATGAAGAAAAGATGGCATCAACTCAAATACCAGAGAAGGTGAACATAACTTTAGCCAAAGCCTTTGGACTGGAGCTCTAGTTCTTACAGACCAACAGATGACTGTCCACTACATATGAATAGATTGCAAAGATAGTCTAGACGGGTAGATAGGCTTTGAAATGCACAATGCTCTTATGAAAAGACACTCTTAAACTAGTTTCACTGGAGCAATCTAGTACCTGGCAGGATTTTGACAGCCAAGGACCACAGCTAAATGTTGAGCATCTATCACTGATCCAACCCTTGAAAAGACTTTCCACTTCTGGAAGACAAGCTTGCTCTGCTCACACTTCGGATTTATGTCCACTATTGGCCTTGCTGGACTCTGCTGGGTTGATTCTCCAATGCTTCCACCTTTTTAAGCACACCCATGCCTGGAAAGCTTTGGTTACTTGGGCACAGCAACAACTTGGGCTGATTCAACTCTAACAGGTCTCTCTTGTTCACATGGTTCATGTGAACCATGAAGTAATGGTGGTCTGCAGGCGAGTCCAGTGTGGGGAGGCTCAAGCTGGTCCTATGTGAACCAGTTTGGGGCTGGAAACTATCACACTGCCTGGGTTTCTTTGTGCCAGGGTGCTGTAACACCCAGATTATCCTGGGAAACAGAGAGCTGATGTCAGTGATGGTATATTGACTTAAAACAGATGAAAATCTAGTTCTTCATATGTGATTGCAGAAAGAAAATATGGAATAAAGTTTCAGAGGAGATTAAATGAGTCTAGAGTCTAACCACACTTTAGAAATTTTGCCAGCCCCATTTATTTGATAGAGTACATTTTATCATAACCAGAACATCTCTCATTCTTTCCCTAAAGAACATCTCATGTTGAGTTTTATAGAGTTTTATAGACCAGAAAAAGGAGAAGAGCCAGAACATCCATAACATCTGTCATGGAGTTAACTGTTGCTCTCTAAGTTACATGGAAAGGGTTCAGGTAATACCATGGCTGACAGCAGTGTGTCTAAAATAAGATTTGTGCTATACTTCAGTGGAGGAAAGGAGTTAGAGTTACAGATAACAGAAGTGCTAAACTCACAAATCAAAAAAACCCAGCACAACAACAACCCTCTTCCACAAATAACTACATGTCCTTGAACTGTTAAATTGCTCAAATCTTCGAAGAACAGATGCTGATATCTATCTTACATAGCTAGTGTGCAATTCTCCTAAAATAGTAACACTACTGCTATGATCTGTACCGGTGTCTTTGCTGTCATTGATGCTCTCCTCTACTGCTGACTAGGGTTCTACTATCATACAGTTTCTTAAAAATTTACTGGTCTCCATCTCCTCTTCTGGATGCTTCCATTATCCAAGAACAAATCCCAAACCCTTATTGCTATCCAGTAAGATCACATTCAGTGTTTTACTTACTAAAAAAAGTGTTGGTGGGAAAAATATTTGTCTGAAATGTTCCTGTTTCCAATGAGAACTTAATTTAATTTATTGGGAAACAAATGAAATTAAAGAAAACAGTGTGTGGTGAGAGGCTTAAATTATAATGAAAAGTAAAAAGGGAGATTCTAACCCCCCTTTTTTTTTTACAGAAGCAGCCCCAGACCAGAGTTTGCATTCATCTCACCTAATCATCAATGCTCAATATCTGGACTTGTTTTGTCCCCGGTGAGTAAAAAACTAACCCAACCCAATGCAGAAATATAGGCTGGAAGTTCTCTGCAGAGAACAATTATCTAGCTCAGGACTGGCAGCACCACTAGTGCTGGCTTTATCTTGAAAAATCCCAGGAATGGAAGGCTAGGTTAGATGGGACTTTGAGAAACCTGGTCTAGTGGAAGGTGTCCCTGCCCATATCAGGGGATTGGAACTAGATGATCTTAAGGCCTCTTCCAATCCAAACTCTTCCACGATTCTATGATTCTATGAAGATTTCACAACCTTTCTGAGAAGCTTGTGCAGTCATTTCCAGAAAAAGTCACCTGTGTGGGTTTATGGAATTAGGCAACTCCTCCAACCTGTTTTAAGTGATCACTGCAGAATGAAGGACTAGCACCTCAGACTGGGAGCCCTCCAGGGATTTTGTCAGATGTGGGTGGCCAACTTCTGAGGTTTGGAAGGACAAAGCCTATCCCAGTTAGGCATATTGTAGCATATTGTCTGAGACTCGGCTGTCCTGATTTTAGATATTGAAAAGTTTGAGTGTTGGATTTAAGACCATCACACAGATTCCTTCCTTGATCAGTGGAGAAATATTTTCAAACAGTAATTCATCCCATCCTAAAGCAGATGTCTCTGAGGTGGCATAAGCTGCCTTCAGGAGATTTGCACTTTTTATCAGCTATGGTAGTGAATTGGAATATGGTAGTATGGGAGGGTAGGTGAACAATTTAGGCTATTGATATACACTCCAGATTGCAGATATTTAGGTATTTTCAAATTAGATAGTCCAAAATTTAGGAACAAAAACTTCTCTTCCACCTACTGGTATATATGCACACACATGTAAATCTTCAACAAACATTACAAATCCTGGTTATCATATCATTAAAAATTGTTGCACTGTAACAATGCTTTTCATTCACAGAAAGAAATCTTGTGCTAAAATACTGCTCAGACCTCAATTTTCCAAATATATCTCTCTAGAGGGACAATAATAGAAATTAAATACTTTGAGGTTTAATTTATGTTTTCTACTTTTCCTTTTTGCTGGAAAAATTCCAAAGGCATGAACAGCTTTTCTCAGTAATTATTTAAGATGATGCCCAAATTTTTGAAGGAATTGTATTTCAGTGTGTGTAGACTGTGTAGCTAAAAGAATCCAGTATGCAATGAAGCATAAAGAATGCATGCTGAGATTCATATTTTTGTCTATATATAAAGATATAATTTAACTTTTTAACATTTAAAAATTCAATCAGAGAAAGCAAATGCTTTTCTAGCAGCCTATGTCACTCAACTGGGAATAATCTAGTTAAAGGAAGCATATTCAATAGCGAAGATTTTTTAAAAGGGTCACCAAGCAAAAAGAAAATTTATTCACAGAATTACAGAATCACA
>VZTH01002071.1:0-27765 GCA_013397815.1 Aleadryas rufinucha
GGATGGGATGGGATGGGAAAGGAGGTGGGCTAATGGTAAGGAACTGGAGGCTGCTGTTTTTCAGAATTGAATGGTGGTCCCTTCCATTTCCATATCCTACAGGAAAGCAAAGTAAAAGGTTTAGGGATGAAAATCTCAGGGAAGCAAAGCCCAAGCTACAGTGCAATAGGAAAAAAGTGTTACGCCTGCTCAGGTGCTCTGAGCGGTCAGTGGGGTCTGGTGTCAGTCACAGATGCTGGCTCTGAGGAGCTGCAACTGCTCAGACATGGCAATAGTTCTTCCTGAGGAGTATAGGGACAGAGTTCTGCCAGACTGGTTCACGTGAAGCTCGATGCAGGCAAAAAGAGTAACACTCAGAAGGAGATGACACTGTGTTGCTTAGAAGTGAAATCATTCCATCCTTAACATGCCCTCTCAACAACCCTCTCTCTCTGTATCTGTTTTGTGAGGCCTTGTGCCTGTCTCTATGTTACCTGCTACAAAGCATGGGACAATTATCTTGTGGTATCTTTTTTTCCCAGCCTCAGCCTCCGTTCACCCTCTGATCGACCCCCTTGCCTCGGGATCACACCTCACTCGGATACCATACCCAGCTGGAACCATCCCCAACCCTCTCCTGCCTCACCCTCTACATGAAAATGAAGTGCTGCGCCACCAGCTCTTTGGTAAGGAAATTCACAGGGACTGCTGTTCTCCTCCAAAGAGCATCAGCAGAGTTCGGAGGGGCAGGGGCATCATGAAGGGTCACAGGACCCAACTTAGGTCTGTCAAACAGAGCTCTGGCACGGCGTAGGATGAGCTCTGGCATCCTGCTGTCAGGATGAGCAGGTCCTGCACGTGGGCAGGGATGGGAATGGGAGTGCAGCAGCGTCTTGACTGAGCTGTGGGGCCTTGGATGGAGCATTAACTTGTCTCTTCTCTGTGTCACCTTTGGCTGCAGCCGCACCCTACAGGGACCTGCCGGGCTCCCTCTCGGCGCCCATGTCGGCGGCACACCAGCTGCAGGCCATGCACGCACAGTCAGCTGAGCTGCAGCGCCTGGCTCTGGAGCAGCAGCAGTGGCTGCACGCCCACCACCCTCTGCACGGCGTGCCGCTCCCCACGCAGGAGGACTACTACAGGTGCGTGGAGCTGCTCTCTCCTCACAGGAACGCCTCCAGGCGCAGCTCTGGCATGGGGCTGGCACAGGCAGTGGGAATAGGGAAGCATTGCTCCTGGAGCGAGTGACTCTGCCCAGGCGCACACTGAGAGCAGGGATGCTTTGCCATGGGGCACGACTGTGAGCTGGCCACCAGGAAGGTCATTCTTGGCAAGTGGCTATTCAGTGGCGAATCCCTTGTGAGGTCTCAGCTTGTCCCCTCTGAGTCGGGGAGATAACTTATATGTGTTAATGCGGTTGTGACTAAACCAGTACCCCTGCCAAAATCCAAAACATTTATAAGGATTTGATGGTTTTGCCAAGACAAGACATTCGCAAGTGCATGGGTAGGCACACTGGGAAAGAGAGAGGTGCAATGTTGCACCTTTTCAGTAGTATCTCCTACTTGAAGGATTTGCAAAATTTCCCAAGCCAGCAGTGTTGTGTGGGTCTAGATGAACAAAAGCAGGGAGATGGAGTAAATTGCCTTTTTCGCTTTTGCTATCACCTTGTTCCTCTTTTTTGTCCTAGCCACCTGAAGAAGGAAAGTGACAAACCCCTTTAAATGGACTTCTGCTGTCAATGTGACATCATCATGTCTTTCTCTCAAGAGGAGCAATCAATCAACCAAATCCTGGGGGAGGGGAAGCTGCAAAGTGACACATCTTGATCCCACCATGCAGTAACGTACAAGAGAAGATGACAAAAACTACGGAATGGCATCTTGGGAACAGAAAGTGGAGGAGAGAAAATGGGGAGGGACTGAAACACCACAAATGGACCTGAAGCGATCGGTACGTGATTTCTGCTGAGCTCTGAAGAAAAGAGAATCAGCACTGCACAGAGCTCAGAAAGACAAAGACTGATGTGAATTCAGGGTGGCAGCAGCTCCATCCTTTGTTTTGGGGGAACAGTTGCATTAAATAAAAAGTGCAGAGCATTGCAGGACTTCATGTACAGGATGCTCCTGCCTTTTCTGCTTCTGCAAGGAGGAGGTGCAGCCAAGAAGTAACTGCAAACCCAAAAGAGCCTTTTTTCAAGATGCCTCCTCAACACCCCACCCCCCTTTAGGTGTAAGATACTGCTTAGCGATACAGAAAAGCAATGTGGAACTTTTTCAGATTAGCCAGAGCAGCTTCCCATTCTCCAGCATCCCTTCAGATGCAAACAAAGCGTTCCAGGCCCCTTCCCGAGCGACCTCTCCTGCCTGTGGAGGGTCCGGTCCCAGCCATCAGGGTGCAAAGCACCTCAGGATTGTTTGCAGGACGGTGGCTGTGCTTTCCCCGGCTGATGGGAACAGGCACGGCCATGAGGTGCAAAGCACCAGGAGACTGTTTTGGAGACTGCCATCACCACCATGACCCCTCTGAGCCCCGTGGGGAGAGCCGGCGTGGCCGAGCGGTAAAACTGCGTCCTGGGACTGTCTGTAAGATGGTGGCTGCCCCTTTCCCCTCACCCATCCTAATTGATGTACTTTAACTCATGCACATCCTATTAGACGTGGCAGTTTTATGTAGCAACTTGTGACTCCCTTGCCCCCGCGTGCGTGTTCTGATTTCACAGTTGTATCTCTCGATTGGTCCCCCATATATATATATTTACTTAACCATTAAAGGAAAAACCAACCAACAACCCAGCTATGGAAAAGAAAAAAAAACAACCACCCAAACGACGTTCCCCACGCACTCCCGAGCCCCGCCACACATTCTAATAATTTATATATATAAATATATATATNGGCCCGGAGGGGGTCCTCGCGCGGGAGCTGTTCCCGGCAGTGATTTCAGCTCTTTTAGAATTTGTCCAGTAGGTTTCCCGCGCTCGCGGGAAGCCGCTCCCACACGACGGTGTAATGGCAGAACAGGGCGGGGAGGCGCAAGCGTGCTCGGGGCGGGCTGGGCCGGAGCCGCTGTCCATCAGTGCGGGACTGGAGCTGCGGCCGCTCCGCCGCGCCCCATGGCGGCCTCCGCGCAGCCCCCGGTGCCGCCGGCGCTGAGCGCGGAGCAGGCGAAGGGTGAGTGCGGGAGGCTCTGTCTCCTGGTCGGGCCGGCGGCAGAGTGCCCGTGTCGCCTGGCTGGGTGCGGGAGGGCGGCGGGCGGCTGAGTGCTCGTGTACCGCAGCGGTGCTGGCGGAGGTGATCAAGGCGTTCGGGGCGCCCGAGAACGCTCAGCGTATGGAGGAGGCTCGGGACAACGCCTGCAACGACATGGGCAAGATGCTGCAGTTCCTCCTGCCCGTGGCCACCCAGATCCAGCAGGACGTGATCAAGGCCTACGGCTTCAGCAGCGACGGCGAAGGTGGGTTGTTTCCCCGCCGGGTGGGATGCTCCGGGCCCGCCGGGCGTCCCGCCCACCCCCTTTCCTTGCAGGGGTCCTGAAGTTCGCCCGGCTGATCAAGTCCTACGAGTCGCAGGACCCGGAGATCGCCAGCATGTCGGGCAAGCTCAAGGCCATGTTCCTGCCGCCCATGACGCTGCCGCCGCACGGGGCCGGCACCGGCGGAGTTGCTGCCTCCTGAGCCCGCGGAGTTCTCCCGGTGCTCCGGCTGGTGCCCTCCTTCCAAGGTGCAGGTGCTGTCATCCCTGGGAATGGGGCACTTGAACAAGGGAGACGCTGACCTGGAAGGAATGGGATGCTTCGTGCCCACTCGTGTGTCTGCTCGTGAATAAAACGTGTGTTGAAAATGTTCGTGTTTTATGAATGGCCGCGAGCTCAGCAGTGCTGCTCCCTGGTGCAGAGGCAGGTACAGCGGTGCTCTTTGCATGACACCTGCGATGCTGTTTGGTGGGGGGGGGCAGTATGTACCATGTTCTGCAAAAAGGTTTGTGCAGAGCCTTAGTGTGAAGCCCTAGGATTTGATATCAGAGAGACTTTTTTTTTTTTAAGTAAGAAGTATTAAGCACTTTACAAGGGCAAGCATTTTCAGATATGCTGTTTGAAACATAATAGGAAATGTGTCCCTCAACACGGTCTAGTGCTCTTCAGCAAGTGCTGTAAATGCCATTGAGGCCCCTGTCCCCAGCAGGGTCAGTGCTAATTTACTCCTGTCCCCAGTGCCTGTGGCTGCCTTGTGCCAAACTGCCTGGTGGCTGTTTTGTGGCTGAATGTGCAATCCAGCACATTATCCTTAGTGAAAAAGGCAGCAGAGAAATGCAGGAGGGAGTGGCCGAGCGGGGGAGGGCTGGGCTTGCCCCATTTGGCTGCAGCCTGCATTAGCCAACATAAACAACATAAAATTCTTATCTCACGTTTTTTCGGACTGCAGAGGGGTCAACCTAGTGGTGCAGCCTTGCTCCATTGCAATGTTTTCTTTCCAATGTGATTCAGAGGGACATCAGGTATGTCTCCTTGTAGCCTCCTGCCCTGTGTGCCTGTTGCCCTTTGAAGAATTGAGGTCTTTGACTCAGGGGAGAAGGGACTGGGGGGTGAAGGAGCCAGGCCTGGGAGAGCAGGGAGCTGCAAGCCAGGTGTGAGAGAGGTGCGTTGGGTCCTGCCTTCTGTGCTTTCGGTTACAAACCAGGCAGGAATGTAGCCAGTGAGGGCGTGAGCTCTGTGGATGGGGGAGGCAGGAAGAGCAGTCGGTCCCTTCCGTCTCTATCTGCCTCTCCGAGCTTGGCCTTGGCCTTCCCCCACCCCTCTGATTATTCATTAACTACAGTCCAGGAAGTGCTTTGCAAATGGTGAAAATTAAGACCTCAGTTTGAGGCCTGAGGTTTGCCCGACCTGGAGCTACCTTCTTCTTAGTCTGCCTGGGAGCGGGCGGAGTTCGGGACTTGGCCTGTGCAGATCAGACAGAGGTGAGTCACGGGAGGTGCTGCACCCGCTAGCACTGCCAGCTGCTGCTCCAGCACCCCGGCGCTCACCGCCATGAGCATCCCGCCCTGCCGGGAGGGTGCCAGGCCACCTCTCCTCCATCAAGGTCTTTGATCTCTCTCCCAAATCCGTCTCAAGATCCTGTCTTGGTAATTCCAATATTGCTTTATTTTCTTTAGTAGGACCCCCTTGGTTGAGGGCTGTGGTACTTCCTCCACCAGCTCCTGTCAGTCCTCCATCAGTGGGGATCTGAGAGACAAGACCCTGATGCCATCCCGTGGGTGAGTGCTGTGAATGCTAGTGCACTAGTTTCAAAACAAACCAGTGGGAGATTGCAAGTCAGAATATAATTTAATAGGAAAATTAAAATAGATGCAATAGTACAAGAACACTGACAGAGTCAGGATACAGCCTGACAACCTGTTAGTCGGGGTGGTGGTAGCAGTGCAGATGAAGTGATCCTGTCGAAGCGATGATCCTGTAGCAAAGGGTCTGGTCTTCACCTGAAGGTCCAGTGGTAGCTCTTGTCCTCGGAATCCAGTAAGTAAGGGCTCCTTGTGCTCTTCCAAACCCCAGATCGTATCCAGGTGGGAATGCTTGGCTCCTCCCCGCTGGGCGGAGCATCTCACAATGGGCTGATGAGTCATGCGGTGGGTCCTTGATTGCCCATTAAACAGAGATAGCCACCGGAGGGTGTTACCAAGGATGAGTCATGGTAGGAGATAACAAACACTGCTTTAACAGCTTGTGAAGATGATAATAGAATACACACTGTTGGTTACGTCTTACATAAGACAACAGCAAAACCTGTCTGAAGTAATCCCAGTGCTGAGATTTAGAAGTAACAATGCAATGCTCGTTCTCAAAAAGGGCTCAAAATTAGCTACCCCCAAACGTGAGGGAAACATGAAAAAATAAAGTCGTTATCTGAGCAAGAGAATACACAGTATAACGGGGAAAGCAATGAACGTGATAATAAAGAAAGCCAGAATCTGCTTTTGTAAAGGCAAATCTGGTCCTGTAAAACTGGAGGGTTTTGAGGGACTTCGCAAATTTGTGGATAAGGCAGATTTGGCCAATACAATTTGCTTGGATTTAAAGAATTTGACAAGATTTTCTCATCAAAAGAATAATTTCTTGGATAAAGAATTACCAGAAAATAGTAAATGGAAGGTGGGAATTAACATCCCATTTTTACAGTGAAGGAAAGTCATCAGTGGTCAGACCACAGGGACCTAATCTGAAATATACACTGTTCAGTATATTCCCAAGTGACCTGGGAATACAGCTTGGTGAGGTGAGAAAACTGGATGATGGTAGAAAGTTATTCAGGATAATAGAGTGGTAGTTGACTTGTGAATAATTTCGGAAAGACCTTACGGCAGTGAATGAGTGGGCAGTAGAACAGCAGATGAAATTTCATATAGGCTTATGTAAAACAATGTTCATACAGAAAAACAATAAAAAAATTGTATCTAAAACAATGACTGTGAGCTAACTGTAACCTCTCTGGAGTGAGACTTTGATCTTAGAAGTCCATGCAATTGTTAGCTTAATGCTTGGTTGTGGTGAACATCAGAAATCATCACTGTCCATGACTCACCAGCATTTTGAACACCACAGTTCTGTGCCCACCTTCACTCTTATGTCCAAAACAAGATGCCAGAATTGGAAATATCTCTGAGAGGGACAGCAAAGGTGGCCAGAGGTGTAGAATAGCTCTGTGCAAAGAACACCTTAGTAGGGCTGGAGTCTTCAGCCTGGCAAAGAGCTGAGGATGGATACAGATGTTTCAGGTCTGTTACCACGAGCAGCTTGGAGCAGGGGGAGAGAAACAGGAGTCACCCACTGATTTTCCTTTCTTTACAACAGCCAGGTGTTAATAAAAAAGGCAGGGAGAAGGTTATAAGCAAGTCAAATGAGGGGGTGTTTCTGTAGCTGAACAATGGAACTCCTTGCCAGAGGATGCAAAATTTGTTATGGATTTGATAGTTGACTCTACAAGTAGCTGCTAATAGAGGCTTAGGAAGTACAAGGGCAAAACCACCTCTGTACATAACCTTTCCCTCTGCTATTCCTGTTTTGACCCCTGGATTGCCTAGTCCCACTCCCTGCTCACAGCAGAGCTCTCCCCAAAACTAGCTCAGGTAGCTCAGGGCCTTGTTCAGGTGAGTCCTGACACCTCCCAGGGCGGAGGTTCCTCAGCTGCTCTGGGGACCTGTGGCAAGTGCTGAACCACCCTTGGGGGGGAGCATGTGTGCAGTTTTTCCTGATACCTAATCAGAATTTCCCTTGCCGCAAATGACGCCTGTTGCCTCTTGTCCTTTTGTTGTGTCCCACAAAAAAGAATCTGACTCATCACCTCTAAACCCCCACGGCCCCTTTTAGGTAGTCTCAGACAAGTGTTAAATCCTTCCTTAAGCATCTTTTCTTCAAGCTGAGTAAACCCAGCTTGCTCGCTGCTGTGCTCCAGGCTCTTCACTGCCTTAGTGGCATTTTGCTGGATTCTTTCCAGTTTCTCAGTGCCTTTTATTTTTTTTTTTTTTTTCCGCAATCCAGATGTGTGTGTCTTTTAATTAGCTATTTAATTTATCTTCTGTAAATTTGTTACTGCACTAGCTGTGGCCTGGTTCCACAAGGGATTTACCAAGATGAAGTTCTAACACCTGTGTTGTACTGAAAGCCAAACAACAGTGTAAGAGTAGTCTCTTTGCTGAAATCTCTTGACCTCTTAATTATATTTAAAAAGTGTTTCAGTGGCTCAATTATAGTCTTATTATATTTAGTGGCTCAGCTGCTCCATGCTGCAGCCATTTGGGAGAGCGACCTCGAAGATACCAACTGATGGCTTCTCTGTGGTGATATTTCCCTCCCTTACTGCTAGTTTTTAATTAGGTGGCCCAGATCAAAGACACCAGGGCAGTTGCGTGCATCCAGTCCTTTCCTAAAATGAAAGCAAGCAGAAGCATAAACTCATCCTGTAAATTACGTGATATGGGATTTGTGTTCACAAAAATGCTGTCGAGAGATTACACTGCACCCTGTGGCTTGTCCTTCTGGAGAATACTGAGTTACATGGGGCAAGTGCTCTCTCACCCTTTCTTATTCTGATCTGGGCTCTTTGCTACCTTGTTCTTTCCCTGTTGCCTTGTGTCCAACTAATGTTCAGTTCCTCAGATTTTCCTCTTCAGTCAGTGTAGGGTGTAGGGATGCATAAGTTTTGGGTTTCGTCTGCCTTGGCTTCATATTGACTCAACATACTCTAATATTCTTTTGATATCAGGAATTATCTTTTGGGACTTCTCCCTGGAAGTTCCTGCCTTTTCTCCCTTAGCTTTAAAAAACACTTGTTTCCTGTTCCTGCTAGACTGATTTAGGTGCTGTCTTTCAGGTGCAACTTCTACAACTTTGTGCAGAAGTTGTTCCTTGAATTGGTCCTGTGCATTTAAAATCTCCTTGGTTTTTAATATCAGTTCTAAGTCAGTACCTCTGGCTCCCTGCAGCTCACCGCACCCCTGCTCACCATGTGCACGAAACCAGAAGCATTTCTAAGGAAGCTGTTGTAGGTGCCTGGGTTGCCTTTCTAGCAATGAAGTTGAACTTCCCACTCGTCTCTCCTGTACTTCCCTTTGTTGCTGGTTTCTGTCTTAGCCACGAGTTTTTGTCTAGGTCGTAGCTAGCAGCCTGTTCATCTTTTTGCAGGATTTCCCAGTCTGGTGGTGAGTGGGGAAGTCTGCAGCTGCTGCTACTTGAAATGAGCAAGACTCTTGCTGTTCCTGCTGCCCACACCACACAGGGTAGCTGAGATGGCCCCAGGGAAAAGTCAGGCTCCTTTGCCAGCTGGATTGCACTCTTTGGCCACTGCTTAGCTCCCATTCTTTCACCAGACCTGCAGACCTTGAAAACAGTGTTGTGGGCAGGGCAGTCATGGGCTGCAGCTGGAAACAGCTAGGTAACTGGAATGGTTAGTTTTCCTTCTTTCTGTACCAGGTTGTCAGCTTTGGCCTCAGTATGCCATGCTGGGATATTGAAGGTCCTCGGCTCAGCTCCCTCAGTGCTGTGTGGGCTCCCTGTACGTAGTAGCTGTTTGTCCTGGTCTCTGCCTGCCTTTCTGGGCAGCTTTACCACCACCTCTCACCCTCCCCATCCCTTTTGAGCTACCGCTGCCTGTGTCAGTCCCGTCCCGTGGCAGGCTGGTTCAGGCAGGCACTGCTGTGTTCAGAGCACTAGCCTGGACCTTGAAGTCTGCAGCTCTGGGTTCACACGGATTCCCCCTTGTGCCTGTACAGAGCATGTAGGACATTTGGGAGCATTCATGTCACTCATTGGCCTTTTGGAGAAGAAGGGGAACAGAGGACATGCAGAACTGAGTTTTGTGAGCATGGCCGGAACCTGTAGAGTCAGCCCTCGTGTGCTAAAGACAGGGATCCAAAAATAATAGGGGCTATGGGGAGGAAAGACACAAAAGGAGAAGCAGAAGTGTATGCAAAGCAGCTTGGGGCTGCGGAGTGGATGGCTCAGAGCACTTCCTGTTCCCGGAGCTGCGCGTGCCCCGCTGTGTTCGGGCTTGCACCTGCCCGTGCTCAGCAGCACTGCACAGTGGGCCAGAGATCAAGGCACCTATCTGGGAGAAGGCAGATAGAGAGGGTCTGAATGGACTGACAGTACACTCCAGGAGAGATACATGGCCAGCTCCCAAGAGGCGCAGGAACAGCTTGGCGTTGGGTGCCCCAGCACAGACCTCCGACTTCCCTTTCCTTACCAGCGCAAACTGATTTTTCCTCTGAGTTTTTTGAGTTGCTTTGGTGGCAGCCACTTGGTCACCTCTTCTTTTTCCCTCCACAATGGTGAGGTAAGAGGGTCTGAGAGGTCTGTGTGTGTAAGGAATGAGACCGGGGAAGTAGGATGGATCAGGGCAGGGATTGCCTTGGAAGCCTTATCTCTAATGGGAACCTTCCATAGGCTGGGGAAGGCATCAGGTAGGAAGGGATGCTGCTGCTGGCTCTTGCCTAGAGATGCTGACTGGGGACCATTCTTCACCCTACAAATCTCCACATTAGTGCCTGGCCTTTTTTATTCACTTAGTCATGCTGTTACCTTCTCTGCTAGGTGGTTTCACCGTGACCTGAGTGGGCTGGAAGCTGAAGCCTTACTGAAGGGACGAGGTGTCCATGGGAGCTTCCTGGCCAGACCTAGTCGGAAGAATCAGGGGGATTTTTCTCTTTCAGTCCGGTAAGTAACTTGGACCCCAGCTTCTGTCTTTGCAGTGTTACATACACAGATTGCCTAGATCCTCACATGTCCTGTGGTATCTTCTTCATCCTGTCTCTATTCTTTGAGTTCTTTTCAAGCTGTAAAATGACCTCAGCTTCCCAGCATCTTCTAGGCCCTCCCTCAAGTTGCCCAAGGAACTTCTCTTTCCAGTCATCTCCGTTCACGGGGATGGTTTGCTCTGGTTCCATGGTGGGAGGTAGTGCAGGACACTTTTCTGCCCCTTTTCCAGCCACCTCATTGGACTGCCGCGTGCTTTATTCCACAGGGTTGGTGATCAGGTAACCCATATCCGCATCCAGAACACCGGGGATTTCTATGACCTGTATGGAGGGGAGAAGTTTGCCACCTTGTCAGAACTGGTGGAGTACTACACACAGCAACAGGGCTCGCTACAGGACAAAGATGGAACCATCATCGACTTGCGATACCCGCTCAACTGTTCCGACCCCACAACAGAGAGGTACGGGGACAGCAAGGCAGCTGCTGTGTCTGTGATGAGTTGTTGCATGGCCTCCTTTCTGTCCTTCCTGCATCCCCAGGGCAAATCCTGCAAAAAGTGCCTCCTGCCTTTCTTGGCCTCCTATGTGTCCATGGGGGCAGCATCCCCAGGAATAGCTGTACATACCTTGGTCCATCACAGCAGACCTAACAGGGCTCTATTTTTACTTCTGGTTTCCGGTTGCCTTTGCTATTTATATACTGTCTCTAAAAGCAAAGGTTGTGGCGTCCGCTGTGGGTCTGCAGTGGTCTGTAGAGGGACATTATGTGGAAGCCCTCAGTCTTGCCCCAAACCTCCTTGGTTATTCCATGTCTGGGTGACTCACGTAGCTGAGAGCAGGACCATGTTCCCCTGCTATTCCTGGCCTGCTTAGTCTCCTTCCTGTCCCCGCTTTGCATGTGTCTCTGACACCAAGTTCCTAAATCAAATCAAGTGGTTTTGCCCTTGCGTTTTGCTTTCAGGCCCTTTGATGCAGCTCGGAGGAGCTGTCGTGCCCTGCTCTGGGGTGGACAAGTCCTTCTTGGACAGGTCTTCCTCGGGCACTTGGAGGCAGGGAGCAGAGATGCCCTGGCTGAAACATCAGGGTACCCCCCAGCTTGCTCTGGGGTCATGCTGCAGAGGGGGCAGGCCTGCTGCTGGCTGTCCTCTCCAGTTAAGGCCATTGCATCGTGGCCCCGCAGTTTCCTCCCTTCCTTCTGCGGTTGGAAACTTACCCCTCCCCGCCCCCCNTCTCTCCCCAAGTGATTTTCCATCACGTGGCTTTGAAGAGCTGGGCTTTGGTGGGGGAGGGAGGAATGGGACGCATTAACCCCATCCTACCAGTGGAGGGGAGGCTGGGAGACCTCTTTGATGAGCAGGAAGGGCCAACCGATCCCAAGGTGGCATCTGAGCACGTGGTGGCTGAACAATTCTTTGAGAGGAGGTTCAGAAATTAATGACAACCGTGCTCTGAGAGTCACCAGCTGCTTCTTGCAGTGCATGAGGTGAGGGTCAACAAAAGTTACTTGCTGAGGCCAGTAACTGTGTGAACCTCTTGCTGTGTGCGGAGCAACCCCTTGCTCTGACCAGATGCAGAGGTGAATGAATGAATGCCCCAGCTGTTTCTGTGACTGGGCCGTGGCATCCTGAACTCCATCTCAGTTCTTGGGAACAAACAGCCCCCTAACAATGTGAAGCTCACCAGTACCATGCCAGGCCTTCCCTGTTAGCTGCTCTGTGGGAAGCAAATCTGTTCCCACAGCCCCAAGGCAAGGCAGGGAACACCTTGGTCACATGGGGATGCTCCTGACCTTGTGCTAGGAGGAGAGAAGGAGCTGCTGAGTGTTTGCATTGAGGACAGGAATGTGCACATGGATCAGCTTCTGGCGCTCGCTCCCATGGCCATGGTGATTGCTGCAGTGTGATGTGCCCAGAGAATGGGAATTATCCTTTGTGTGAAGAGGTCACTGAGTTTCAGAGAGAGTTGCTGGAATGGTTCTTTGATGGATCTGATCTCAACACAGCCATCTGGGTGCTGCCAAATCCTGATGGAAGAGTTTCTGGCTCAGCGGGGGTTTATTTTTGTTTCCCTGGCGTTTGAGTTTCCAGAGCCCCTTGCAGCAGTAAGGTGACAATCCCAGTAATACTGTGAGGGGCTGAAACACACAGACTACCTTCTCCCAGCTGATGTTCCAGGCAGAAAGTATCACTTACCTGTGTCTGTATGTGTCACACAATGGATCACACTTGGTGCTTTCCCACTGTGTCCTCTGGTACCAGCCTTCTGCTCCCTAGGTCCCCTCTGCCTCCACCTCATCCCTTGCACTTTCCTCTTCTTGCCAACTCTCTACCTTCTGTCTCATCTGCTTTCCCCAAGATCCTGCTCCTCCTTCCCTCTCCTGATCCCAAGATCCCTCTCCCTTCCTCTCTGTCTCCCCCTTTCTTTCTTCCTCCCTCACCCTTCCCCAGTGTTGCTGTTCTTCACTCATCAACTCAAGGGCATCCACTTCCTGCATCTCCACCTCTTTTCTGACCCTGTCTTGTTTATTCCTAGGTGGTACCATGGGCATCTGTCAGGCCCTGCAGCTGAGTCACTTCTCCAGGCCAAAGCCACCCCTTGGACCTTCTTGGTGCGGGAGAGCCTCAGCAAACCTGGGGATTTTGTCTTGTCTGTCCTCACTGACCAGCCTAAACCTGGGTCTGATGCTCCAGCTGGGGCAAGCGGTGCCTCTGGGGCCCGGCTCAAAGTCACACACATCAAGATCATGTGTGAGGTGAGCAGTGGGAGGGCAAAAGGAGAGGCAGTGGTCTGACAGATGTTACCAACATGGCTGTCACAATTTCTCCTATTTCTTTCATGTGGGATGAGGAGATTCCAAGGACCTTAAATGAGATTGGAGGGCAATACACCTTCTCTGGGCTTCCATCCACTGAGAGCACTACACCAAGAGCACTGTGCCATGAGCTCTGTGTTCTCAGGGCAAACTCATCTCACCTCCCTGCCGGAGGAAATGCTTTCCTAGATGGTGCAGGGTGATGTCTATGGATCTGCACCCCAGCATTGCCTTTTTCCTGAGCACTATCAGCTTTGTCTAAGGGACAGGCTGGGAGAGTGGGGGCTGTGCAGCCCGGAGAAAGCTCTGGGGAGATCTTACAGCACCTTCCAGTACCTAAAAGAGACTTACAAGAAAGCTGGATAGGGACTTTTTACAAGGACATGGAGTGATAGGGCGAGGGGGAATGCTTTAAAACTGAAAGAGGGCAGGTTTAGATTGGATATTAGGAAAAAATACTTTACTGTGAGGTTGGTGAGGCACTGGAACAGGTTTCCCAGAGAAATTGTGGATGCCCTATTCCTGGAAGTGTTTGAGGCTAGGCTGGAGGGGGCTCTGGGCAACCCACTCTAGTGGAAGGTGTCCCTGCCCATGGCAGAGGGATTGGAAGTAGCTACCCTTTCTGATACCTTCCAACCCAAACCATTCCATGATTCTGTGAATATTATGAGTTAGACATTACACATTCTTCCTCCGTTTAGAATGGACGCTACACAGTTGGAGGTGCTGAAATGTTTGACAGCTTGACAGATCTAGTGGAGCACTTCAAGAAGATTGGAATTGAGGAGATGTCTGGTTCCTTTGTGTACCTGAAGCAGGTAAGTCCAGTTTCCTGTTTTTTAGGGGCCCTTTGGGAGGACTGATTTGCTGTTTGTTTCTGCTTTATGTCCCTTTCCTTCTTTTTTCCACAGTGCACAGAGGACACTTTGCTCTCCAGCAGCATCTCTCTCTCTCTCTCTCTCTCTCTCTCTCTCTCTCTCTCTCTCTCTCTCTCTCTCACCTATTGTATTTTCCCATCCCCAGCCCTACTATGCTACGAGGGTGAATGCTGCTGACATTGAGAACAGAGTGCAGGAACTGAACAAGAAAACAAGTCTGTCTGAGGAGACGTCCAAGGCTGGATTCTGGGAGGAATTTGATGTAAGAAACTTCTGGGGGACATTATTTGGCTTTTTGGGAATTCTGCATGCACCACCTCATTCTCCATCCTTGATTTCTTCCTGTACACAAACTTCTTGTCAATTTATTTCTGAAAGAAGTCTCTGTTTGGAACCTGTTCCCCTGGGGAGTGAGTCTCATCTTTAAATGAACCCAGTGAGGTAGAAATGTGCTTTTTTAAGGCTGGGAGAATGAGTCACCAAGACAGTAAGGGCACAAACCTTGGACTTCTCAAGTCTAGGTTTGGTTTTCACTTCTCTGCTCCCCCACAGCATGCCCATGTGTCATCAGAGCCACCACTGTGCCTCCTAGTGCCTACCTCCCCTGTCATACATTGACCTTGCCATGACTATTCTTTCTTCTGCTCTCAGAGCTTGCAAAAACAGGAAGCCAAGCACCTGTTTGACCGTCATGAGGGCCAGAGACCTGAAAACAAGAGCAAGAACCGATACAAGAACATCTTGCCCTGTGAGTCTTGCTTCTCCACTATAAAAAAACCCCAAATGGACACAAACAGGCGATGAAGAGCTGTCCAAGCCATCTCTGGCCCTGCCTCAGCCTGCTCTGTCCTCCAGAGCAGGTTACAAGGTGTATGGCACTAAGGATTTAAGAGCTGATGAGGGAAGGCACAGCCTTTTCCTATCCTTGAAGGAAGGAGGGAGGGTTCCATCAGACTCATTAGCTTCTGTGGTCCATCACAGAGGCAGAGGAATGGGAGGACGGAGTGAGATTGGTCTGAGCCCAGAGAGGGAGAGCTGAGGATATGGGGCATGCACTGGGAATCATGACTGAGGTGGCACAGGGCAGTGAGGGAGTTCCATGTGGCTGTGCATGGAGTATCTCATGGCACTGTTTATTCTTTCACTGCACCCCTAGTTGATCACTCCAGAGTCATCCTCCAGGGAAGGGACCCAAATATTCCTGGATCTGACTACATCAATGCCAACTACGTCAAGGTGAGACTCTTGAAAGATGGCTGCATGCCCAAAGCAGGGGAAGGCCTGCCTGCTCCTGCAGCCCTCCTGACCCTCCCCTGTCCACACTCAGAACACCCTGATCAGCCCAGATGAGTGCACCAAGACCTACATTGCCAGCCAGGGCTGCCTGGATGCCACAGTCAATGACTTCTGGCAAATGGTGTGGCAGGAGAACACGCGCATTATTGTGATGACAACACGAGAGGTAGAAAAAGGCCGGGTAAGTAGCAGTCTGCAGGTGTCTCTTTTCCCTTTCAACCATTGCTCTGCTTTTTCTCTCTCTCCTGCCTTCTGCCCATCCTCACCCTGCCCCCTCTGCCCACACAGAACAAATGTGTGCCTTACTGGCCGGAGCTGGGCAGCACGAAGGAATACGGTCCCTACCTTGTGGAGAACACTGGGGAGCATGATGCGCTGGAATACAAACTCCGGCACCTCCGTGTGTGTCCAAAGGATAATGTGAGTGTGTCTGACCAAGGGCTGTCATCCAACCCCTGGGTCTAACAGCCACCATACACCTAAACCTGGGAATTGCTAAGTGCTGTTATGATGATGCTGTTTTATCGTTCTTGGGGCTGCTGTTCCCTCCTGGTTTGGGCTGGAATCACAGTGGTGGAATCACCAAGAAGTGTGCAGAAGACATAGATTCTCTCTGGCTTCAGACCCACCTCTCCCTGGGACAGAGGCCAGGAACAGGGCTGGGTTGCAGTTTTACCAGTGGGGTGCTTTGCTATTCTCAGGGCAAGGCTGTGCGTGAGATCTGGCACTACCAGTACCTGAGCTGGCCTGACCACGGTGTGCCCAGTGAGCCGGGAGGAGTCCTCAGCTTCCTCGACCAGATAAACCAGAAGCAAGAGAGCATCCCCAACGCGGGGCCTATTCTGGTACACTGCAGGTTGGTACAGAGGCGGGAGTTTGAAGCATCCTCCATCCCTTATCTCGGGTGAGATACAGAAAGTCTGTCCTGCTGCTTCCAGCTGTACCCCAGGACTTGTGAGTGAAGCATATGCCAGTCCCAATATTTGCTTTTTTCCTCTTCAATGCCCTTAAACCAAGCTCTCTACTTGCTGAACCCGTGACTCTTTTGTGGCATTGCTGAACAGCTGCTACAAGAACCACATCCTTCTCCAGAAGCAGCTGCATTTTGTTTCAGGAGCTGTCTTGCCCTGACCTCTGCTTGTCCTCTCCTTGCAGTGCTGGGATTGGCCGCACTGGGACTATCATCGTCATTGATATGATAGTGGAAACAATCTCCACCAAGGGTAAGAGCACCCCAAAGGATCTCAAAGTGAACTGGACTACCCAGTAGGGCTTTGCCCTTAAGTTCAGCTGCAAAGGGATGAAAACTATCAGGTATCAGTGGGAGAAGAAGATCCTGCCATGCCCCTGAGAAGGTTTTTCTCCTGGATCTCTGTACCATATCCACTTACTGTAGCTTCAGCCTTCCCTGAGCTTTGGCTCTTCCTTCAGGGCCAGACTTGAAAGATGCTCAGCAGGAGGAGAGGTAGGAGGTCCATAGAGGAATAAAGAGTATAGATGGAGGTGGAAACTTCTTGACTGACCTCCACTGTGGCTGCTTTTGGTAGAGAATTGGGAGAGGGGGCAGTGAACATGTCCGTAAGCTTTTCTGGTGCTCCTTGCTAGGGCTGGACTGTGACATCGACATCCAGAAGACCATCCAGATGGTGAGGGCCCAGCGATCTGGGATGGTGCAGACAGAGGCCCAGTACAAGTTCATCTACATGGCCATCTGCCAGTTCATAGAGGCAACCAAGAAAAAGCTGGAAGTTATCCAGGTGAGAAAAGGGGCTCTACTGCCCTGTGAGCCTAAGCCCTGCATGGTGCTGGCTCTGAGCCCAAGTGCTCTGTTTCACAAGCTTTAAGCTAACACTGGGACCTACACCAGCTACAATGGTGCAGTAAGATCAGAGTCCCTGTTCCTCTCTTCTAAGACTTTTAAATTCAGGGGACAGGTTCATTAGCAGCTCAAGTACCAATCCCTTCTGAACTGCTAGATAGCAGTTAAGTTTTAATGCAGTTACCTCAACTATGCTCTTAATAACATCACCAAGTGCTGTTTGGTACAAACTCAGTTTAGGACAAGCAAAGACTTTCCTCTTCTTTCCTCTTTGTCTTTCACATCCCAGTTTTGCAGCTGCAAGATCTTTTCCTGCTATTTGGTAAGTGGTGTCTTCTCTCTCCTTGTAGCCTCTGGCAGCATCCTGTAGCTCCTGCTGTTTTAATATTCTTTAGCTGAAATTTGGCACTTTTAGGCACTCTAGTGCCTCCAGAGATTTGTTGCCCCACTGTTGCCTCCTGTACAAGGCTGCATTTGCAGCTGCTGCTCACCTCTGGCAGTTGTGGTCAGTGTGCTGAACCCTTCAGCAATCCACCAGCTTCCACTGAGATCCTGGCACAAAGTGGGGTTTAACAGCCAGAACTCTTCCATGGTGCCTCAAATGCATCTCCCAGACCACACTCTTCTAAGCCTGTTTTTCCTCTCCTGCAGTCTCAGAAAGGCAAGCCAAACGAGTGTGAGTATGGGAACATTGCCTACCCCCCTGCAGTGAGGAACGTGCATGCCAAGGTTTCACGAAAACCCTCCAAGTAAGAGCTCACCTAAAGCAGAGACCCAGCTCTGCCTGCCTCTCCAAGTCTGCCTGCTGGCTTGGCTGACTTTTTCCTCTTCCTCACTTTTCCCCTTGTTTTTACCTGGTCTTACAGGCAGAAAGAGGAGTCAACAGTGTATGAGAACTTGGGGAAAAAGGAGGAGAAGATGCGGAAACAGCGCTCCTCAGAGAAGAAGATGAAAGGCTCACTAAAGAAAAAATAATCATACATTGCAGGTAGCCTCATGGAGGTTTTGAAGTGGGGTGCAGGACTGGAGCTCACATCCCAGCTGGCCTGTCTCACATTCCTTGCTCTTGGACTGGAACGAAGCCTTCCCCTTCTCTTCTGTGCCAGCTTTCAGTGCCCTGACCCAGAGCGCTTTCCAACTCAGCTGACCGACTCCATGGTCCCTTGCCTGTGCAGGCGAGCAAAGTCTCTCGCTGCCCCCTCACCATCCATTAGCAGGAAAAGGTCACTCCCCTCCTTTCCTTACTCCCTGAGCACCAGGGCTCAAATTCACCTCTGCTGTGTCAGCTTCAGTGGAATTCTCAGGGAAAAGCTAAGGAAGGTCATCCCAGAAGCTACATCTCTGCCCACTGCTGTGAGTTAGAGTTTAGCCTGTTTGTGTTCCCTCAAGCCTCAGCTTTTCAAGTATGGAGGTTTTGGCCTGTTTCAGCTCAGCTCCTCTGCAATTCAGCTCGAGACTTCCTCTTTCCTTAGCACCAACCTTCTGCCCCTCTTATCCTTTTGCAATCTCATCCTTCACCTGGATGCTGTAAATATACCAGAATTTGATGTGATGGCCATGTTTTCTTCTTTGTTTGTAAATAAACTTGTATTTGTTTGACTACCAGGTCCCAAAAGGTTTTTTCTCTAATTTCTCTGAGTATTAGCTGTACTCCTGATTTCACCTGCAGCCCTGCAAAGACATACAAGGATGGCTCCAGCTTAGTTTTTCTGACTTCCTGCTGCCTTCAGGCTTCTGAACAAGAACTTTCCTGACTGCACATCAAGAAATACAGCACTGACATAAGCAGTCTACTCTTCTTTACATAGGCTCTGTTACACACAAATACTTTGGGGTGACTATTTGAGAAAGCATTTTTGAAGCTGGTTCAAAGAATTTGTGCTTCCTTGACGTTGCAAGTCAAAACATATGGGTATTAGTTATGGCTCTGAGTGCCAGTAAGTTTTAAACCAGGAATCCATAGATTGTATCTCTTCCTTTGAACATCTTGCACTCTGCTTCACCAGAGGAAGAGGTTCCTAAAGGCCTCTCTTCTTCACTGGAGAGCTCAAGTTGGAGTTCTTTGTAAAAAGAGATGGTTGGTTGTAAGTAGACATGGTCTCGTGCATGGCTGTCTTGACCATCATGATCATGAAATAGCTGAGTTTAATACCTTGGTGATAGGAAAAAAACTGTAAGCTGTAAAGCTACGCCCCCGGACCCGGGGAGAGCAGACTTCAGGCTGCTCAGGAAAGCAGTTAGTAAGGTCCCCTGGGAATCTGCTTTTGAGGATAGTGGGTTACAAAAAAGCTGCTCACTTTTTAAGGGCCTCCTTTCAAGAGCACTGGAGCAGGCAGTTACATGTCAGAAGCCTAGCCAGTGAGGCAGAGGGCTGGCTTGGCTGAGTAGGGAGCTCCTTCTGCAACTTAGCAGAAAGTGTAGGCACTTTGGAAACAAGGACAGGTTACACAGGAGGACAGACATGCTCTTTGCCACTCCAGGGAAAAAATGTCCAATTTGAGCTGAAGCTGGCTGCTGCTATGGTGGGTAACAAGAGGCATTTTAAAGTATGTTAACAGCAGAAGGAAGACTAAAGGAAACACTGGTCTGTCACTTGGTGAGGTGGGCCACCTCATCCTCAAACAGTGATGAAACACTTAATGCTACCTTTTCTTCTTTCTCTGACACTGGTGATGGGCCCTTGGGTATCCAGAGCCCTGGGCTGGAGGGCCAGGGCTGGGGGAGTGATATACTCCTGGCTTTGGACTTGTATGGGATTTGCTGCTGCAACTGCATGCACCTAAGTCTATGGATTCCTCCCAGGGTACTGAAGAGTTGGCTGATATAACAGTGAGACCTCTCTGTTTTTAATCAACAGCCTTGGGAATCTGGAGAAGTTCATGTGGAAGCTGGCAAATGTCCCAATTTTCAAGAAGGGCAAGAAAGAAGACCTTGGTAATTACAGGTCAATCAGTCTCACTCTGGTGTCTGGTAACACTGTGGAGAAAATTAGTCTGGAAGCTATCAAGAAAAAGACTTGAAGACAATGCAGTCGTTGATCAAAGTGTGCACAAGTTCTTGAAAGGAAAGTCATGCCATACCAACTTAATAACCTTTCACAACAAGGTTACCCACCTAGTAATCAAAGGGAAGGCAGACATGGTTTATTTTTTTTTGTTTTGGCAAAACTTTTGATAGTCTCACCATATCCGTCTGGACAGTGTTCAGCATAGAGCCAGATGTGTACATAATTTCATCCATGTGAAATTTAACAAGAAAAAATGCCAGATTCTGCACCCAGAATGTTGTAATCCTGGATGTAAATACAGACTGAAGGATGAGACTGGGGTGCAGCCCTGCAGAAAAGGATCTGGGCATTTTGAGTGATGGCAGGCCCTGCCAGGTATGTTATGCTGGGGTGTACTAGGCAGAGAATAGTTAGCTGGCCAGAGAAGTGAGGGTCCCACTGTAACCAGGTCCAGCCTCACCACCACTACTGTGTGCACTTTCATGTTCCACAACACAAGGAGGATATAAAAATAATATAATGTGTCCAAAGGAGGGCAACAAAGACAGCAAGGAAAGGTGTGACTTACAAGCTGTAGTGGTTTTGTAGTGGTTCATCCCACCACACAAGAAGAGCAGCTGAGGATACCAAGTCAGTTTAGCTTAGAGAAGATGAAGGGCTGACCTCATTGCTGCCGATGGCCTCATCAGGGGCAGCAGAGAGGGAGGTGTAGATCTCTTCTCTTTGGTGTCCAGCAACAGGACACAAGGGAATGGCTTAAAGCTGCATAGGGGGAAGTCCAGATTGGGTATCAGAAAAAAAGTCCTCATTCACAGGGTGGCCAAGCTCTCCAGGGGAGCAGTCATGACCCTGAGTCTATCTCTGTTCAAGACATGTTTAGACAATACTCTCATCTCTGGTCTAACTTCTAGGTTGCCCTGGACTTGCTGATCCTTGCGAGTCCCTTCCAACTCAGGATATTCTATGATTCTATGACGCTGTGACACCTCCAAGTCCTAAATCTTAGTATAGGGCAGCCCAGAGAAACAGCGAAGAAGCCACCCCTATAGCACACAAGATCTTGCTGTTGAAACCCAAGCAGAGGAGAGTTTAGAGTGGAGGAGGAGTTCTCCTCCTCTTTTCGGCCAGGAAAGCAGAGAGGGGAAAAAGCCTAAGGTGTAACAATGGAGGTCAGGACACACTATAGAGATGCTTCTGTGACCTGGAAAAGGGGGTAAACCTACCTTCATCTGTAGCCCTTGCAGGCAGCTAAGGAACCAGGCCTGGTCACCCACACAGCCGTATGAGCATCCAAACCTCCTCCTTCTCTCCCCACACTGTGATGATCTGCCAGTCACCATGAGTGTATTTCTTTCTCTTGTTCCTTTCCCTTCATCATCCTCATTCTGTTTTCAACCAAATAAAATCTCCATTCCACCTCCCACTACACAAAATAACCTCTTTTTTTTCCATGCACTAAGCACACTTAGACACAACATAAATTTGGTTTGTTTGGTTTTTTTTTTAATTTTTACAAATATTTGAAAGCATCACTGAGCAGACAGTGACAAGTAAGATATTCCAGCAGTGACAGGCACCCAATGAATGGCATTGTCCTGAATTCAGTCCCAGGTTCTCTTGGGATCAAGAGTGAAAGAGAAACAAAATTTACTACAAAAAAAAGCCTGGTGCTGATGGCAGAACTCCCCCACTTGGTCAAAAAAGAATTTGATATCCTACAGAAATCTAAATATTAATGAAGATTAGAGGCAAATTACTATATCCACATGGGTTAATACCCTTTGCCCCCTCTCCAAATTTAACTGCTGGGATGAGGAAGGAATTACAGCTGCCTAGAGCCCATTCCTGTAACTGCACAGATGGAGTAGGGGCACGGGGATCAAATCTGGCAACTGGATTAAAAACTTCATAGTGAGGACAAACAATACTAGTGGAGGGAGTTCCAAGATCCTCACTCTTATTTTCTGCTGGTCAGTGATGCTGGTTCTAGGAATCTTCAGCTTCTTTCATTTCTTCCCTTTGAGTAGGAGACTGTCACTGAAAGGGAGACAGAAGGGAGTCATCAGTCCAGAAAGCACAAGCAAAGCTGTACCAGCCCCCCAGAATGGATTCTGTGTCTTGTCACACCCAAAGGATCTGGACTTCCTAGTCCTTCCTATTAGGCTCGGTTTTTTTCCCAAAGCCCCTTAAATCTTCTGGAACAAATATGACAGAATCTGGTCAGAGGTGAGGATGCTATAATCAAAGATCCCACAGAAAAGAAACCAGCTCTGGTTTCCCTTCTCAATTCTGAGAAATCTAAGCTTTTCGCTGCATCCTGTTAGCTCAGTTGGCACCGCCTTTTTCAGTAAACACTGGACAGATCAGGCAAAGCCACCAAACTCCTGACAGCTCTGGAAGCAGGAAATGGGGTTTTCTAGCATGAACTGGAAAGCTTTTGGAGAACAAAAGCATCTTCCCTAGAGATTGTCAGCCCAAACCCAACACAAATTCCCATGAGCCTGCCTCCTTACAGCCCTGCTTGCCATAACCTCAGAATGCCCTGTATATGTGATAGATCAGAGAACGCTCCACAGTTACTCCTGCCATTCCCATGCAAGACTCCTTATGAGGCACACATGGAGCTCCAACTACTGCACACTCCTTGCATGTGCTTGTGTGGTCCCTGCCAGGAGAGCTTCAAGTTTCACATCACAAATGGGAACTGAGGTAGAGACTGGAATAAACTTCCTGGGGCTAAAAAGGCCCAGGCCAGAAACATCCCAGGCACCAGGAAACAGCCACACCCTTGTTCCAGTACTAACAAAAGGATCAATATATACAGTGCCTTACCTTCCTCTGTGTCAGCAGATGCAGTAAGGAGTGGAAAGAAAAAAAACAAGAGTAAATTGATTAGATTTAACAAAAATCCCCATTTCCACAGTAAAAGATGCTGCTCCCTAGTTGGCTGTATCCTCTGGCATCAGGCTCCTCTCAGAAAAAGATCCTGAGAGAGCTCCAGAAAGCAGAGCAGCTTCCCAGGTAGAGTGCAGACAAACCCAGGCACCCAGCCCCTTTACCTGGTGAAGCCCTCATCCTGCAGGTTCAGTACCAAGTTATCTGCTGTGAGATACACACGGTTTTGTGAGGCAGCAATCTGAAAAAGATATCCATTATAGACATGGCATCAAGGACTAAAAATGCACATGGAGGAATAGCACTAGGAACCTATCTCCCCCTTCAGATACAGCACTCTTGTTTCCTTCACTTAAGATCTCAGTTAAATCAATGCAATTCCCCAAAACAACTCTGTAACTTCCTGACTTCCCATCCCAGAGCCATCAGACTTTCTAAAACAAGTGCTCATTATGTCTCTCTGTCACAAAGACCTTTGATCCCACATTTAGCTGTCCCCCTTTCTCAGCTGCAGGTAACCAGAAGCTTTTGGTGGCTGCAGCTGAGGGTGGGTGATGGAATCTGATGTGGACCTGGCCTTGTCAATATGAAGGGCACGAACTCTGAGCCTCACATCTAATTGCAGATCCTTGCTAAGTCTTAAGCTCTACTTGAGCAGAGAAGGGCTGAGCAGGAACAAAGATCAGGACAGGGCAGATCACATTCGCCTTAAATTCATCATGTGGCCACTGGGCTGGGGAGACAACCCAAGGACTGCAAAAGGACAAAGGGAATTCTGTGCCCCAGTGCTCACCGTTTTTGAGATGTTCTGAGCAGCTCGGATCTTACGTAGCTTGATGTAACCTGGATTCCTGCTGAGAGCTTCCCCGAGGTACAAAGGAACAAAAGTTAAGGAAAATCCTGCAAACACAAGCCATTTACCCTCAAGGAATTTCTCCTAAGTCATATTAAAGAACATCATGGTGGGTAAAAAGCAATCTCTATCCCAGTAACACGGGCCTTTGGGTAGGAATATTTTTACCTGCCCAAATGAAGAACATTATGGATTATGGTCACACACAGCCAATAAAAGTCAAGCTTTACAACAAGGAGTGCAGGCCCATGGCCTTCTCTGCTCTGACCTGTAACCTCAGACGAACCTCACTGCAGCCAACTGGAGAAGGGGGGGAATAAAGAACAGTGACCTACTTGAAGCTATCATCCGATCACAGTCTCCTAAGCATGAGCCCAGTGTGACACTCTCAGGACTGTCAAGCTCACAAGCCACATCCCACAAAATCTCCCGAAGCAGGATATCATCTTGGCAGCTGTCGCTTCCCCCTCGGCCTGAACTATCTTCTGCTTCTGCTCCTGCTTGGCCTTCTCCACCAGGAACTGGGCGCGCTGTGCCTCCTGCTGGGCTGCAGGGAGAAGGCACACAGGCATTGGAACCACACTGTGTCTTCCATCAGAACCTGAGAGCTGAGGCCCAGGGGCTTCCCAAAGAACCTGTAACATTCTGGGTCCACATCCAAGTACAAAATGTATCTGAGAGCACTTTACCTTTTCTTAAGTAAAACCCACAGCACCCAGACCCTCCACACATAACCCCCACAGTGAGTGACAGAGTCCCAGTCTGAAGAGGAATCTTAGTCTTGGGAACTCTGTCCCTCTGATGGTCTATCCCATTAGCTATGGCTTTCTGGTAACACTTGTAAAATAAACCTGTTCAGCTCTGTTACTAAGGAGGCTGAGATTTGTAACCCTGTATCTGTACTGATACAGTGACACAGCAGTGACACACTAGCCCAAATTCCACTTCCCTGTTTAATAATTCAGTGAAAAGGCAAAGGCAATCCACTCTTTTCAGGCACCAATGGAACTCACCCACTTGCTTAGCCTCCACAGCTGCTGTGTATTCACGACTGAAACTAAGCTCTGTGATAGCCACATCATCCAGGATGAGGCTGAAATCCTTGGCTCTCTCTGTCAGTTCTCGCCTAATGAGCAGAGACACCTGAAACACAAACACAGCAACAAGAGTAGTCCCAAGCACGGGGTATTCCTCACTTCCTGAGCACTACAAAACTAAAGCACGACTGCTCTTCACAGTGTCGGGAGAGATAATCCCTAACCCAAGCTCCACACCATGGACATCAACACCACCTCTGAGTAACATATCCACAGCCACACACAGCATTTTCAAAACTCTGTTACAGCTCATTTGTAGTTACTACTTAACTGTTCTAAGCAAGTAACACTGTGAAAGTAAAAAACCTTGAAAGTGTCTTTTGCTTTCACATCCTACCACATGTAGTTCCACAGTTCCCACAGTTTTGGCAATAAGCATTTCCTTCTCCACCTTGGATTTGCCACTGTTTGCAATGCTTTCATAATTTGTATTCCAACAAAGAAAAAGAAATGACCACATAATTTTCTTTAACCCATATAACATCTCTTAATTACAGTAGCTACTTGTCTAGTGTAGCCACTCCACTTTTTTTGGCTGCTTTTGGTGGGTGTTGCTGTTAGATACTTTGATTTATTCTACATTTACTTGCCAGCACCTTTTTCAGGTAGGCTGACAAGTCCTGCACCAAATATTGACCTAAACAGAAACTATTGGTACAGTATCACATGCTTGGCCAATCAAGCATTTGCTTTTACTTCTACTGCAGCTGTTTCTGAGCAGAACTTTAAAAAATGACAGAAACCTTTCCTGTGTGAACTGAGAGAGCACAACTGCATAAAGTCACTTAATTTTCTTCTGATTATCAATCCCTTCAATATACCTGACTTTATAATAACAAGCACCGGATGGATACATGACAAGAAGGCAACTGCAATTCAGTCTGTTCAAAAATTTCAGAGATCAAAGAATGACTCTCATCTGAGATCAGAGATGCTTAACAGCCTTTGCTTCCAACACAGCCAAAACCCTCACAGATACTCTTTGCTGCCCCATGCTCTCCACGCATTCTGTTTCTACATGAAGACTAACAAATCCCTCCAGTGCACTCCATGTGAATGAGCACAAAACCCTGAAGCCCCTGACCAGGGGCATTCAGATCAGTTCTCATAACAAAACATGGATACCCAGTTCTACTCTTCGCTTCTTTTGTCATGGATCAGAAACTAGCTAAGAGATGCTTTGTATTTCATCTAACAACTTTTCCTCTTCAGCACCATCCTGGTCCAGCAGGACCTCCTCTAAAACCTTTTAAAACAAGACCAGCACTTCCTCTCTCTGCCAGCTGCCATGAGTGATGAGAACTCTCAGAATCCCTGGCAATCAAATTATTACAACACAAACTTCCAGAAACAGGCGTTTTTAAGCTAAATATTTCTATTATTTTGCAACACTCCCCTAAGATGACACTCCAAGCTTTTTCTAATCAGTGCCTGCAGGGAGGGTGCCAAGACAACTGAGCCAAGCTCTTCTCAGCGATGCCAAGCACTAGGACAAGAGGCAATGCGCAGAAACTGGAACACAGGAAGTTCCACCTGAACATAGGAAAGAACTTCTTCACTGTGCAGGTGACAGAGCACTGGAACAGGTTGCTCACAGAGGGTGTGGAGTCTCCCTCACTGGAGACATTCAAGAACTATCTGGATGCAATGGTGCGCCATGTGCTCTGGGATGAGCCTGCTTGAGCAGGGAGGTTGGAGCAATGACCCTCTGTCGTCCCTTCCAACATGACCCATTCTGTGATTGTAAACAGAACTATTTACTACCCTTCTGTAGCATCCATCACTGACAGGTTAGTGCTTTGTTAACCGCTCATTCCCAGTTTTCCAGATCTTTCAAAAGTGTTCCATTTGCTCTGACACCCATTCTGAGATCCATATTTTTAAAGCCAGTTCCAATGTCACCCGTGGGCAGTGATGTAAATCAGCTCTCCCTCCCCCAGCGTTACATTTTGGTGCAGTTTTGCACTCTGTGTACTGATGGGCCCAGCTTCCTCCTCAGCAGCTGACCACGCAGTATATGCACCTGTACTGGAATCAAACCGTACGTGGGACACACCTTCCGTGCGGATGCACTACCCACCAGCTGAGTACAGTTATCCTTCCTTTATCCGTCACAACGTTCCCCACACCCCCAGACCCGCAGTAGCCTGAGCCACGCCTGGCCTGGCAGGGCTCACCTGTGCTCTCTGTGTGATGAGCTGCGAGGCGTTGAACTTGGCCACGACGCTCTTGAGCACCTCGTTGACGATGGAGGGCAGGACGCGCTCCTCGTAGTCCAGCCCCAGGCGCTGGTACATGCTGGGCAGCTCGGCCGCGTTGGGCCGCGTCAGCACACGCAGAGAGATGTTCACCATCTGCAGGTCTGCGGGGACAGGGAGGGGTCAGGGGGCCTGCTGGCAACCTGGAGAGGGACTCCTCGTCAGGAACTGGAGCGACGGGACATGGAGTAATGGGCACAAACTGCGAGAGGGGACATTTTGGTTGGAAATTAGAAAGAAATTCTTTACTGTGAGGGTGGTGAGGCACTGGCACAGGTTGCCCAGGGAAGCTACGGATGTCCCAACCCTGGAGGTGTTCAAGAACAAGTCGGATGGGGCTTTGAGCAACCTAGTCTGGTGAAAGATCACTGTCCGTGGCAGAGAATTGAAACTAAACGATCTTTAGGGTCCATTCCAACCCCTTGGCATTCTTTAACTGTATAAGCAGCGGCAGCACTACAGTCGAACTCCTGCCCCGTGCCTCCCACCTCGTGGCCCCTCTCTCTCACCTTTGGAACCGGTGGGGGAGGAGATTTTCCGCGGCCGCGCTCGGATGTCGTAGATGATGGGATACTGGAACCAGGGGATCCTGCGGGGGGCGGAGGCGCGTTATGGGCGCGGGCCCCC
>VZTH01002078.1:0-12683 GCA_013397815.1 Aleadryas rufinucha
TGCCATCCTCCCAATTCTGCCACCCTCCTAGCACTGCCATCCTCCCAATCCTGCCATCCTCCCAGCCCTGCCACCCTCCTATTCCTGCCATCCTCATCCTGCCATCCTCCTAACCCTGCCACCCTCCTACCCCTGCCATCCTCCCACTCCTGCNCCCTGCCATCCCAATCCTGCCATCCTCCTGTCCCTGCCATCCTCCTATCCCTACTATCCTCCTATCCCTGCCATCTTCCCAATCCTGCCACCCTCCTATCCCTGCCATCCCAATCCTGCCACTCTCCTATCCCTGCCATCCTCCTATCCCTGCCATCCTCCTCTCCCTGCCATCCCAATCCTGCCATCCTCCTATCCCTGCCATCCTCCCAGCCCTGCCATCCACCCAGCACTTGGGTTTCCTTTCACGGAAGGGGGAGCTGCGAAAAACGCATCAATTATTGAGCCGGGGCGGCGAGCCCGCCGCGTCCCCCTTGCTGATGCCGCTCAGGTAGAGCCGCGCGAGCCGCAGTCAGACACCTCTAACACGATTAAGCTGCAGGGCTCTGCCAGCGCGCTTCAAGGTCAACTTCTCCGAGGCTGACAAAAGGCACGGCGGGCAGCGGCTCCCCCCGCCCCCGCCCGGGGCGGCAGCACGCCGGGGACGGGCACCGGCAGCCCCGAGAGATGGCACCGGGACGAGGGGAGCTGCAGGGCAGGATGGCAGGGGTCCCACGGGGGTGGGGATGTGGTGGCAGGGCTCCCAGTGCGACAGGGATGCAGTGCTGGGGCTCCCCATGGGATGGGCGTGCAGTGCAGGGACTCCCACCAGGATAAGGATGCAGTGGTGGGGCTCCTGCTGGGACGGGGATGCAGTGGTGAGGTTCCCACTGGATGGGGATGCAGTGGTGGAGCTCCCAGTGGGATCAGGGTGCAGTGCTGGGGCTCCCAGAAGGATAGGGGTGCAGTGCTGGGGCTCCCAGAGGGATGGGGATGCAGCGGTGGAGCTCCCAGAGGGATGGGGAGGCAGGGGGAGAGCTACCANAGTGGTAGAGCTCCCAGTGCGATCAGGGTGCAGTGCTGAGGCTCCCAGTGCAATCAGGGTGCAGTGCTGAGGCTCCCAGTGGGATGGGGATGCAGTGGTGGGGCTCCCAGAGGGATGGGGATGTAGCAGAAGAGCTCCCAGTGGGATTGGGATGCAGTGCTGGGGCTCCCAGTGGGATGGGGATGCAGTGGTGAGGTTCCCACTGGACAGGGATGCAGTGGTGAGGCTCCTGCTGGGATGGAAACATAGCAAGAGGGCTCCCAGTGGGAAGGGGACTTGGCATGGGGCTCCCAACCCCAGGACAGGGTCCCCGAGTGTCCCCCTGCAGCAAAGCTGCTCCCGTCACGCCGTGCGGCAGGAGCGGGTCCGGCCCGGCCGGCTGCACGTGGAGCGGGAATTGGATCCAGATGTTTCCCCCAGCAGCCGGAAACCGCTTCCCCCCATCCAGAAAGTGCTCGGCAGCCCCTTCCACTGCCCCACAGGGCCTTGGTGGGGACCAGCCCTGCCAGCATGGAACAGCACTGACGGGGCTGGGATCCAGCCTGGCACGGCACAGGCAGCAGGGGGACCAGGCAGCTCGGGAGGGCACAGGGGTGGCAGTGCCAGCTCTGCCGTGGTGCTCCTGTGCTCTGGATTTGGGGACTCACAGTGGCAGCACCCCCGGGCTGGCACAGCCACACTCCACCCCCTGCTCATCCTCATCCTGCTCAGCCCCTTCCGAAACCACCCCGGTCTCGTGCAGGGCAAAGGAGGGACACCAACCCCTCCCATGCTCCACGAGCACCCCTGCAGCGGAAAGGGGATGGGTGCCCACCAGGACGGGTGTCCTCCAGTGGGTGCCGGGCAGAAGGCAACAAAGCCATAAAAAACCCCCAAACCTCAGCCTGGGAGGAGCCAGCTCCGATATCCGGGCGCACACAGGTTGGGGAAGGGCTGGTGGGTGGCTCCAACAATGGGGTGCACAACACAGGTCACCCCCAGCACCATTCCCGAGAGGTTTCCCAAAGGATACCACACCCATAGGTCCCTGTCACCCTCACAAGTCACCTCCTGCTTTGGGGAGGGTTCCCAGGGCAGGGGGATGGGGACACAGCTTTCCAGCCCTTCCAACCTCCACGAGATTGAGGAAAAACCACCTAAAAACCTCAAAACCCCGTTTGAGGAGCCAGAACCCGAATTCCCCCCCTCTCCCGTTATTTAAAGCCCATCCAGCTCCCAAGTCCTGCAATGATGCAAGAATCTCAATTACCATTAAAAGAACGCGTTCCTGCTCCTCCATTACGGAGAAAAGCCTGAAAACCAACCCCTGGGAATTCCACAACTCTAGAAAGAAGAAAAATAAAATATTCATGTAATTTAGATTATTTAAAACCTGGCAGTTGGTAAACCAGTCTCTGCACTGGAGGGAACTGGGGGTGTTCACACCTTGCAGAAAGCCAGGAATGGGGCAGGGCTGGAAAACCCGGTCGTGGCCACGCAGATCCCGGTGCCACCCCGGGCACCCCACGCCCAGGATCCGGCGTTAAATGGGTTTTTAAACACCTCTGAGCTTGTGGGATGTGGCACTGCGGAAGGACAGAGGGTTATTTTTATCGTTGCATTAGTTCCAGTTTAATTGCCGGGATGTCATTAACGGCACGGAGCAGGGCCCGGGCGTGGGGACGCTGACGTCGGTGGGCCCTGTCCCAAACCCCGCGGAGGAGCCGGGATTGAGACCCTTCACGTGCCTCTCCTCCCACCACCAGAGCTTGGTGACAACCAGGGGCAGGAGCCATTGACCAGGGACAGGGACAGGAGCCATCGACCAGGGCTGGACCCCCCTGGCTCATTCTCTCCCGGCCCAGATGCTCCTTCTCCTCCAGCTCCACCCAGCAGCTCCAGGGAAGAGGATGGTGGCTCCCTCCAGACCTCCCTCCTCCTCTTCCTCTCTCCATGGCGGGTCCCAGTTCCCTCCAGTGCTCTACAACTGGGAATTCTCCTGCTGTCCTTGATTCTCCAGCCCCGGGGCTCCATCATGTCCCACCAGCCTGTCCCGCCTGGGACCGTCCCCCCGCTCACTCCCTCCACCAGCCCCTCTCGGAATTCCCACATCTCCAACGGGGCCAAACACCCCCAGTCTGTGCCAGAGCCAGAGGCTGGGATCTCTCGGGTCACCCAGAGCTGGGATGCACACTCAGCTCTTCCCTGGGCTGCTCCCAGCAGGAAACCTCCCACTGGTGCTGGCCCAAGACCCTCCCAGCACTGGAGCTGAGCTAATCCTGGATTTCACACCCCAAGGAGCTGGGGGATGGCGCTGCCATCGTGGGGACCCTCTGCTGTCCCCGTCCCCTCCGTGCTCACACAGAGCAGGAGAGCGTGGCAGGAGCAGAGCCACTGCTGAGAAATCACTGTGGAGGAAACCAAAGCTGCCCATCAGCGACCCCACTGAGGGCACACGGGAATGGGGACACCGGAACGCGCCTGCCAGCCGTGTCCCAGCCAGGTGTGATCCCAAAAGCTTCTTTCCACGGGGAAATTGTACCACCAACGGCTGCCCAGAGCTTTGCATCATGCCCAGCACAGCATCCCCAACCCACCAGGGACTGGCCACCCCCCAGCCAGGCCCCACAGCCCCCTCCCAGCCCAGCAGCCCCCAAAATGCCGGACGGGATCGGACACAGGATGCGGGATTCGCTGGGGGCGGTTTCCCACGGAAGCCTCCGAGCAGGTCAAGCCCTCTGGGGTTGCCAGAGGTGCCTGAGCAGGCTGGGCAGGGATGGGCAGTGTCACAGGAGGTGACAGTGGCTTCGTCCCAACATAGGAATGGCTCCCAGCAGGGAAAGCCTGGCCAAGGAGGATCAGGCCCAGGCAGACGCGCTGGGGAGCCAGGATGCAGAGCTGCACCCCACGCTCTGGGACACCCCCACACAGTGCCCCTGCACCAGTGCCTCCCAGATCAGCACTGGGGAGGTGACACCTGGCAGGGACAGGGCCACATGGCTCCTGCAGAGACCAGCGACGTTCCCGGCTGGATTTGCTTTATAGGGTCAGGGAGGAAGGAACCAGTGCGGAGATATTTAAGTGGCGTTTCACCATCGGAAAAAATTGGAGTCACAATATTAATTAATCCTCAAAGCACTTTACGAACATTAACTAATTAAGCCTCCCAACCCCTCTGCGAGGTGGGAAAGGTATCACTGTCCTCGTTTCACAGCTGCGGAAAACCAAGCGCACGGAGGTGACGTGACTCACCCAAGGTCGCTGCGAGCCAGGCAAAGGTGGGAACAGGATCCCAAAATCTGCCCCTCGCTCCTCAGCAGGGCAGGACCCAGCAGTGCTGGGCACCCTGGAGCCCAGGAATTCAGGGATTCCAGCATCCTGAGCCACGTCCCAACATCCTGATCCCCACCCAGGGCAGGGTGGAGAGGGACAAACCTGCACCCCCGAAGGGATGTCCCGGGGAAAAACTCACCAGAGCCAGGGGCAGGGAGTTAAAACAGAAACCACCGAGGGGTTTTATGGAAAGCCCCACCGACCCTGCGCGGTTTAAAAGCGATTAGAGCCCTGCCTGGGTTATCAACCGGCGTCTCAATCCCGCGGCATCGATCCGGATAATAGCCGGCAATTGTTCAGATACAATATCATAAAGTCACTTTAACTACAGCCATAAAGCTTCCCCCGCCTGCAGCACCGCTGGGCTCCCCGCGCCGCGCCGGGGACAGCGCCGGGGCCCCGGCACCACTGGCACGTGCTCAGGGATGAGGATGGCGGGGGGACCCCTCCGGGACCCCCTGAACAGGGACAGGGTCCTCAGGGATCACCCTTCGCATCCACTGCTGGGAGCGGAGGGAACGCAAAGCCCCCCGGGGCTCCCCTCAGCTCCTGGGAATGGGCAGTGCCGGGGTTGGGGAGCTCTGAGGCAGCTGCTGAGATCTGATGTCTCAAGTTTTAATCTGTGGGATTTATGGGAATTGGGAGAAATGGGGGGTGATCCCCGCTGCCCCCGTAACAGCGGCCGGGATCCCCCCCGCTGCCCTGGTTTGTCCTTGTCCCCAACACACGGAGCTCCTGGCTGTGCGGTGTCGGGATCTGGCTCCTCCACCTCCTTCCCACTGCCAGCCCCCCATCCCGGGGTGCTCCCGCTCCGTGCTCCCTGCCCTGGGTCACCGGGAGTGCCGCTGGAGAACCCGGCTCCAGAGGACACCACCGGAGAACCCGGATTCCTCACCCGCCGCTTCCTCACCCGCCGCTTCCCACTGCTTAATGAGCACAAAATATTTCCATGTTGCCAATTACTTGGTTCGTTTGTGCTGCTGCGGGCAGCGCTGGCGCAGGGAAAATCCCCCCGGAGCCGGCCTGGCCCCCAGGGAGCAGGGAGAGCCCCGGCTGGGTCTCCCCAGGGCTGAGCATCCCAACCCTCACCACGCATCCCGACACCCCCCAGCCCCGACACCGTCATCCACAGCCTCCTAACGACACTCCCCAGTGTCCCCAGTGACATTCCCGTGGCCCCAGCGTGAATCCAGCTGCTGCAGTGGGAAAGCAAGCCCTTCCCAGGATTTAAACTGGCCTTTGAGGGAGTTGGAAAAGGTTTTGGAACCCCCTTTTTTGGTGGTACCCCAGCAGACGACGGTTTGGGGTCCAACCTGTCGGTGCCACTTTCCAGCACAGAGAAAACCCTGAGCGGCACCACAGACGTGCTGACCTCAGGCCAATCCAGCTGGGTCCATCCCTGCTCCCATCCCATCCCCAGGCAGGATTCCCAACCCTCTCCCCTGGCTGGAATGGCTGCTGTGACCATCACCACAAAACCATTCCAGCAGGTCGGTCCCAGGAGCTGTGTTCCTCCCACCTGCGCCCATAAATCCTCCCTCCACCCGGAGCAAGGAAGTGATTTATATGGTGGAACAAATATTACAGCGTTTGAGGAAAAATATAAAAAAAGTCACAAAAATCCATCCAGCTGGATTCCCCTCCCACGGGAACGGGGACTCGGTGACACCGGGATTTTGGGGCAGCCGGGAAGAGGCCGGAATGAATTGGGCTCCGACGCTGCCAAACCACCTGGATGCGGGATGCACGCCGGAATCAGCCATGGATCTGAGCCACCGTGTCCCCACACAGATCCCAAACCAGCATGGAAGGAGCTGGGGGCCTCCAGTCCCTCCTCATGGAGCCCTGGGCTCTGTGGACACAAAGAAGGGGCTCCACTGCAGACGCCCCCATCCCTGCTCCCAGCCGAAATTCCCGCATCCGGCCCCGGAGCAGGTGGACGCGCTGTGCAGCGGGGACATGGCGCTGTGAGAGCCATGTCCTTCTCCATCTCTCCATCACTCCACCAGCATTAATTCCCTAATTTAGCCCCTGGCAGCGATCCTCACCTTACCCACGGAGAAACTGAGGCTGGGGGAGGGAGAAGCCATTTGTCTCCGGGTAATGAGCTGGAAGCCGGATCCAGGATCACCCCCAGCTCGCAGGACGAGAGTCCCTGTTCCCAATCCAAAGCTTTCTATCATAAAAGACAACAGTATGATTTATGATTATCATTAATCAGCTTTGAAATGGAGTCCAGATTTTCCTGGAGTCCAGATCCCGGCTGCGACACGGGGCCCCGGGACATCTTCCCACTGCTGGCGCTCCGCATCCCAGCGCCGGAGAGAGCATCGGGAAGAGCCAAGGAACAATGGAAAACTGCAGATGGCAGCGGGATGAGCTGGGAGAGGCAGAGGTTGGGTGGCTGGAACTGAGGGCCACTGGCCCCATGAACCACCACGGAGGGGGGAAAACTGGGAATGCCAGGAAGAGCAGGCAGGGAAAGTCGGGAGCTGGCCCGAGGTGAAGGCCACTCACGGCAGCGAGCGTTAGGAAGGCTGGCACTGGTTGGGCTGGGCGCCACCTCTGGAGCACAAATCCTGCAGCAGAAGGCAATCCCTGTTCCCAAACCTGCTCCCAACTCTCCCAATTTAGCCTTAAACCCCACCTCAAAGGGTCAGGAGCAATGCCAGGGCCGTGGTGGGGCACACGATCCTGGTGTTCCACAGCACGCGGCACCCGCATGGCTCCGGCCAAACCAATCCCCATGGTGATCCAACGGAGACGTGGATGGAGCCTGGAGCCAGGAACCATTCCTGCTCCCGACAGGCTTGGATTCTCTGTTGGAAACCACACAGGAGCACCGTTTTGACCAGCATTTGCAGCTGGAGCCGGTGCCAGAATTCCCGTGTGCCAGCGCCGTATCCGATGGCGGCTCTGCAACAATGGGACAGTCACCGGGACAGTCACAAGCACGGCCTGGCAGGGCCACGGCTCCATCCCGAGTCCCTCAGCCAGAGCCAGAGGGCAGCAGGTTCTCCCAACCAGCCAGCATGAAGGATCTTGAAACAGCCAAGGAGAGAGCCTGGAGCATTCCCAAGATGGACACCAGGCCCTGGAGCACGAGGCTGCTCCCGAGGGAAGAACCTTGCAGGTTTCAGGATAACGGTAATTTCCCAAAAAAAAAGACTTTGGAGCTGATCCAGTCCTCACCCAAATCCCCCAGCAGCAATGTGGAGAATGGACGGGGGAGAGCCCTCACCCTAAACAGGGATCCCAGGGCCGGGAGAGCGGCCGGACACACAAAGAGAGGGAATTTCAGTTACAGGGTTTGTACAGGTTTTTTAAAATGCAGAAAAAATGGTGGAAAGGCAGGAAAAAGCTGAGCAGAGCAACGGGAAAACTGAAACATCCAAACACCAGGAGGGAGGGAAACCCTCCGGGAGAGCATCTTTTCCCAGTGCTATCCATCCCACCTCCCGCCCCACTCCCCTGGATGCCCTGCTCGGTCCGTGCTGAGATTTGGGTGAAATTTGGGAAAAGCCCCTTTGGAAGGGTCGGCACATCGGCCCTGGCTCGGGCAGCTCCGGCGCCGTGTCGGGTAAAAATAAAACACAATTTGTGGGCACAGTGTGAGAAGAAGGGTCAGTCAGCAAACAAGGAAGGTTTGCGGGATGGGAAGCAGGGAATTCCGGCGGAAAGGCCTGGATATGGAAAAAGCTGATATTCCTGGTGCGAAGGGGGAGAGGGGCTGACAAAAGGGTACTTTAGATTCCAGGGAAAAGGGAAAATAACCACTGCTGCACTGTATAAAATCACCGACCATTCCAAAACAACCTTGGAATAAAAACGCCCATCCCAGAGCCGGGGCCGTTCCGCCAGCACCGGGTGGGGACGGAGGGATGGGAACGGACACACGGACACGGCCCGGGCGGCTCCGCCAACCCACCCCGGCAGCGCCGGGGCCGCGCCGGCATCTCCCGGCCCTTCGGAAGCCGGGTACCCCCGGCCCCCCCCGCCGTCCCGGGGGGCTCTGCCCCGCGTTTTTCCACTCAATTTCCTTCCCGCGTCGGCAGGAGATAAATCCCTCTGCCGAGGCAGGCGGCCGGAACGGCAAAGCCAGCGGTGCCAAGTTTAATAAGCAACCCTGATCGAGAATCCAGATAATAATTGGGATTATCGAGCTGGCTGGGAAAGAGCTTCCTCAGCTCCTGACGGCACCAGAGCCCGGCACCGGGGTGACAGTGACACCCGCGGGGTCCCCAGCGGGGCTGGGACACCGACGGGAGAGTGGGATGCAGCCGGGATGCTCCCGAGGAGCAGCAGGAGCCGATCCATCATTTAATATTAAAATAAAGTCAGAATAAGACCCCCCTTTTTGGGTGCTAAAGGGAAAAGGGAGCCTGCGCCCCCAAAATCCCAGGGGAAGACCCCGGGGGCCCCAGCTCCATCCCCACGTCTGCAGGAGTTTCCCTGCATCCCAATTTTGGGGGGGACACACGGAGGCGGCGCCGTCCCAGCGCCTGCGGAGAAGCTCAGCCGCCGAAATAATCCCGTCGCGGTTGGATTTTGTGCAGGGCACGAGGTCCAGGGGCTTTTTCCCTCAGTGGAAACAGGATTGGAAAAGGAAAGAATTGGGATTTTTCGAGTTCTCTACAGGGTCAGGCTGATTTTATTTCACTGCAAATATAAATAGGGTTTTTGATAAATAATAATAAAAAAAAAAATAAGACAGTCTAAATAAAACCCCCCCGGAAGACACGGCACGGAATCCGGAATCCTGGCAGGAATAGCTGTAGCCGGGCTGAGTGCTCTGGAATATTTGTATTTGCTGTCTAAACACTTTATCTCTTTCCCAGCACATGGGTGAGTTTTGCTCCCGTGTAATGTTCAAGGAAAAATAAACCGAGACGGATAATTCCTCCTCTTCTGCAGGGGGGAAGAAAAAATAAAATCCAACGAAACTTGGTTGCATTGTGGGGGGAAACAGCAAAACATTTCCAGGGAAATTCGGCCGAACGCCAAGGAAATAGATGGAGGAGGCGAATGGGATGCGACAGGAGGAGGAAGCTGGGGATGGAATGGGGCTTCCCCATAAAAAAAAACCCTATGACCATTTATTCCCCTTTTTTCCCAAAGCCGGCGGCGCTGGGAATCGAAGCCGGGAGAGGTTCGGGTTTGGCACAAAAGATCCGAAATCCAGAGTTGGATTCCTGAGGGATTTCGGGGCTGGCGGGGAAGGAGTTGACACAAAAAGTCCATTCCTGGAGTCGAACAAAAAAAAGGTATTGAGTGATGGTGTAAAACTCTGCGGATCCTGGGAACGCCTCGGCAGCGCGGCGGGAATGCCGGTGGTGGGAATACCGGTGATGGGAATACCAGAGGTGGGAATATCAGTGGTGGGAATACTGGAGGTGGGAATACCGGTGCCAGGATCCACAGGGAGCAGCGGCTCCGGGTCCAGCACCAGGATGGAGTTTGGTGGGACCGAGCTGGCACGGGCAGCTCCGGCGTTTGCACGGACACCCGCGTGTGCCTGGAGGTCACGACTGCAGGGAAAACGGGAAAATCCCACAAAACAAGGCCGGAGCGGCTGGAAACGTCAAGGAAAGTGGAAAACTGGGAGGTCAGGAAGAGCTGATGTGCTGAGGGAGCGTAGGGATGTATCCCACAGGATCCCACCATGTCACAAGGGATGTATCCCACGGGATCCCCCCATGTCACAAGTTCATCCCCTGAGATCCCCCCACGGCAGAGGTGTGTCTCAAAGGATCCCACCACAGCACAGGTGTATCCCAAAGGATCCCACCATGGCACAGCCCCACCAGGACATGGCTCGGCCCCGTGGCTGTTCCTTGCCCAGCAGCGGCATCACTCTCTGCTCCGCCGCCCCGCTGGGCCTCGGGAAGCAAACACGGGAAGAGGGGAAAAATTTAAAAGGGAAGAATTATATAAAAAAAAGGAGTCCAAATCCCTGTTTCCCATCCCTCTCCCTTCATTAATGACCCAAAGGAAAACGTCGAATGGATCCGAGGAGGGCTCGGAATGGGAGCGCGGATTGGCTTCACCAGAGCTGAGCGCCATCGATCCCGGGCTTTGTGCCGCAGCTGGAGGTGGATCCATGGGCAAGCTGGGCTGGATGGGGTGATCCCAAAACTGCCAGCACCTCCATCCTCTTGGAGGGGCTCACGCCAGACCCCTCACCGCTCCGGGCACCCCTCATCAAGGGCACAGGGAAGGGGAACTCATTCCCCTATCTTCATTATGATTCCAGGGAGTAAATTTTCCTCCTTTGGAATATTTTCCCCCACTGTTGTTGCTATGAGCGCCTCGTCCCCCTCTGAAGTCCGGGACCCCCCACCCCGTGCGGGGGCACAAAGCCCGGCTTCAATTGGAGCGGGGTGGAGGTGGGGGCTCTCCCAATCCCTTTGGAGAAGGATCCTCCTTTCCCCCACCACGTCTGCGGCACATGGAGGAGCCACAGGAGCCGCCGCAACCCCGAGGGACACGAGGGATGTTCCAGGGGCAGAGCAGGATCCAGGATGCGGAGCCCGAAGTTCTGCTCCGCATCCCAGCGGGGACAAGGACGCTCCTGGACACTGCCTGGCTCCCTCCAGCCAACGTGGTGAATCCCATCAGGATCAGGGCTCATTCCAGTCTCTCATCGAGGGATGGGATAAGGTCAGGATGGGATAAGGTCAAGAGGGAGGTGGTGAAGTGGAGCAGGATTTGGTCCAGCACACGGATGGGATCAGCTTTGAGGACCCCCAGTTTGAGCACCACTCAAAAAACGAAGGATGTGCCCTAAAGGTGACATCTGTCCCAGACAGGGCTGGTGGGGAGGCGTCACACCAAGGGAGACGCCGGGAATGCTCCCGGGGCTCTGAGCACCAGCACAGCCCCGCCTTGCCAAAATCCACTGGGCTTTGATTTCTCCCCAGGTCTGGGGCTCATCAAGAAAATTTTGGCAAAACCACTTCCCAGCCGCCCTTTGGGATGAAGCTCCAGGCCGGCAGCTCCATGGCCGTGGATCTCCCCCCGCCAACCCCAATCCACACCGTCGGGGCGGCACAGCCGAAGCCATCGGGTGACCCCGGTGGTGACCCAGGTGGTGACCCCAGCCCTGCCCTCACCCCCCTCCCAGCACAGCCCTCTCACATCCCCCCACAGCCCCCGCTCCGCTCGGCTTTTGAGCCGGGAGCCTCATTAGGAGGTAATTAGCTGCGGAACAATGGGAAGCTCTTTAGCAGCCCAGGCACAGCGGCAGCAACAAGCCAAGGGGGAGCGAGGGAGGAGAAATAAATAAATAACAACACTGTGACCACCCGGGAACAAGCCAGGACGGAGCAGGGACACAGTCCAGGCTCCATCCCGCTGCCCTGCTCTCAGCCTCATCCCTTCCCGTTTTTCCTGCAGGATCAAACCAGCCCTGGTGCATCCCACGCCCAAACGGCCCCATGGGCACCGTCCCCCTGACACAGCTCCCAGCCAGCCGGGGGGAACAGCCATGGGCTCCCCAAAAACTGAAGGGTTGGGCTGGTGGCAAAGAATCTGGACCCACAGACAGCCCCAAACACAGCCCTGGCTTTGGTGGGGGTTTAGAGACACCTCCAGAATTCATCTGGCAAAGGCCAAAGTGGCCCCTGGCTCATCTCGACACTGCTCCAGCTCTGGAGAATCATGGAATCGTTTGGGTTGGGAAAGAGCTCCAAGATCATTGATTCCAGGCAATAATCCGCCCTGGACCCTTGGAGAATGGTGCTTCCCCCTGCACTTGCAGAGGCCAAACAGGGCCTGGTCCTGTTTCTGGGATGGATCCCCAGGCAGAGGGAAGCGGCCGGACATTGGGATGAGCATGGGGTCATGGCAAAGGGGGAAAAGGAATTTAAACTCCTCTTTGGGGCTGAAGGTAACAGCGCTCCGAGCTGCTCGCCCTCCATAAATCCCATTAAATCCAACGAAGCAGGGCAGGATCTCTGCCCCGAGTGGGGAAAACCAGCTCGGATCAAAACGGAGCCTCGGAAATCATGATTAATATCTAACACAAAAGAACCGAAATTGTCACCATCAGGAACGAGGAGCTATTTAAGGAACAATTGCTGCAATTTTCCAGCCAACCCAGCAGCTGAACCTTGTCAGGCACAGGCAGGTACGGCTCCTCCGGCTCCTGATGCGGCACTGGGACGGACACAGCCGGACAGATGGACAGACCTGTGTCTGCAGCCAGGTAAACCCATAGCCAGGTACATCCCAGAGCCCCCAGGTAGGAATTCCAGGGGAATGTCACACAGGGGTGGCACAGCATTGCCACACAGGGGGGTTTTTGGCATTGGGTTATTTGTGTGTGTAAAGTGTATTTATGTGTGGAGGGGGG